>JAHDVF020000251.1:1200000-1646752 GCA_022606425.2 Lepidostoma basale
AAGACAACTGTCTTCTACAAACTTCCCGACATCCCTCTACTTTTCCCATTAATATCAGACTAAAGAAGTGGTATTTTTCTACCCTTAGCACATGACCAAAATATGAGGTCATTCTACTTTCACACTCGACAACAGTTCTCTATTGGCAATGGCCCTCTGTAGTACGTCTGCATTACTGACCCTATCGGTCCACGGTATACGGAGCATTTTCAGAGTACAAGTTTCACAGGTAATTTTAATTACTTTGGGTGGGTATTCAGTTTTATTTAGAAGGGGAAAGCTCAGACCTCAGGGATATAAAACGACCACTGGTCCTTAACACAAGGGGCCTTGTTAATATTTTGCATAATAACCTAGATCCTTCCTCATTGAAAAAGTGATTTTCTGATATAAATTATAAAGCAATTTGATTATGGACTTGAACAATATCAGGAAAGAAACGTTAATGAGATGATGGGTTATGAAAAAAAACCCAATTATTATCACAATAAATCTCATATAAAAGATTAAATCTTAGAATAAGGTTCCACAAACTAATTTTAGGTCATCATGAAGAAGATAAAGAATGTCATCATAAAGAATGATACCTTTATAAGGGTGTATTTATTTTATTCTTCGTATTCTGTAAAGCGTATTCTGAAAAAGTGATAAGAAAAGCGGGAAATAAAGTATCAACAGGCCACGACATCCAGGAAGACCACCCAAAAGATGGTGAGAATGTTGAACATGCTTCTAGAAATAACAGGACACAGTCTTGAATAAAGCAAATGATGAATTGAAGAGTACAGATTAAAAAAAATAATGATAATAATAAAATTCCATTTTTGAATTAATTCTTCGAATATATGTACATGATTTTCATTAAGATAAGATTTTATACAATCCAAGTTTTTATATTGGCTTTTATAGCTTTTTAGAATGTTCCATTAAATTTGGAGAAGCGTACATAAATATATTTACATTTCATATATTCTTATTTATCTATGTATATGAAAACAGAAAAAAATAAATGTCATTTTGTTGAGAGTTCGTACAAAATGTCATCCTAAACCGAGACTTCTTCGAGCAAAAAATCGTCTATTTTTCGCATGTAATATTCATGGCAGCCATTTTCTACCATATCAATAGTTAATGGTCCACGTGAATTATCCCTGTTTATCATAATGACTTGTGGTAACGTCCCATAGTGGTATTTTTCGCGAAATCTCCGAGGAAAAGACATAATTTACAGCTTAATTTTGCCAAAAAATTTTTTTTCTCTGGATATATTATGCATGTAAAAGATAAACTGTACTTTTGATATGAATAGAGTTTTCTTAATTTGGTACTTAATCATAACTAAGTAACTAACAGTTTATCCAGATGTGTAGACAGAGAGGATAGAACGCAACACTGTTCCATCAAGACATAACTCTCGCGCCTCATCTATTAATTTCATTCACACATCGTGACATTCAAGCTTGTCGATTGTTCCTACTATGAACATGGCCGTCTTTCAGTAATTGATTCATTTGATCATGCTATGTCTTCCTTGGTCTTCCTCGAGTTCTCTTTCCACTCGCACTGCTTGTTCAATTTTTTTTCCATTCACACTAATACATATTTAACCAATAATCCCTTACCCATTCGTTCCATGTGTCTAATCTATCTTAATGACCCATTATTATCAAGTTATCATTATATCACAGAAGTACTTATTTTTGGTGAGGACCTACCTATTGGCTTAATATTATTTAATGTGTAATTTGTCATTATTTTTTTTAACATCGTTAAAAATGAAATTTATCAAAATAATAAAAAAAATTTAAAAAAAGTTTTGTTTTATATTTTTGTACATATTATTAGATATTTCTTTCTATATTATTAGATATTCATGAAATTTTATGATTTTAAATAATGAACCTATTTTTTTTTGTAAAAAATCTTTTTAAATATATATTTAGTTAAAATCCATTAATATGTATATCTTCGACCAGTTTCGGCAGCTTGCAGTCATCTTCTGGTCTATTGGTGGTCAAACATTACTGGATTTTAACTAAATGTGCGTTTTAAAAGTTTTTTTAAATGTTTTATTTTTTTTAATTATTAGATATTCTATCCTACATTGTTTTCTCACACAATATTCTTAGTGATCTCATTTCCCCGGCATTTATCCTTCACTTTCATACATAAGGGTTGGCACTAGAACTCCATTGTGGACAGCCGCACTGTTCTTTCTGCCACGTTTTCCTCTGTCTTCTTCTACGTCGTTTACATATATATTTTCTCTAACATTCTTTCTCTTTCATTCTTTCTATGTCAACTAACTTAATAATCATTTTATTATTTTATTCAAAACATTTAATGTTTAAATTATACTCGTATTTATTATTTTTAAACGATTTTCATAAATTCCCGCGTATCGAACTTCTCCAGCAATAAAACATTTATATTAAATAACACGAAAGATAACACGAACACCATTTCTTATAAGTGTTACCCACACCTAAATAATATTTTTTAGCATACACACTTATACATTCAAATACTTTGCGGGCGTAATGGTTTCGAAAAAAGCAGTCTGCCGATAGAAAAATAGAAGATAAATTCAAACAAATGGCGTATAAACGACGTGAATCGCTTTAAAAACGACAAGTACCTACTTGGGGGAGTCGGGGCGTGTTTACGCAGAGGTAAGTGTATAGAAACCGAACACACTTACTTCCTATATCGGATTATGTCTGAGCCTACCGCGAAGGGAACGGGGGTGAATGCCCTAAAGGGATACCCTGATAAGTACGTTCCGCAGTATTATGCACGAATATTATCATCTTTAGGTACTTTATAATTATACTATCTAGTTTGTTACATATGATACACCTGAAGATGATTTAAAATGGCTACTGTACAAATTCCACATTTCATCTCAAAGATTCAACACGAAAATCTACAAAGGCAAGACAATGAGCATAGTTACATCAAGACAACCAAAACAATGCAAGTTTGCACAAGATAATAAAATAATCAAATCAAACCAGTTTATTAACTCAAATTACAAGGTAAAATATTTTTAAAAATACAACATTACACCAGGAACGCATTAGAGATGGTTCGACATTAGGAAGACAATATACTTTCGTAAGTCAAGAGTATTTGTTCCCTGAACGTACCTTTACTAATATGAAAGACATCGATCTTCGAGGAGACCGCATTCAGCGGACTAATTGCTCTTCTCACCGGTGTCACCAGAGGCAGATTGATTCTGGTGGCCGATATGTAAAACAATCTGAGCTGTCCCTTTCGGACAAATCTACCAAGGACAAAAAGACCAACACGCTCTAGCACGGCCGAGTTCTTGAAATATCCCCTGATTAATTTAATGAAATGGGTAATGAGAATGCCCATCTCTTCGAATTGTAGAAAAAGTGATGATTTTCAAGTACTTAGGAGTTGATGTATCAAGCAGCAGTGACCTCTAGAGAGAAGTAAGCGAACTAACAAACAGGGCCGCGCCGTGCAAAACGTGTTTTTCCTTAATTATAAGAAAAGTAAAAAAAAAGGTTATCATTTTAATTATTTATTTATTCACAGGTGAATTAACCATTTTTTCCGTTTAATTTATTTTCACTTAATGTTCAAAGGATATACAATTATCATCGTAATAATAATACGAATAATAAACTTTTTTAAATATAATTATTATAGAATTATACAAATTTCTTTTTCAGATTCATCCCTTGAATCGAGTCTGAATTAATTTATGAAGACGAGTCGTAGACGAAGTGGATCTTTGATGTCAGTTAATTATTATTAGAGCTACATATTCGGTAATATGATGCGGTTTTGATTAAACGCTTGAAAACAAATAACCGCATTAGGTCTGGGGTACACTTGGGTCAAAGGCTTATTTGCTAAAATCACTTTGATGTTGGTTAGTGCACGAATGGAATGTTCTTGCAATCTTCGGAAAATTATGTCTTGATTTTAGAAAGGTAAATTATCATCAAACCTGTAATTAATTCATTTGGACGTTTATAAATAATGTACACACTTCTCAAAACTTCTTATTTGGTAGTTTTAATCCTATGGATTGGTTTGCAGCAAAGCGTAACATTTTTGCTGATTCTTGGGATTTCGCTTGGGTCTTTAATGTAGTAGTTTTTTGTTGCTTTCCACACTTGTATACAGCACTTCAATCGAATCCAATTACTGTAAACAATTAGTTTTAGCTATTATATTGATTCTCATGATATGTGATAGGTAGCTTATCTATAACAATTTTATAACTAATTAACCATTTTATTGTCACGTGAACTCTACACAAGACCAAAGACAGTATGGCAATCACACTGTTATCACTGGGAATCAAACCCGGGACCTTCGTGGACCTTCTGACATATTTCTCTCGATTCCTCAATATTCATACATCGTCATGCACGCCCTTCGATTTCTCTGACTCCTCACATGGTCGACATTCAATATATGATTTATTTGATCGTGCCACGTTTGCCTCTGTTTCTCTATTTCTGGTTCCATTTACATCGTTAACATATAATTTTTTTCCATTCTTTATACATTCATTCTTTCCATATGTCCAAACCATCTTAATGATCCTTTCATTATTTTGTTCATAACACCATCATTTGCACCGCATTCACTTTTTAAATTTTTATTCGACACTCTATCATACACAGAGTATCACACATTCGTACAAGAGATCTCATTTCTACTGCATTTATTCTACTTTCTTTTTGTCAGATCCATACGACCGATTTTTTTTTATAAATAGAGAGATATACAATATATAACGAATGGGTTTTATTTGTGTAGCCCTGAAAACGATACATATAGATACTTATGAACATATGTATGTTTTTTCACTCTTTGAATATCGTGAAAATTGATATGTTGAAAAAGTGATGTTGACGCGTATTTCTAAAAAAAATTCCTCCACCGAGTATGGAGTAAATTGAGTTTTTCGCTTCAATACGTTATCGAAATCCATTTCCTGTAAATTTCCCACGCTCTTTGCTTTTTTTCCGCCTGTATTACTTGATCAATCATTTTGATGAGGGATTGGACGTGTTCATTTGGACCACTTTTGTTTGAGGCCCATTGACAAAATAGGACAAGGGAATAAATAATAAATATTATGGACCATTCAGATTCTTTATATGTGCTATCTGCCGGACATCTCCGCAGCTTCCATTAGTTGGAGACTGCTTTGATTTTATGGATGCCGGAATATTCAGAGTTGAGATACGTTTGATGTTTTGTTTAAATATTATATAGCCCGGGCTCAATACTATAAATAGGTAACTCAAAATTATCTATTCTGAGAAAGTTACGTTATTAGTTTCAATATCAAACCATTACCGTGCCATTATCGTGAGAACTATAAATAAATAATTAAAATTATCTATTGTATTCGATAAGATAACACTGGATTTTTTTCAAAAGAAAACACTGTTTAATATTCCACTATACTATATTTATTGACTACACGACATGTTTCGGAGTTACCTGCATCTTCAGGTATAAATATACGACTGCCTTTTTTCCTCTAAATTCTATAAGACAATTAAATTAAGTTTTACGCTTTAAGATATATTTTGTTCCGCTTGTTTTTTAATGGTATTCCGACCACAATGTATGGAAGCGAAGCATGGGACTGGCAAAATAAGGATGAAAGTTGAATAAATGCAGTAGAAATGAGATCTTTTGGTCGAATGTGTGTATACTCTGTGTATGATTGAGCGTCGAATGAAAATATAAGAAACGGTGCGAATGATGGTGTTATGAACAAATTAATGAAATGATCATTAAGATGGTTTGGACATATGGAAAGAATGAATGAGGAAAGAATGGTAAAAAAATATATGTTAACGGTGTAAATGGAACTAGTAGAAATAGAGGAAAACGTGGCACGATCAAATAAATCAAATATTGAATGTCGGCCACGTGAGTAGTCAGAGAAATCGGCGCGCGTGCATGACACGATGTATGAATGTTGAGGAAGCAAGAGAAATATATCAGGAAAGAAAAGTGTGGCAGTCCATTCTTTCTGCCGACTCCTTCGGGAGACGGCGTGATGGTTAGTTAGTTAGTTTTTTGTTCATTAATTGTTCCCTAAATTTGTAATTTATAAATATAGAGTGCGAAAAATGCCTCACTATAACGGGTGTCCCCAGTTGGAAGGTATTGAAACCATGTATTTGGTAAATGATTATAATAAATAAATAAATTAATGTATATCACATGAGAGTGGCTTTGGGTGAAACTCATAAATGTACTATAGATAACTATAGATATTATCTTAAAAATTCATTTCCTTCCACGTTTAAGTCAAACCTTAATAATTAAGAAACAGTCTTACCTAAATAACAAATAAATACATATTATTAGTCTAAAATTATAAAAAAAATTATAAAAGTTTATGCAGAAGTATGTCCAGCAGTGGACGACCTTGGGTTTATAATTAAATAAGTAAAATAATTAATCGATAAATAACTTACTAGAAAAAAATATATTTATATTTGTACCGTTTTATGTACCAAATGACTTTAAAATTAAATCTCCTCGGAGATCGACGTCTTTCATGTTAGTGAAAGTACGTTCAGAAGGCAAATACTCTTATTTTTGGAGAGTATCCTGTCTTTCTAATGTTGAACCATCTCTCATGCGTTTCTGGTAGTATACTATACACAATATATTATTTTACCTGTTCTCAATAGATGCCTTAAAAATAATTTTGGTAATATCTGTTGATGAAATAAACTGATTTGATTTGATAAAATATAACTTTCAAATTAAACAATTGTTTTTTTATTATTTATAATTATTGATTTAAGAGAAACTTGAGGCGTTAAAACTGTGGAATCAATTGCATAATGACGATTTTTTCCTAAACTAAAACACTATTTTTTGCACTTTTGAAAAAATTTTTCGCAACGTGGTCGTTCATCGTCGAAAGCTTTACAACTCAAAAGTGGAAAAAAGTGATTTCATTTATAAAAAGTTCGTCATATTTGTTGATTTATATTCGTATATTGTATATACCTAGTTCTTAATCACGTAAATGGAATATTACAAAATGATAGATTAAATTTGATTATGGATATAAATGAAAAGTCTATAAATACATGTGACGTCAATACAATAAAATCAAAACAGGTTTGGAACCTAAAATAGACTCAATATCAATATTTCTAACTTGGTATTTTTAAGCATATTTGTAAACAATTTATGATAATGCTCAACTTGTTAAAAATAACTTATGTTTTCTAATAATATTCATGTCTAAACCTTTAATTAAAGTCATAGCTGCAAATAGAAATATATCCACAGAAGCAAAGATGGCAGTACACAATGGATTTTTTGCGCCAACCCTCATGTATGGAAGTGAAGCTTGGAGCTGGCAAAAGAAAGATGAAAGCAGGATAAACGCCGTAGAAATGAGATCACTAAGAAGAATGTGCGGGAAAATGTTCAATTTATCATTTCTTGAAAATAAGGGTTGATCGACTGCGTTGGGTGCAGCCCTCATTCTAAATATTTTTATTTTAAATAGTTCATAAAACGGAGCATTTTCTATAGCGCCCTTGAGATGAGTAATTCATAAAAATGGCGTTCTATAAATTATCCATCATCATCATCATCATCATCAGCCGTCTGTCATCCACTGCTGAATGAAGGCCTCTCCCAAAGCCCTCCACCGCCCCCTATCCATTGCCGCTCCCATCCATCCATGTCCAGCAATCCTCTTCAGATCGTCGGTCCAGCGGGCAGGGGGACGTCCAACTCTACGGAATCCTGTACGCGGTCTCCACTCCAGAACCCGTCTTCCCCATCGGCTGTCGGTTCTCCGACAGATATGGCCAGCCCACCGCCACTTCAGCCCGCCTATCCGTAGAGCCACCTCAGTCACCTTGGTTTGTTGTCGAATAAATTCGTTTCTAAATCTATCCCTCAAGGTTATTCCAAGCATGGCTATTTCCATGGCGCGCTGGGCAACCTTGAATCTGTAGACTAGACCTTTTGTCAATGTCCACGTCTCGGCTCCGTATGTTATATATAAATAAAATAAATTATCCAATTTATTATTATTATATTAATATTCAATTGAATACTCAATGCCTATTTACAAAAATAAAGTACAATTACAAAGGGTTAGTATTATGGGAAAGCTGTTAATACTCGAAGAGGGGTGTATATTCAATTAGGACTGAAGGGACTTAATTTCCCCCTTTTGTACTAAGCACTGAAACACTTATCTGTTCCCTTGGTCATTCGTAACGTTCATTTCATTCAGAGGTGTTGAGAAAAAATATCCGTCCGCGGCGCCAAGGGGAGTGCGGGCCAAAACGATAACACTTGTAAACAATAAAAGTTGATTTACGCGATGTTTTTAACGGTTATAGCCGAAGCCGTTCGGGATTATAACGCATGTTTCCCGGCGATACCGCGATAAATCGGCAGCGAGTCCCGAAGGGCGCGAAAAAGCCCGAAAAGCCTGAAAAGTCCGGGAAATCCCGGGACTAATGTGTCGGAACGCCGGGAGCCGGGGAGGATCCGGGCCGGGGGGCGCGCCGTAAATACCAATAATAAATACATGTGCGTAATAAAGCCTTCTCTTACGTGATTCTCCGATAGGTTCACCTCCGCTGGAAGTGGAAGGTGTAATAGTTAGGCGGGGCCAGTGGTAACCGTTCAAATATTGCCGAAAAATTGAAGAGATTTTTTTTTTCGAATATTGTTTTATGATGAAGTTTTTCTGTCTACTTCTTCTTTTAACCACCCTACCTTCAGATAATTATCCGAGAAACGTGCAAAAATAAGCAGGTTTTTATGAATGAAATTTAATTATAAATTAATTTGATTTTTTTAAATTACGAAACGTCAAATACTCGGCCGCACACTTCGCCTGCTCCTTGTAAAACTATCATATTTATGAAGACTTGTACTCAAGTGATGTTGGCATACGCGCGTATCCCTAACAGTTTGTACATTTTAGGTAAATTACTCAGGTGTAAATATAACAGTTATATTTACACCTGAGGATGGAAAAGATCATCTCCAAAAAAGATAGTGTATAATATTTTTATTTTGTAAAAATATTTTATAAATAAAGTGGATAATACAGTAAAATTCGACTTCGATATGCACAATGGAATGTCACAGTGTTAACGCCTTAACCTTCAATATTTTAATTTTGATTCTGCAATAATTTAAAACATTGATTATTGAGTGGGACAAAAAACAGCATTTAAAACATCTGATGGTGTCAGCGTCGGTTGGTGGGTTAGTTCCATGGTAGTTGGATAGATAAATCGAGTTTTTACTGTGTTTTAAATTATATTTAACAAAACAGTATTCAAAAAACTTTTCATTTCTAATATGTTTCCATCGAAAATTTCATCGATGTATGTGACATGAACTAACTTTGTATTACTTCTATATACGCCATACTTTGTGTTGTAGATGCTTTATCATATATACAACACTTACATTAATTAAAATTGCATAGACATGTTTCGGACAACCAGTCCTTTTTCAGTGATACATATTTAAAATATTATAAAATTGTTTACATGATCTGACAGATGTTATATGTACATATGTATCTTTATAATATGTATCACTGAAGAAGGACTGGTTGTCCGAAACATGTCCATGTTATTTTAATTTTTTTAATGTAAGTGTTGTATATACAAAGCATATAAAAATGAAAAAGACGAATAACTTTGTATTGTTTAATTTAATAAAATTTTAATATTGTGGTTGGAAAAACCTTTAAAGTTATTTAAAAAAAAGTTTATTCTCTATTTTTTTGTGTACTCCACTGTTCGCTCCTGCACGAACCCGATATTAAGGGGAGTACGAGTATTTTCTCGATCGGTGTAACCTTTAAAGGTAGATACTTTACTAATTGATTTATCGTTTGTATACTCAACAAAAGTGATGAAGAAAACGGTCAAAGGGATTTATTCTTTTCAACTTGTTTCTGTCCATACAATCAATCGTAGAATTTATATAATTCGTAAAATATGCGATATTTTTTTGCCTCCCCTTCTTGTATACATATGCAATTACCTCTCACATTTAAAATCATATGATTTTCCATAATCTACTTCTACTTAAATTTTAATTGTATCTCAATAGAGACGAAGACGCAAACTGAATATGGATGACCAAGGTGTTTACAGGACTTATGACCTGTCATTGGTTGGGTTAAGCGCACGCTTTATGTAATTACAACATTCCCCATTCCACATTTGTAATGATCATGCATGACAAATTTTTAGAAGATGTATATATACTTCAAAATCAAAACCTATCTTCACGTGTCGGTTTCAATTATCCATCTATGTAGATTTGGTTGCACTTGTGAATCTATTCAAGATTAACTTATACAACCGACCCACTAACGCCATCTATGGAGAATGATTTTCAGCATTTAGCAAACTACCTTATTAACACAATGCGAAGGCTGTAGCCCATAAACGCATTGTTTAGAAGTCGCCAGGAGTATTATGCCATTCTAATTGCCAAATAGTTGACCAGAATAATTACAATTATTTTTGTGAATGTATACTTATACTTGTATACGAAATTCTGGATTTTCACCAAAGGGTGGTCAATTCAAATTTTAATTGTATCTCAATAGAGACGAAGACGCAAACTGAATATGGATGATCAAGGTGTTTACAGGACTTATGACCTGTCATTGGTTGGGTTAAGCGCACGCTTTATGTAATTACAACATTCCCCATTCCACCTTTGTTATGATCATGCATGACAAATTTTTGGAAGATGTATATATACTTCAAAATCCATACCTATCTTCACTACTTATACTACTTATACTTATACTTCTACTTATATTCTATATTCTACTTCTTCTTCCTTGCTATAGACCTATACCATATAATCTATTATCCAGAGTGTAAATCCTTCTGTGAGTTGGATAACCAGTTGTCCTTTCAGCATTCAGGAGGTCTTCCACGAGGACGAGTCCCGTGAATTTGATAATGTAATGCCATTTAGGGTGGATCTTGTTGAATCTGGTGGGTGCAATTGTGGAATTCATTTGATGTCGTATTTGTATAGGTTTTATAATTTATTTCTTAGAAACCGTATAATTTTTCTTTCTTATCATTACAACTTATAAATGATTCATGTTTTTAATTGAAATTTTTATTATTTATTTGTTTATTTTTGATTATTTATTTTATTTATTTATCATTTACCAAGTACATGGTTTTAATACCTCCCAACTGGGGTAACCCGTTCTAAGTAGGCATTCCTAGCACTCTATATAATTTCAATATATAATTTCTAAATTTAGGGAACATTTAATGAACAGAAAAGCAACACATATCCTAAAGTGTATAACTTAAAATTAATTGTCTTATATAATATATTGTAATACTATTTAAACACTATTTAAACTATTGACTTATTTTAAAAAATTACACTACATTTAAGCCGCCCTTTTTTTAATGTCTCCGTAGTTACATGTGTTTTGTAATTGTGCATATTCATTTTTTGTGGGTCGTTTATAGTTTTGTTTATTAGGTTATATAGTTTGGGTCCAAGATAGTAGAAATGTCTTTGTGCATAAGAAGTTTTAGTGTTTGGTACACAATGGTTATGTTTGTTGCGTGTGTTGTACGTTTGTTGTCCTTTTATGTGTCTGTCGGTGTCCTTGTGGTAGTGCACGACTAATAGTTGTATTATGTCCGGTACTTGAAATTCATCGTATAGTTGGTCTGACGGGTAACGATATGATTTTTTATTGATGTCTCTAATTTTGTCTTTCTTGGTAGAAGTTCATTTTATATAATGAAAACAAAACAAAAAAATGATACTAAATTTATTTATTATTATGTATTTAGTGTGCTTCCCCTTGTGTTTATATTCGACCGGTTTCGGCAGCTTGCTGCCATCTTCTGGTGCCTACATAAACATTTAGTATATAAACTTAAAAAAAAATGATGTAGGTACCAGAAGATGGCAGCAAGCTGCCGAAACTGGTGGAACATAAACACAAGTGAAAGCACACTAAATACATAATAATAAAGAAATTTAGTAAAAACCTATATATTTTTGTTTTCATAATTTACTTATAAATGATTTACTTAAAAGTATAACGAAAACTCTAAGACATCAAAAAGAACCCTAACCACAATAAAACGACGTACAAAAATGCTATTGATTTTGTATTATTATACAAACATTTAAACATTTAAACTTTTTTTTAATTACTAGTCTGTTTTTGCGATAACTTCATAAGAAAAAAAAAATTTATAATATTTAAATATGTATATTTATAATATGTATCACTGAAGAAGGATTGGTTTTCCGAAACATGTCTTTGTAATTTTAATTTTTGTAATGCAAGTGTTGTATAAACAAAGCTTTTAAAAAAGAAAAAGAGAAAGAAAGCAATTAACACAATTTAGAAAAAAATACACATTAATTTAAACAAAGAAAAATGATAATTTTAATTAATTTTAAAATTAATTTGAATCCATGTTAATAATAAAATTATAATATTGTTTATAGCAGTTTCCGAACAGTATTCCATATTCGTTCACCCGAAGGATCTTGAGCGTATTAACTGCTTTTAATCGCCTACGAAATGTTTAATTTATGTATCCTCTCGTTCTAAATTCAAACCATATTCTTATGTAGAATAAACCCTTTTTAAAATTATTCATATGACCGTGGCACGTTAAATTTTATTTTTTGCCCCGAATTGTGACACATGACCGCGATAAATCACACACTCCGAGACGTTTAATGTGGTACGGAAAAACGGACACAATTCAGTGCCATCCTGCCCCAGCTTCCCCTTTTATTCTTTGACCTAGAGACTATATTCGGGTACGAGTTATATCTCCGGGGTAGTTTAATACTGAGATAAGTAAAAATAATGTTATGGAGGGACCTAAAAACAACATTCGTTTTTAAGATATTTTAATGGAAATTAGTTTTTAATAAAGATAAGATAAGTGGATAAATGGTGCACTTAAAGTTGTCATCGCAAACAAAAGCCTATCCAAAAAAGCCAAGATGGCAGTGCACAATGGTGTTCTTGTGCCGACCCTTATGTATGGAAGTGAAGCATGGAACTGGCAAAAGAAGGATGAAAGTAGAATAAATGCAGTAGAAATGAGATCTCTAAGACGAATGTGTAGCAAATCTGTTTATGATAGAGTGACAAATGCAAGTATAAGAAGTGAATGTGGTGCGAATGAAAGTGTTATGAACAAAATAAGGAAAGGGTCATTAATATGGTTTGGACACATGGAAAGAATGAGTGGAGACAGAATGGTAAAGAAGGTATATGTAAACGGCGTGAACGGAGCTAGAAAAAGAGGAAGGCCGAGGAAAACGTGGCACGATCAAATCAATCAAATATTGAATGTCGGTCACGTGAGGAGTCGGAAAATCGACTGCGTGCATGACAAGATGTATGAATGTAGAGGAAGCGAGAGACGTATATCAGGACAGAACAGTGTGGCGTTCCATTCTTTCTGCCTACCCCTCCGGGGAGACGGCGTGATGGTTAGTTAGTTTTTTTTTAGAAATAAAGATAAGCTTCTTCGTAACGATTATAGCGTTGAATTTTCTGCTATGAGATTATAATTCTCGGCATGTTTAAAATACTTTAAACCTTCATTATCGGTAAACAATATGAAAAGTTAAAAACTTTCTCGCGATGATGAATATCAGAATAGGAAAAAAAATCAATATTGAATTTCTAGCGTCAACATTTATATTTGACCAAAGTTAAGCTTTGTTCTGCCGTTTTATATTGAATTTCATACGATGAACTCATTTTAATCTATTCGAAGCCAACTATTCATAGATTTGTCTGTTCCGATGCTTTATTAGGGCAATACATAAACTGACCGACTCAATTCGCTAGTTTCAATCAAAGTGATACATCATCATCATCAGCCGTCTGTCATCCACTGCTGAACGTAGGCCTCTCCCAAAGCACGCCACCGCCCCCTATCCATCCATCCATCCATGTCCAGCAATCCTCTTCAGATCGTCAGTCCAGCGGGCAGGGGGACGTCCAACTCTGCGGAATCCTGTACGCGTTTCTCCACTCCGGAACCCATCTCCCCCATCGGCCGTCGGTTCTCCGACAGATGTGGCCAGCTCATCACCACTACAGCCCGCCCATCCTCAGAGCCACCTCAGTTACCTTGAATTGTTGTCGAATATATTTGTTTCTAAATCTGTCCCTCCAGGTTATTAAAAGCATGGCTCTTTCCATGACCTTGAATCTGTAGACTAGACCTCTTGTCAGTGTCCACGTCTCGGCTCCGTACATCATGACATCATGTTGAAGACTTTAGTCTTGAGGCATTGTGGGAATCCAATTGATTGGTTTGCAGCAAAGTTTTACGTTTTTGCTGGTTCTTCTGATGCCTCCTATGCCTTTAATGTGGTATTATTGCTTTCCCGATTAAAAAAAATACCGATATTATTATTTTATAATACACTATACTATACTTGATTCAATTATTCTAATATGTTTTATGCGCAGCTCTTTCTGTGAGTTATCCCATCATTTTTTTTAATAACAGAAACATTAATTACTATTCTTCAAAACAAAAAAACGGGTACTATTAGAATTATTAACATATTTTTATCACAAGAACTTATCTAGGAATTAGCATTATTATCATAAATCTTGAGATTCATTCTCCAATTTTTTTCGTTTTCATTTAGAATTCCAGTATTTTTAAATTTGTTAATTATGTATTTTTATTTATTAATTACAACAGAACAATCAATTTCAGATTATTAAAAAATTGACATTACTTAATTTTTCAATAAATATTATTCTTCAAACGTAAAAATATTTTATTTATAGATAAAAAAAATATTTTGATATACTCAATTCAGTATTTTCCAATTATGTATATTTAAAAGGGTACACATTGAAATATTTTTAATTAATTTTATTTGAAATATAAATAGTTGGAAACTGACGTTATTGGTGTGTATTTGTTATGTTATTGAATTATTTCGGAAATGTGTGGGAGAATATTTCAGAATTTTATCTGTTTATGATGGAAACTGACGCTGCCCGTTTGGTGAGAAAATTTATGATAATCGAAAAAGTACCATGGATTCTGGAGGAGATTTCTGCGGTATAATCTGGTCGTTGTATTTTAACTTCGTGGAATAAACGAAAACAAGGTTATTTATCGCAGCATCCCGGAAAATCTAAGGAAAACGATATATTGAAGGGACTGGAAAAAACACATTTCACTCTTTATATTACTTTTTTTGATAGATCGTTAAAGTTTAAAAGTAACTCACCTGTACAGAACATATTTGTTTTTAAAATTAATTTTGAATATGTATATATTATATATAAGTAGGATTAACAAACCATGCAGGACAAAGTCCAAAAACACGAGACCTAACGAGTGGAGGCAATGGACTCAGACTGATATTGCAATGGTGATATACATTGAATGGAAAATCAAAACACCTGACCCAATAGATTCTCAGCCTAACGTAACTGACGACCGAAGGGGATCGTGAGCAAAATAATGATGAATCAGGGCCCGGGTTCATACACAAACGTAACTAGAGGTTGTTCGGCAGAGTAGTAACAAAATTAGCAAACATATAAAAGCCGTACAGCCAACCATCCGAGACGTCAGTCATTATTACGGCTTTTTATCGACACGAGTCTACGTTATGGAGTCTACGTCAGGAGGAATCTCTGACTCTCTTCCGTCGATCTACGAAGCCACTCTACTACGTCACGTACCTTCTGGCGAGTCTTCGCTTCAGCTGACCGACAATACCGCCCAGCGTAACATCGTCATCAGCTGCTCGCCGCCCGGACTTCGCCCCACTGCTATCGACACCCTTCGCAGTTACGCCGCCGTCCATCCACGCTCCATTACGAGTTACTATTAATATACGAGTATAATTACTTTCGATCGAGAATAAACCTTGAAACTTCCACAGTCTTTCAACCCTCTCCACCCCTAAATATATATACGAGAACATATCTTGAGTAAGGCAATAAATCTAATAAAATTCTACGTGCCAAATAAATTTTCATGTTTTAATGTTTTCAGTTATATTGATGTCAATATGATATATGTTATTATATAATACATAATTGAAATAAAAAATCATTAATGTTTTAATTGAAATTTCTTGGTAGAAATTAATTTTAAATAATGAAAACAAAAAAAATATTATTCAAAATTTCTTTATTATTATGTACTCGTATTTAGTATGCTTCCACTTGTGTTTAAGTTCGACCAGTTTCGGCAGCTTGCTGCTATCATCAGATCAGAAGAGATGGCAGCAAGCTGCCGAAACCGGTCGAACATGAACACAAGTTGAAGCACACTAAATACATAATAATAAAGAAATTTTGTATCAAAAATTTTATTCGTTTTCAAAAAGAGTACATTATTATAAACTTTCGCCTAAGACACTACATTTCGTTTTTTGACCAGTTTATTTTTGTTTTATCACACCAACCGGTTTCGCTTCCGCCGAATCTTCAGGGTTACAAAACAAAATGATGTAAACCTAAAACAGATTGTTTTGCAACCCTGACGAAGTGTTCCAAAATTATTTTTCATATTATTTGATCATAAAATTAATCTATTATATATGATAGTTGTTTATTTTTGTGATTGCTGTTAAAACAACAATTTACGTGTCCTTCAAAAGCTTTCATATTGTTTCAAAAACCACTTTCTTCCCCAAATCGCGATCCAGTACAATTTATTCAACAGCCTCCCCTCGACCGACAGCTGCGGTGACTGATGGGAAAGTAAATGGAAGAATAGCAATTTCCTTCGGCCATAATGGGTCCTCTATTGCGAAATCGTCTAGGATAAATTCATAGGAGGAGACAAATTGCGGGTCACGGGGTCCGGAGAGCTGGCGGAACTATCGCTCAAAGGAAAAATAATGATTGATACCGATGTGCGATGTAAAGGGAATGTTTCGTGAACAAGTGAAAAGCAAGTTTTTTTCGTAAAAAAATAATGTAAGAAAGAAGGAAACCAATTTTGTTAATTTTAGTTCATCAATTTTCATTTGTACGTGTTTTTCGACTGTTTTTGTTAAAACACCGACTCATGTCAGATTGAGCAAAACTTGCTTTTTTGAGTTAAGCCAGTGTTCTATTAAGCGTGCGAAATATTAAATTTTAAGGCATCTATTGAGAACAGGTAAACTTATAATAATGGTAAAATAACAGATAAAACATGATTATATAAAACTAGGAATTCAAGAGAGATGGTTCGACTTTAGGAATACAAAATACTCACTAAAATGGTTTGGACACATGGAAAGAATGAGTGAAGACAGAATGGTAAAGAAGGTATATGTAAACGGCGTGAACGGAGCTAGAAATAGAGGAAGGCCGAGAAAAACGTGGCACGATCAAATCAATCAAATATTGAATGTCGGTCACGTGAGGAGTCGGAAAAATCGACGTACGTGCATGACAAGATGTATGAATGTAGAGGAAGCGAGAGACGTATGTCAGGACAGAACAGTGTGGCGTTCCATTCTTTATGCCTACCCCTCCGGGGAGACGGCGTGATGGTAAGTTAGTTAGTTAGTTAGTTCATCAATATATATAATAATATTTCTCTATTACATTCAAATTAACACTGAAGTTGTTTAGGTTTCAATTTTAATGAATGGTTCGCTTTGCTGAGCTGTATGACACCAATAGGTACAGAGACTGCATGTTGCAGAGATTATTTAAAGGTGAATAATGAAGGCTGCTGGAGTAACCAGGATGAATAGAGTAATCGAATTTATCTGAAGAAGTGTCCGTCACAGATGGAAAATACGAAGAGGGGGGGTCGTCTGGAATAGTACGGACATGTATGTACAAGGAGCAAGGGTCGCGTAGTACAAAAGCCTTACAGCTAGATGCAGGAAGAAAAGGACTGCGTTATACTCAAGCAACTTGACTATCAACCGACAAAAATGACATAAAATGACTGCAAATCGATAGCAGAATGGCCCAAGACCGAGAAGTATCGATTAGGAGAGCCGACCAGAAATTAAACACTGTTCGAAATTATTTTTTTTGAATTAAATTATAATCGAAACCTCAGTTCAAATTTTTTTTTTACTTCAAATGTAGCAGTCGCACTATAGGGATTAACCAAGTCATATCAGCATCTCAGTGTTAAAATTTTAAACTACAAAATGATTGCACGTGCTTTATTATTTTGCAAAAATGGTTTAAATCTCGACTTACTCGCTTTTTGCACATTCTCGAGAACGTTCTCCGCATTGTTCGTTCGGAGAATTCCCAACTCTAATATCGGCAGGACCCGTTGTCGTATCGGTCCAAACCGATTGATATATTCAATTTGGAGAAGCCGATTGTACCCTGTGCCCAGTGGGATGCTGACGAGTCCGGACAGGACATGGAGGCTTTGTGAGGAGATTAAATAAATAAAAAACTGTCTGGATTTATTGTATTTACATAGTGTCCGATTGTATCGAGTACACGGTAAATGGAAAAACCGCCACTTAATATAGGCAATACGACTAATCGAAGTTCTGTTTCTTTTTTAATGCGATGTATCGGTAATCAAATTTAAACATAAACTCGTATTATAAATATAAAGTAAAAGTAAAAACGTATATTTCCTAGAAATTTTTATACATAAATATTACTCACTAACCAACCATCACGCTGTCTTTCCGAAGGGGTGGGCAGATAGAATGGAGTACCATACTTCTCTTGCATTTTCAATATTCATACATCGTGTTATGCGAACACTTTGATTTCTCCGACTCTTCAGGTGGCCGACATTCAATATTTCATCATCAGCCGTCTGTCATCCACTGCTGAATGTAGGCCTCTCTCAAAGCACGCCACCGCCCCCTATCCATTGGGCTTTCATCCATCCATGTCCAGCAATCCTCTTCAGACCGTCGGTCCAGCGGGCAGGGGGACGTACAACTCTGCGGAATCCTGTATCCCCGATCGACCGTCGGTTCTCTGACAGATATGGCCAGGCCATCGCCACTTCAGCCTGCCCATCCTCAGTCACCTTGGTTTGTTGTCGAACAAATTCGTTTCTAAATTTGTCCCTCAAGGTTTTTCCAAGCATGGCTCTTTCTATGGCACGTTGGGCGACCTTGAATCTGTAGACTAGATTTTTGTCAGTGTCCACGTCTCGGCTCCGTACGTCATGACTAGCAAGATGCACTGATTGAAGACTTTAGTCTTGAGGCATTCTGGTATATTAGAGTTGAGAACATGACGTAATTTTCCAAAGGCCGCCCAACCCAACTGAATTATTCGGTTGGCTTCTTTCTCGAAATTGTTTCTACCTAATATTTACAACCTAACAACCATTAAATAACTGTTTGATATATTAATATTTTTTTAGAATGAAAAATTTCGGCATGTTATTTTTAGCAAGGCAAAACATTTAATTCCTGTTTAATAAAATAAAACTACTAGAATACAAATATTTTCTTTCGTTTCATATTTTCGTTCATGGGGTTTTACTATACATTGTTTTTCTAGAAACAATTAATAAGTTAAACTTTTAAATATGAATTTCAATTTCACCCGATATTTCTTTTTTTGACTTCATGATTCATTTCCGAATAAAAAAACCTTAATTCCATTATTTTATTATAAATTTTCCTCAACGCGCTATTCATCCGCTTATTGCGAAAACGTTTAAATTAATTTCGAACAAAATAATGCACAACATTAAAATTAATCCTCACCGCGTAATAAACGGGAACCTATTTGTTGATAAATTGTTTTCGTAGCGTTCAAAATTATTTAAAATCCACGAACATAGTTTCCAAATTGGATGAAAATGATATGGATACACGTAGATAATGTCCAAAGCGAGAGGTATATAATGCCATGGGAAACTGTGTTAAATGGCAGTACTTATTGATTAATTCATTTTTTATTTATTGTTTCGTAAAAAAACGAATATAACGCTCATTATTAAATAATCAAAATGTCTATTTTCTTAATGATTTAAAAAATATGTATTTCAGGGGTATTCCATATTTTACCATGGGTGTCAAATTTGATAGTGTCTTAGCATGCCGAAATATGTGAATCCCATCACTTTTTTTGAAAACAGTCAGTTTTCTTTCGTATTAATTCATTCCTTTTAAGTATGAACGTATTTTTATTTAACTTACACATTAATTGTTCTTATAACAAAACTCTAAAGAAAAAAAAATGGAAATTAAGCCATCACTCTGTATCCCAAGTATAGGCAAAAGAAATTAACCGCCACGACGCTTTTCTTTCCAGATAAACTTCTCTTAATTTTTTCAACATTCATAAATTTTGTTATGCAAGCATGTCGATTTTTGCGACTTCTTACGTGTTTGACTTTAAATATTTGATTTATGTATTGTATATTCATCATCATCGGCTGTCCCTCGTCTCCGAGGAAGACTGTCCTTCACGGTTGTGGGTCTGCGTGCGACTGAAGAGCCCGATTCTGGACCAACACATTCTGGGGCATTTCCCCTGCCCCTGGCAGGGGAAAGCGCTTGTAATGGAGCCATTACCGTCTCCCGGTGGTTTGCTCCTCCTCTCTGCGTCATTGTCTCTACGCTGTGCTTCAAAGTCTTGCGTGCCTTTATGTACTGTTGTTCTCCACCTAGGTCTGCCTTCCGCAATCTTTTTCCAGCAATCACAGCCGGTGCCAGTCTTTTGTAGGTTTCCTTTAAGGGAGTCCTTAAAGCGTTTCCTCTGACCACCGTGTGAGCGTTTCCCTTGGGTAAACTGAGAGTACATAATCTTCTTTGGAAGTCTTGTCTCAGGCATTCTGATGACGTGACCAGCCCAGCGTAGTTGTCTCTGAATAATGGCAACCACAATACTTGTCATATTGACCTCAGCAAGTATGCTGTCATTTGTCCGTTTGTCCTGCCATTTAGGATCCTAAGTAGACAGTGTTAGTGATATCGCTCTAGGGTTTTTATGTGTCTTCTGTATGGAGTCCATGTTTTCGAGGCATACAAGAGTGTTGGCAGGACAACGGACTTGTAAAAAAGCACTTTGGTGTCCTTTCTGAGGTCATGGTTGTCAAATATTCTCCTTCTCATCCGCCCGATGGCTGCGCTGGTCGACTTTATGCGGTAATGGACCTCTTCGTCAATGTGTACATTTTGTGATATATTGTACGAATATATTAAGTTTATTATAGAAGATGGACCACCACACTGATTTACCATGATCATTCTTCCCTCATTTATTTGTTCCATGCGTCCAAACCATCTCAGTGGCCATTTCTAAAGTTTATTTAGGACGCATTCACCCACCATACAGTCCTTTATTACTCATTCGTTCGTTATTTTAACGTAGATGTTTTTCTGCATATTCTTCTAAGCAATCTCATACCAACGGCATTTATCATACTTTCATCATTTTTAGGCTAACTACAAGCTTCACTTTCCATACATAAGGGTTGGCACTAGAAGTTTAATATATATCATTTACATTATTTAACTGTGTTCAAGAATGAGTAATTGGTACAATTTGCTGAAAACGTAGAAAGTGGATAAACTTACGCGGTTTCAGCAATTTCAGACAAACTTAAAACGTGCCCTCTTATAAAAGTGTAACGTAGTCTTTCTTAAATAAGCTATGAATTCTCTCCTTGGAAGGATTCTAGTTAAGGAAAAATTATCCCCAAAGGATAAAACCCGCAGAATAATAACTCTCACCAACTCAAAGTAATTTGGTCATATACGGCGTCTGCTTCTAAGAGATGCTAATTTTACTTGCGAGCGCTCTCCTTCCCCCATCCTTTTCGGGGCCCACCAAGTTGAAAAGGGACAGATGAACGGCGGGCTAATCTTTCGTAATTTCTCGGAGCGCTTTCAAATGAAATATGCACTAGGGTGAACACGAAATGAAAAAGTTTTTTACTTCTTAAAACGCGCTTCTCTGTTGCAGTGCTGTGTTGATAAGATAGTCATCTTTAAATATGACTTTTATATTACAACAGTATATTTTATATGTTTTTTTAAATTAAACGTTTGCCTTCCTTTTTTAAAGACAGACTTTCATTTTAAATGAATACATTTTTTTCTTTTTATAAATTTTATTTTTTATCGTACATATATTAAATTCAAATTGGTTTATGTGATACATTTTCTTTATCAATATGTAAGAAATGTTTTTAAATATATCATTTTAAATAAATTAAATATTTATGTCTTCTATGTTCGCCATACTTTGTGTTGATGTTTTATTTATCTTTTTCTTTTTTATATGTATACTTTGTATATACAATACTAAATATATATAAAAAATTACATATCAGACATGTTTCGGACAACCCGGTCCTTCCTCAGCGATATTATAAAGATATTTAAAATATTATAACATTGTTTACAAATATGATCAGTTTTGTAAACAATTTTATAATCTTTATAACATCACTTAGGAAGGACCGAGTTGTCCGAAACATGTCTGATATTTTATTAAAAAAATATATGTAGTTAGTGTTGTATATAAAAAAGAAAAGGACAAATAAAATATTCATCATCATCATCAGCCGTCTGTCATCCACTGCTGAATGTAGGCCTCTTCCAAAGCCCTCCACCTTTAAAATATTAATATGTTAAATTATAATACATAGTCCGGAAAATATATTTATAAAAAAAAACGAAAAATATTTTTTCCGTGGCACAAAAATAATTTACAACCCATGCAATAAAAATTTCATCTTCGAATGATTTCATTTTTGATAACTTTCAAATTAAATAAACAATGCTGTTGTTATTCTACAATCAATAAATGTAGAATAAAAACAGGAATTTGAACAGCTTTGTTAATTGAATTCCAAGGTTTTTATAAGTTATTGAAGAAGTATTTCATTTTTGCATATTTTTTTTATATTGTGATTTCACAACAATTTGTTTCACTTTTCATAAACATGTTTTGGGCAACATACCTCATTCCTTGGTGTAGAAGATTTAATACGTACAAATTTCTGCGTTAAGGAAGGGAATCTGTGCCTTAAATCATTGTAAAAATTCCTATTGCGATTTGTGAAAATATAATATTAAAAATATATATTATATACACAAATTCGAACCCAAAACACAGTTATGGCAAATATAGAATATTCTGTAGAAATAATTTGTATACATTTTATTATCTCTGAAAACACACCACTTTTTTTTCTCTTTAAGAAAATAATAAAAAATTCAATTAAAATTAACTTATAGCAGCGTTTTCTTTTCACCTGTGCATAATAATATAATGGATTCTTTTGTAAACGGTGAAAGCGAGGGAACCCATTAGGATAAAAAATCCCTGTTCGTAATAACGGCGGTAGGTTACCTACTCACAAATGACAGACGTAAATATTCTTTAAGAATATTGTCGAAATAAACATGATATATCTCATAATTAAAATCTTACAAAATGGACGTCAGTAGCTGACCAGGGCAGTTCTTTGATTTTTGGCGCCTTGTGTAAAAATAATCGCACTAACTTACATGTGAAAATAACTCCACACTCTTTCTTCGAAGGAGACCATTATTATGAGTAATCTTTTATTTTTTTATTTTTAAAAAGACTAACACCAAAGATTTATATCAATGATATTAGAATTTATTTTTACAATCTTCAATGTGAGAAGAAAATAGCTCATTATTATGAAGAAGGAATCTGGTCGTGTCCAGGCTTGAACCCATGTCCCCTAGATCAGAAGACAAGCGTTCTATCCCCTAGACCACCACCAATCTCACTCTTCTTTTATAGCACACTGGTGTTTTGGATAGTATTTTTATTATGAATGTCTGAATTTGAGAAATTATTTGATAAGATGCCATATTTATTATTTGTTTCTGCCTTATCCACAAATTCTTTTATTTATTTTTTACTAAAATGATGTTTTTATAAATTGTTACTGAACATTCAAATCATATATCTGATAAATAAATGGCGTAAATACTTAATGGCAAATTTTACAAGTACTCGTATAATTCCTTTGCGACGGTTTTATTTTTAAATAATAATTTTAATAAATAAAACGATGTTTTTTTAACTACTAACACCTTTGTCTTTATTTCGACAGCAACCGGTTTCGCCAGGCTCGCTGGCATCGAGCCTGGCCAGCGAGCCTAGCGAAACCGGTTGCTGTCAAAATAAAGACAAAAGTAGAAGTAGTAAAAATATCGTTTTATTTAATTATTATTTAAAATGAACTTCCATCAAGAAATTTCAGTAAAATAATATGATAATTTCGATTTTATAAATATAAACATTGTTTATTTCAACTTTAATGGTTTATCTCAACAAGTTTTAAAGTTTTTCTACTAATAGAAAGATATAAAGGACGAGGATATAAAACCATCGAAACTTGTTGAGAAAAATCAATTTAAAAGTGAAAAAAACTGTATTTAATTAATATAAAGTCATTTTTTATTGTGATACATAAAAAAAACTTAATTTAACAGTTTATAATGTTAAATGTCATAGGGTTTCGGCCAAAACAATGGACTATTTCATTATTAATGATTTTTATCAAATCAAGGTGAAATCTAATAGAAATAATGTATTTAAAATGACGACAAGGTTTTGCTACGTTCATAGTTTAAAATGCTATTTATCTTTATGATTTGGCGGCGGGCGTTAAGTAGGAATATGAATCGTCCGTTATTCGGCTTAGCGCACTTGTTATTGTGTCATGAACGTTCGGTGGGGCCGGCCCCGTGCTGGCAGCACCCGCGAATTGAGCAACATGGCGGAGATTAATTTCCCGCCAGCCAGTTTTCCCGCGCGAACGCCTGAAATTGCCAGAGTAAATCCGGGGTTAACAGTCAACAGTAAAACTTAATAAGAGAATAAGCTAATGATACACAAAACGACATCTTGTCAAGGGAATCTCAGGAAATAACGTTATTCGGTTTAATCTCGCTTGTAAATTAGGCGACATCTTTTGTTGCGAGAACGAGGATTGTTTTAATGGCAGGAGCTGGCTGATATTGCCATATTTCGAAAGGTAAAAATGCTTCGTGCTTTCTAATACGAAACGGTAAATACCATATTTTTATGATACTGTTTTTTATTCCCCTCCTTAAGATATCTCGTTTAATTAAAAAAGTTAATTAAACATTTTCGTTATTTACAAAAAGAAAGAAATAACATAATTTCAATAAGAAAATCTACACAAATGTTTGCTCATGTTTTTGCGTTAAAATAAATATAAAAAAGAGCACTCATCATTAATTTTAATCTCAATATCATATTGTTATATTTACTTTATAACAATACAATACATTTTGCCAAATAAAAAAGCAAAGTAAACATTCAAATTCAGTTGGGTTGGGCGGCCTTTGTAAAATAACATCATGTTCTCACCTCTAAAATACCACAATGCCTCAAGAATAAAGTCTTCAACCAATGTGTCTTGCCAGTCATGACGTACGGAGCCGAGACGTGGACACTGACAAAAGGTCTAATCTACAAATTCAAGGTCGCCCAACGCGCTTGCTGGGAATAACCTTGAGGGACAGATTTAGAACCGAATTTATTCGACAACAAACCCAGCTGAACGAGGTGGCTATGAAAAGGGGCGGGCTGAAGTGGTGATGGGCTGGCCATATATGTCGGAGAACCGAAGGCCAATGGGGGAGACGGGTTCTGGAGTGGAGATCGCTTACAGGATTCCGCAGAGTTGGAGGTCCCCTTACCCGATGGACTGACGATCAGAAGAGGATTGCTGGACATGGATGGATGGGAGCGGCAATGGATAAGGAACGGTGGCGTGCTTTGGGAGAGGCCTACGTTCAACAGTGGATGACGGACGGCTGATGATGATGATGATGATGAATATATTTTTAAAAAATAAAATAAAAACGATTATATCAAGAAAACATTAAAAAAGCGTGTGAATGTATGAAGTTATTCTGCGACCATTTAATATTTGGTTGTTTTAATTTTTTTCCGATACAAGTCATGAATTATTAAATTTGTAAACTTTTTCAATATCTAACTACCGTTTAAACTGTAAACATTCATCAAAACTTTCGTACACAATAATAATTTATGTTATATTTCCTATGCTAAAATAATTTCATAATAAGGGAAAAGTTTCTGCAGTAAACTCGACTCCAAATATTAGTTAAGGCCGCCAGATTAAGTTCCCTTTATGGCTGATTGTATATTTAATAAAACTTGAACAGTATACTGATTGTGTATTTCAGCTGAACAGTATTTTGTTCTGAATACTTCACGGGAACAAATGTTTTTTTTCCGCTGTAATAAAAGTTTGTTTAAAACTTTAAATCCACAATATTTGCCATTTTGCAGGTGGGCGCAAAACTTTTTCCGAAGTCAATTAAGATTTGTATGTGTTCATTAAACTGTTTTTTTGTTGACTTTTATTAATATTGTAATCCATATAAAAAAGAAACTTAGGTTGCAATTATTTAACGGGTTAAAAAAAATGTATTTGATGAGAAGTTATAAGCAATTATTTTCGAGTGAAACATAAAAAGTAAGCAATTTAGAATCAATTTCGATCAATTTAGAATCGATTACTGCCCAAAATTTGTTTTCGTTAAAAACTTAAAATGGAGAAACCAAATGGAAGACCAACCAGCGGACCAAAAATAAATAAAATATATTTTTTTATATTCAGTCGTGTTAAAAACAAAAACTTTTTTTTTTAAATACATTTTTGTATATAAATTTCAGCTGTAATCAGTGTTAATTCCATTGTAAGCAAAAATTGAAATAATATCAATATTTAAATACAGATTTTTTTACATAATTATTTTAATATTATTTTTGTATTGCATAATGGAGTAAGTTTAGCAGTGTTACCAGTCTGTTGATGCCAGCTTACGCGGCATAACGGGTCGCTGTCTAAATAACGAAAATAAGTGGAAGTAGTTAATAAAAAAACATTATATTATTTATTTAAACTAACTAACTAACTAACCATCACGCCGTCTCCCCGAAAGGGTAGGCAAAAAGAATGGACTGCCACACTTTTCTTTCCTGACATAATTCTCTCACTTCCTCAACATTCATACATCGTGTCATTCACGCGCGTCGATTTCTCGTCGACGACTCCTCACATGGTCGACATTCAATATTATCGTGCTACGTTTTCCTCGGTCTTCCTCTGTTTCTGGTTCCATTGACATCATTAACATATGATTTTTTTTACCATTCTTTCTTCATTCATTCTTTCCACATGTCCAAACCATCTTAATGATTCTTTCATTATTTTGTTCATGACACCATCATTCGCACCGCATTCACTTCTTATATTTTCATTCGACACTCTATCACACACAGAGTATCCACACATTCGTCTAAGAGATCTCATTTCTACTGCATTTATTCTATTTTCATCTTTCTTTTGCCAGTTCCATGCTTCGCTTCCATACATTAGGGTCGGTAGAAGAACCCAATTGTGCACTGCCATTCTAGCTTTTTTGGATTGGTTTTTGTTTGCGATGACAACTTTAAGTGCACCATTCACTTTGTTCCCTGCCCCAACCCTTCTTTCAATATCCCTCTCCATTCGCCCATCTCTTGTAAATATACTACCTAAATACACGAACTCAACTACTTGCTCCAAATTTTCACCATTCACGCTAATGTTGCAGACTGTCATGGTTTCTTCCTTTTCAAAAATCATTACCTTGGACTTATTAACATTCATCATCAGATCATTATAATTTTAAATTATCTTACATCAAAAGATTTCAGAAAAATCAAAAAATCATTTTTATATGTGTATTAGTAAGTAAAGAAGAAAAAGCGTTAAAAGGCTAAACTTGTAAGTTCTCGTAACGCAGTTTAACAAATGTAGTAAAATGATGTTACAAGCACCGGAATAATGAACATCCAGCGTCACAATAAAAATAAACTCTCTACTGAACTGTTGAAGCATCTTGAGCAGAGCAAATAAAAACAACCTATTTCACAGATTAAATGGCAATTTGTCTGACTTCCTCAAGGGGGGTCATTAAACCTCCTTATGGGCAATAAAGCCACGCCAAATAGCTCGTTTATCTCCCGCTACAGATTGGCATATATCTAAAATCAAATTAGTTCCACTGCTAAGTACATAGAAACTCATTTAAATTTTATTCGTAAATCACGCAGACGGGCTCTCTCGTGCTGGGTAGGGTATCCAAGTTTTAAACCCTTAACTGATTAGTTTTAACAATTTTCAAGAATCCGAATATTCTTTTTTTGAATCGTGAAATCTTGATGTTTCTGTTTTCCTTTCAACGTAAACTTAAAATTTGAAGGTACTATAGTTACAAAAAAATAAATAATGACAAATCTTTTTAATTATAAATTTTTAAATATAATTAATGAAAATAATAAAATTATTATTTTAAAACTGTTTATTCAAAAACTTTGTTTTATATCACAAATTGTATTTATTTTACTTTACGACAGCTGTTTCATCAACCAATGTTGACATCATCAGGTGTTATAAAAATATATTATATATCAAATGTCAATTTCGTAATTTTTCGATTCTTTGTGTATTTGTTCCTAAGTCAATAAATACAAAAAATAATTTAAAATAAATACAATTTGTGATAACAGTTATAAAATGTTAAAATATCATATTGTTTCGGCCAAAACAATGAACTATTCAAAATATTATTTGTCTTTTTCCTTTTTCTGTACTTTGTATATACAACACTAACCTTAAAAAAATTAAATTAAATATCAGACATGTTTTGGACAATCAGATATTTAAAATATTTTTAAATAGTTTACAAATATGATCCGATTTGACAGTTGTTATTATATGATAAAAAATAAAAAGACAAATAAAACATCTACTACAAAAAGTATGGCGAGCATAGAAACATAAAAATATTATAATACCCGTTCTTTATTACACCTGTGTAGTTATTTTTTGATACGATTATGATTTTTAATTTTATGTTTAATTTAAACCTAATCATTTTTCAAAAATAAAATTATCATTTTTCATTAAGTATAAACCACTTTATTGAGTTTTTAGCGCCAATCGGTTTGTTTAACTCTGAAGCGAGCTTCTTCAGAACTATACACAAACTGTGTTTTGTTTATGAAAAGCCTTGAGGCTACTAACTCTATAAAGTGGTTCAGACTATGTGAAAAGTGTTCAATTTAAATTTTAATATATGAAACCACCAAGTAATGGCTTCGTATCAAATTTAAATCATTTTTCAATATGTAAAAAACTAAATATCACCGTGTACCTGGTTATCAAGAATATGTCTATTTGTTAAATAAATATCATTTCATACTTAATAAATATTTTTTTTTCGTTTGCATATTCAGCGTGAAGCGAAATAATGGAATAACACGATTAAAAATAATAAAAAACATGAGCATTTAATTTATTTTTTCTTTTTGCCATTGTTTTTTTTTTCATGATAAAAATGTACCATTAAAATAACGTTGAATTTTTACAACACTATATTACAATCTTCACAAACATGTGCCATATTGTACACATCATTATTAAGTGTATTTTTTAGAAATAACGAAATAAAAAAATAAAAATTTACACATATCTCTTGACGGAAGTTCATATTTAAAAAAAAAAGTAAACAATGTTTTATAGAACAACATCCACTTTTATCTTTATTTCGACATCAACTAGTTTTACCAGACTTGCTTGCATCGATAGAATGGTCTAGTCTTGACCTAGTCTGTTGATGCCAGCGAGCTTGGCGAAACTGTTCGCACTTAAAATAAATACATAAATGGAAATAGTTCTTCAGAATACCGTTTATTTAATTATTGTTTAAGATAATACATATGTTGTATTCTGTTCAGTTATAAATGCATGGTCATTTAATATCGTATAAAGAAAATGAAGGTATTATATTTTAAAAATTTCCCAATAAATGTCATTTAATAGAAAATCGAATCCGTTTTAATGAAATTTAATATGCTTAAGAGTATATTCAGTTTTTTTTTGGAAACCCTAATGCAAAACACTCTTCGTTTTAATGATTTTCAGTTTCTCAAGACAGAATCTGCCGCTTGTTTATGGACCCTAGACACAAACAGTAATGACTTATTAGTTTACATTATTACTGAATAAGAACTTTTACTAGCTTTGAAATGACACCCGTAAACTTTAGACGTTAAAAACGGGGTGCTTTTTGTATTTTTAACAATAGTAAAGCTCTGAGTTTGTAGAAATTGACACATAATTTATTCCTCAATGTTTTTATTATTAGCATTTTATGTGTTTTTTTTAATAAAACTTTTTTTTTCATTTTTGGTTTTAATTTATTATTAAATAATAGGCACTTTTGTCTTTATATTACTCGTATATTATAAAATATATAGTATTGAACCCGACTTTACAAAGATCCGATGACAAGGTTTTTATCTTGAACTTGACGTCTCATTTTAAAGATAACAAAAATAAATATTTATACCCCTGATCTGTAAAGGACTCGGTTTTCAATAGTGTCACCAGTCTGTCGATACCAGCGATCTTGGCGAAACCGGTCGCTGTCGAAATAAAGACAAAAGTGGAAGTTGTTAAAAAAAACATCGTTTTATTTAATTATTATTTAAGAAATATTTATTAAGGATTGCTGGACATGGATGGTTAAGAGCGGCAATGGATAAGGGACGGTGGCGTGCTTTGGAAGAGACCTACGTTCAGCAGTGGATGACAGACGGCTGATGATGATGATATTGAAGAATATATTTAAAAAAAAGTGGAAGTAGTTAAAAAAACATCGTTTTATTTAATTATTATTTAAGAAATATTTATATTGATAAAATTACATAGCATCAGTCTTTATTTTTACGTTTTCCAGCTATAAAAATTATCCTTTTAAAAAAAATAACTTAATTATTTTGACTAGCACCCAATTTACAATTCCAGTTACGTAATTTTTTTATATCTTTAATTTCAAAAGAATTCTTTCACTGGTATTTTATGATAATTAAAATATAAAAGTATTTCCGTGATGGAACCCATCCTCTTGCTATCTTCCTGCAGTTATCTTTATTGATTAGACTACCCCGAGATATAATTTTAACGTATTTTTTACAAAACCCCCTTTTTTATACTATTTATTTAACTATTTTACTTATTTAATCGCTAAATAATAATAATTAGCACTGATTTAAAATAAACGTTTTTACAAATATTCATTAAAAAAATCACGTCTATTTATTAATTCGCATAAAAATGTTTTTTTTTACATGCCATAACTTAGCGAAACACGGCAATCCCACAAAATCATATAAAACTTTAAGACAATCGATGTTTTTATATGAACAATTTCTTAAAAAGAAAGTTTTATATAATTGTTCAAGAAACAATAAATAATTTATATTCATTATAAACTTTTTTTTTCGTATGTAACAGGTCGTTTGAACCCAACTATACACAATTTATTTTTTAGCTGTTATATTGTTTCTCGTGACACGTGATAGGCAGGAATTTTATTGTCACGTGAATTCCGCACCAGACCAAAGACAATGTGAAAATCACACTGCCATCGCCGGGAATCGAACCCGGGACCTTCGGTATGGAAGTCAGAGCTCTTACCACTCTGCCACGAAGGTCGTCATCATGTTCAATATTCAAACAAAGCATGCATTGAAAAAATAAAGTGTAAATTTTTGTTCTATTGGATGTCAACTTATCTACATTATCACAATATTTTTTTGTTTTATTAGGATCACTTTTTTATTTATTTATAATGATGATTTCATTTCATACTATCTGAAACAAGCAGTTTTGTAATGGAAACCGTGAAATACTTTCATTTGAATGTCGTATATTAAACAATTCAAACTTTATATGATATGAATTCTTTAAAAAAGTATATACTTCACAATTAAGGGAATTATTCGTATTTAAAAAGCTTTAAGGCTCTCTGGCGTCTGGTATATTTAAACACGTGAAAATTCCGGGTCGGAAGCTGCGATTAAGTCTAATGCAATTATTCACTCCGTTCTTTGACCTCGTTTATTTAAATACCTGCCCTCCTCTTCTCGGAGATTAAAGCCGACTCATAAAGAAATTAGAAAAAATCCCGCTGGAACCTTAGTCTAAAAATCTTCTTTAGTAATTATGGTTGGAAAAAGCGGTCCCAGAATACAAGTATAATATACCTATAGAACATTATAATAGATTTTACTTAATCGAATAAATTTTTGAAATGGGATAAAAATTCAATAATTTTTCATAATAATTAAATTAAACGATGTTTATTAACTACTTCCCCTTTTTTATAATGTATTCAAATACTGGATTTTTAGCCATTGCGGGTTAATCATTTTTAAGGATTAATTATATCTCAACAGAGACGAAGATGTAAATTGTTTTTTGGAAACAGAATATGGTAGTCGAGGCGTTTACAGGTCATTGGTTGGGTTAAGCGATCGCTTTATGTTCACAACATTCCCCATTCCGCCCTTCTTACGACTACCACGTCTGACAATTTTTTGAAAAATGTATACTCGTATATGCTACTATGTTAAGAAACACTTCACATGTTTTAGGTCAATCTACACTAGCGCCATATACTATTGACGTAGTGGTCGTAAGAAGGGCGCAATGGGGAATGTTGTTAACATAAAGCGATCGCTTAAACCAACCAATGACAGGTCATAAGTCCTGTAAACGCCTCGACTACCATATGCTGTTTCCAAAAAACAATTTACATCTTCGTCTCTATTGAGATACAATTACTTCCACTTTTGTCTTTTTTTCGACAGCGAAGGCGGTTTTACTTAAAACACGTTGTAACTTAAAGGAGACTTGTTCAAAACATTAAGGGTCGTATTTCTGGATCGCTACCTATCTCGAGAGAAATTTCGGATGCATCCAACTATTATATAGTTTGATAAGTCTCTCGCCTTATATCTAGTTCGACCGATCAATCTGTAGGGCGAAATCGTTTCGGTTTTCCTATAACCTGTGCAGACTTAGTTAATCATATTTGGAGTCATGGCATCAATTCATTTCAATATTTGCACCATTTTAGCTAAGCTTAGTTGCATTTACGATTTTGATATTTTTTGTGATATTATTATTACTATAATTTTGTTGAATCGCTCTTCAATCATTTCAGCGCGAGCCAAAACTATGTAAAGGGTATGCTTTCGTATTGTTTTCATGATACGTGGCTAATCTATCGCCATTTTATTGTTACGTGAATTCTACACCAGACCAAAGACAATGTAACAATTACAATGTCATCACCGGGAATCAACCCCGGCACCATAGGTGTGTTAGTCGTAGCACTTACCAATCGGCCACGAAGGCCGCCACGGTCACATTTGATCCGTGTCTTCGAAAATGTTAAGAAACACTGTTTTATACTATCAACTGCAAATTTTCAAGAATTTTGATTGAATGTGAAAATTTGTTTTATATTGATCACTGTTCTGTGAGAAAGTAATTGCGCTCTTATGGTGTTATATTTTTTTATAAAATTACAGCGATAAAACTGTTTGTTTAATTGAAGTACTTGAAAAGCTAATTCTGAATCTCTTTCGATACATTTAAAGCGTTTGTAGACGCATATCTAAGGAAGCGTAATAGTACGTGCTGTATACGGAAATTGCCAAATTAATTACATGACCTTATTAAAAATTCGTTATCTCACAAGGTCCGCGTTTAATTAATATTATTTTTCCCCTCAAGACGAACCGTGACGTGGGTCGTAAGATGAGACCTTCTAATGAGATCTTACGTTTTAATTAATAATATGACGGTGTCGGAGCTGCTACCGCTAATGAAAGTCCTGATATTAAACCAAATTTCTACGTACGCTATGAAATTATTTTCATATTCGAAAATAATATAAAAATGTATACCTATATCAATTTTGCAGGCTAAGAAATCTAACTCATCTCTTCTGATAGAGGAGTTCTGATTTTATTTCAGAAAATGATTTTGGCATTTAAACTTTTTTTTTTGTATTTATAATCCTTAATAAGGCTCTACGAAATGGATAATGACTAACTAACTAACTAACTAAATAACCATCACGCCGTCTCCCCGAAGGGGTAGGCAGAAAGAATGGACTGCCACACTTTTCTTTCCTGACATATTTCTCTCGCTTCCTCAACATTCATACATCGTGTCATGCACGCGCGTCGATTTCTCACGACTTTCGACTCCTCACATGGCCGACATTCAGTATTAGATTTATTTAATCGTGCCACGCTTTTCTTGGTCTCCCTCTATTTCTGGTTCTCGAAATTGTTAATCCTTGTAATTAAATTAAACTTTTTTTATGGATTCTCAGTAGTTTCTTATTTAAAGGTTAAATTTTATAATAAATAGCAATAAAAACGTGTGTTTTCATTAGTAAATTTATGCCTTAATATCGCGAACATGTCATTCTCATAAAATATAATTAAAACTCCTAGAAAAAACAGACGTTTTCATTTGTATTAATTATTTATTATGGAGTTTTACATTGTTCAAGAAATAATAAATTAGTTTTATTTTGCTCGTGCATTATCAATAATTAAATAATGGATATTTGAAATGTACTTAAACATTGTACCATAAAATTAGAAAAAAATATTATAATATTTTGTATTCATTAAAGTGAAAAGTTTACGCGATGTTAAAAATGTTCCAACGATTTTAAGTATAAAATTGTTCTGCATGGAATTTCCCTCGGTAGAACAACACCTCCGTGGATATTGGATTAATTTTCTAATAATTTCATAAAACGCTGTTAAATTTACCTTGGCCCCAAATAAAATTTTATCGACGGGTTATCTTCATTCAATTATTTTGTTTATGCGCGGGAAAATTTTCCGCTTTCCACGAAGCAAGATGGCCGCCGTCACAGGCGAGAATGTTTTCCATTTTAATAGCTTTATAACCCCAGGGCAATAGTTTTATAAAATCCGCCGTTAAGGCAGGTGTATACGCTTAGATTTATAAAAGCTTCCCTTAGTTAAGCACAACACTGAAAAATAATTTGTACCGCTAGTATGGAGTACACTTTATGGTTTATTGCTCTTATTTATTTGGTGTACGAGTATATAGTGGACTTGTTAAACTTACTTCATTTTATTACCCGTTTATAAATTAAAACTCAGTTTTTATTAATTAATTACAATAGCATCTGCATGGAACACTACACAATGATAACTTTGTTTCACAAAGTAGAATATTTTTCGTTCGATTATATATCTTTTCCGCTTTCTCAGTTGGTCTAAAAGGGTCAGAAATTTAAATGTATTCTTATGTTTACACCAAGACATATACAAAAACATATTTTTTTTTAGATGAACGATTACTTCAGAAACAAACTTTATCGTTCTTCGTTGACTGAAGATGGAAACTGAAGATTGAAGATGCAGTAGGAGAGGATACTAAGAAACACATCCTTCAACATATATATCTCAATATCCTAAAAAAATATAGCAATCTGGTTCATAGTACTAATAAAAAAAGGATTTAAATTTTAGTTTTAATAAAAATTCATGTTTTTCTTTCGGTGCCGTGTCAGGTCTCCCCAACGTTGGTGATCACTAAAGAAAAGGCATCTCGATCCTGCGCCACTTGGAACAGGTTCTAAACTCTCGTTATTCCTGTCCACTCTTTGATGTTCTGCAGCCAGGAGAGCTGCTTTCTCCCCTTAGCACTTGACCCAAATATGTAACCTTTCCAATTTTTACACTTGACAAGCAGCTCACTATTGGCTCTGGTTCTCTGCAGTACGTCGACATTACTAACCCTATCGGTTCACGGTAAACGGAGCATTCTGCGGTATATACACATCTCCAACGATTCTAACCGGTTCCTTACTTTCACTTTCAGAGTCCATGTTTCGCAGCTATATAGTAGAACAGACCATATAAAATTTAATCATTATTTGTCGGAGTTTCAAGTTAAGATTATCGTTGCAAAATAATTTTCTCATTTTATTGAATGCAGCTTGTGCAACTTCAATTCTGCATTTTATTTCAATGTCCGGGTCAAGCGCTTTAGTGATAATGCTGCCAAGGTCGACCATTTCAACATTCGCAACATTCAGTTGCAGAGCGGATAAAAAATAGTTAAGTCGCCCAAATGTCACCCATTTGGTCTTCTTAACGTTGATTTTGAAGCCCAGATCTTTCACTGTTATACCTATTTTATTTCGGAGTTCTTGAAGATCGAGTATACTATCAGCTAAAAATTAATGACATTTAAATATGTATGGAAATAAAGCTTGGTGCAGGAAAAAGAAGGATGAAAGCAGGATAAACGCCGTAGAAATGAGATCACTAATAAGAATGTGCGGAAAACGTTGTATGATAGAATACCGAACGATTAAATAAGAAAGAAATGTAAGGCAGATGACTGCATCATGAATAAAATGGATACCTAAGATGGTTTAAACATATGGAACGAATGGATGAGAGTAGAATGGTTAAACAATTGTACACAAGCAGCGTGAGTGGAATAAGAAGCCGAGGACGACCGAGGAAAACATGGCTTGACCAAATTACTAAAAGGCGGTCACATTCGAAGTCGGAATAATCGACGTGCGTGGATGGTACGATGTATGAATGTAGAGGAATCCCGAGAGGTATGCCAGAACAGAGAATTGTGGCGATCCATCCTCTCTGCCTACCCCTTCGGGAACATGGCGTGATGGTTAGTCAGTTATTTAGTTAAATATGTAATTTTTAATATTTTTCAGAAAAGTTAATAAAATGATCTCGAAGTAAAAAAAAACGGTATTTTTAAAAAAAACTTTCCTTTTTATATATATAATTAAATGCATTTGCAATTTAATCGCTGTTTTGCATTTATAAAGATTTCAAATGTTTTCTTCAAATTCGTTTAGAATGCAGTGATAGCACTTTCGGGGCATTTATTCAGTTCTCATCTCAGTGCTAAGTTCCTCAGGAATCATTTAAACGTAATTGAATGAATGCGTCTTCCAGTTCAGTTAACGTACTTCTCTTCAACCATATCTGAGTAAATTCCCGCGGAGCAGATAAACCTAGTTTGCTATTCCTCTTCCATTCTGCGCCCGGCGTTCAATAGCAGAACGATGTTAGCCATTCCTTAAGAAAAATTTCCTCCCCAACTTCCGAGACTTTCTCTTTATTCCAAGTGGAAATTTAATTATTTCTTCTCAGACAGTTTGCCCGGTACGTTTGAAGTTTATCATAACCGAACTTTCCCGGAGTTTTCTCAATGTATCAGTAAAAAAAGCATGATTTACGGGAACTCGGAATGGATTTTCTTTTTGATTTATTTTCAAAGTGTTTATTTCCTTGCGCTTCATCCGGCAATATTAAAAGCTGTTTTATTTTTATTTCATTTCAATGTGACGATAAATCTCGCCTTGCACAACTTTACTTATAAATCGATTTTTTTTTTGTAATTTGAAAACTTTTGTTAATTCAGCACATTTGAGCGATGAAATTTATTACTCGTAATAAATAATGGTAGAAACTTAATTTAAATTGAAGCCTCCAAAGGGATGAATGCATTTCATAAATTGGCTCTTACTCTAGATGCGGCTCCGGTTGGAGCGAAACCAGTAAGTAGATTTTGAAAAAATACAGCGGTGTATAATTTTTTTTTAAATACGTCCACAAAGTAGACGTTACACCTTCATTATTGGAAGAACGATATTAACGATATATGTTAAATCCTTCTCCCGACGAAAGAAATGTAGCCTTCGAAACATGCCAAGAAAAACCAACTCCAGACTGAAATCAACATTGCTCAATATGATTTTAAAAAATCGTGGTTATGAAATTCCACAGTGTTAACGCCTTAAGTTTATCAAAAAGCTTTAATGATAGCTTTTATAACATTTGTATTTATTTAGTACTTTCATTGATACTTACTTAATTATTTTTAATTTTAAACAAATGAAATTTACTTCATAACTATTATAACTGTTAATAAAAAAACTTTATTTTTATATTACAATTGTATTTATTTTACGACAGATGTCAACATTGGTTGATGAAACAGCTGTCGTAAAATAAATACAATTGTGATATAAAAACAAAGTTTTTTCATTAACAGTTATAAAATGTTAGAGTATCATAGTGTTTCGGCCAAAACAATGGAAAATTACTTCAACAATTAAAAAGAATGTTTTGTTCTATTTCTTAAATCGTGTAGAAAAATTATAAATGTTTTTTTAAAGGCAATATTTTTCATACTTCAATGTTATGAATTCTCAATACCAACAAATAACATATTATCTCCTTCGATCACTTTACACTCTACACGACATATTCTCGGTCCCTTTACTTTATGACTTTCCTTTAGATATTATGCCTTAGAAGAAGTGACAAACGATGCAAACAAAAATGACTCTTATATCCCTGTGTCAGCCGTTTTATCTTTTATATTGAGTCACGTAGTTCAAAGGAAACATATTTCTTTCGATTTACATATACGAGTACGTACAGTCAGGGTGTTCATGTACATACATACTTACACTTTACACAGCCGTTTCTTTCTTTTTATGTTGCGTAATACATTCTCATGATTTTTTTTTACCAAATTGTTTTCAATAAACGGTTTATCTTTAAAATAAATGGTAATAAAAATGAATAAAAAATATTATCTTAAATTTTTTTTATCATTTGGTGGAAACCTGTAATTTGTGACTTCATTAATACAAATTTGCTAAAAATAAAACTTAGTTATTAGTTAACCATCTCTCCGAAGGGGTAGGCAGAAATAATGGACCACCTAACTGTTCTTTCCTGACATGTTTTTCTTGTTTCCTCAACATTCATACATCTATCAGTACTAAGAATAAGTGAAATAAAAATATTAGTAACACATTTAAAAAAAAAAAAAAAAGTTTCTTCGCTGGTTTTAATCCAAGAGATTGATTATCAAAAAAGTGTAACATTTTTGTTGGTTCTTAGTATGCTACTTGGGCCTTTAATGTGGTAGTTGCCCGTTGTTTTTCACATTTGTATCTTCTTTTTCTTGTCCTGTCACACCTCCGTGGTGTATAGGGCCTCAAGATGGTGTTATGAACAAAAATAATGAAAAGATCATTAAGATGGTTTGGACATATGGAAAGAATGAATGAAAAAAGAATAGTATAAAAATTATAAGTTAACGATGTAAATGGAACTAGAAAAAGAGGAAGACCGAGGAAAACGTGGCACGATCAAATAAATCAAATATTGAATGTCGGCCATGTGAGGAGTCAGAGAAATCGACGCGCGTGCATGACACGATGTATGAATATTGAAGAAGCGAGAGAAATATGTCAGAAAAGAAAATAATGGCAGTCAATTCTTTCTGCCCACCCCTTCGGGAAGACGGCGTGATGGTTAGTTAGTTATTTAGTTTTATTATTATACATAATAAGAAAAGTGGGTTTTCCCTCTTTAAAAATTGTTTTGTTTGTATTTTGTATTCCTATATAATTATGTCGTAAAGCGTACATTGGCAAGATTTGACGTATATGGTTTTATTGTGGTTTGAATACGCCTTCATCTGCAGCTTTTTCATCGTCATTAGTGAAGACACAAGATTGGCAGAATGAATATGACGCGAATTAAGCGCGGGAAACAAACAGGGGCGAGAACAAAGGGCAGACACACGAGGAACTAAGATACACCCCGTCAGACGTTTCAGATTTAACGACGTAAGCGTTTTTGGTCCATTTCACGGGAGTACCTGCCTCGGAAGATCGCGCACAACCGGATTATAATGGGCAAACAAAGCAGGATAGATACACACGTGCCGTTCTCGCCAATATTGAACGAGGTTCGGTTGTCGTGGCCAGGGGTGGCTTAAGATATTTTAAACATGTTGATTTCAAAACCACACGTATATCATAATCGCTTTCATTTTCATTTCACAAAGCGTTGTGTTGAAACTATTTTGATCTTTTATTCTAATACAAATAATGAACAACAAACAAAAACAAACCATCACGTCGTTCACTGTAGGGGTAGGCAGAGAGAATGGACCTCCACACGACACTATCCTGGCACACCTCACTAGCTTCCTCCACATTCATATAGCGAGTCATACACGCGTGGAATTATCTAAATATACGAGTACATTATAAAAAATATATATTTCCATTATTTACAATGAACTTCTACGTGAAATTTTAAATAAGCCTTTTTTTTTTACTTTACATATTGGTTCGGACATATGGAGCGCATGGATGGAGTAATAATGGTTAAGAAAGTATACGTTAATGATTTAAATGGAGTATGAAGTCGAGGCAGACCGAGGAAATGATGGCATGACCAAATTAATCAAATTTTAAAGGTTGGTCATATTAGAAGTCGGAAGAATCGACATGGGTGTATGACTGGCTGTTTGAATGTGGAGGAATCTAGAGAGGTGTGCCAGGATAGAGTAGTGTGGCGGTCCATCCTTTTTGCCTACCCCTACGGAGAAACGGTGTGATGGTTTGTTTGTTTGTTTTATTTACTTACCATACAATGAACTTCTTATAAGAAATATTTTACATTAATACGAGTAGAATTTTTTTTGTCTGTGAGTGTTTTGCATTTGCCCAACATTCTTTTGCATTTGGAGTAAAATGATGTAAAAAAACTAACTAACTAACCATCTCGCCGTCTCCCCGAAAGGGTAGGCAGAAAGAATGGACTGTCACACTTTTACTGATGCGGCACTCAATCCTTCTCTTTTCGCCCCGCGGGAGACGCGGTGTGATGGGTTGCGAACCTCATCGCCATGGTAAAATGATGTAAGTTACATTAATACAAAATATTGATATCTCAGAAACATTTTTATTTGGAAACTCGCTGTTTATAATTTTGGTGTTCTCAATGTTTTATTATACGAGTATTTTATGATTGTGACGCGTTTTGCTTTGCTAAGACATTATCAAACATGTCTCTCCCAATTATTTTTATATAAATATAAATTTTGTTTTTATTTTGACATCGTTGTTCTTGGAATAATAATTTAATGCAATTATCTTTATCATATGTTTCGTATAATACAATGAATACTCTTATTAATGTATAAAATAATTTAATGTATTTCGTATTTAGTAATGATCGTTATGTGTATGAAAAATACATTATTTCAATCTTACAAAATATCCTGCGTTGTCAGCAATATTACTATCTCCACTATTTCAGTTAGAAATCTATTGTCCCACAGCCCGACCTGTCTCCTCTACCGGACGTATCCGCGGAATCAGCAGATAATCCCGACCCACGTACGATGTATGCAAATGTATGCACATAAGAAGTGGGAAGTACCAAGCCAGACGCCTTACAGACGGATAGTTGATGCGGGGAGACGTGTATAGAGTGTGGAGGCACTCAGTCAGTACTGGCGGTAAGCTTTTGTGAAAGCTCCAGTCTAAATTAAAAATAAAATCAGAACCAATCACGTGGGGTTGAATAACGAAAAAAAAATATGCAAAAGTAAAAACCTATTTAATTAAATTTTTTGAAAATTACATGTTACTTTAACAGTCCGGATTATAAAAAAAATAATTATCAAAAGATTATCTCTTCAGTTATTTTTAGAAAAAAATCTAGTTTTTCTTTTTCTCAATATTATAATGAAACGAACTAAATTACATACATACATATAGGCAGAGAGGATGGACCGCCACACTGCTCTGTTCTGACATACAACTCTAGCTTCCTCTACATTCATTCATCGTCACATGCACGTTCGTCGATTTATCCAACGAATGTGTTTTCCTTAGTCTTCCACGGCTTCTCTTTTCACTTACACTGCTTGAATACAACATTTGAACCTTTCTTCTCTCGTTCATTCATTCCATATGTCCAAACCAATTGATATAAACATTAATTAAAATGTGTTTATTACCCCTATCTAATAATCTTTCAAACGGTAGGTACTTATTTAGAAAAAAATATTTCGAGATGCTTAATATTTTTTACCAATAAAAATATGAAACAACAAAATCTTTTTTACTGTTCAAAATTAAAACACTGTTATATCACAATTTATTTGTAATCACTGAGAGTGTCGCGACAGCTGTTTCGCCAACTGATGTTACAACAAAAATAAAAGTTTATTGTAACACCTGATGATGCTAACATCGGTTAGCGAAACAGCTGTCGCGACGCTCTCGGTGAATAAAAATAAATTGTGATATTATTACAATGATTTAAACTTTAATAGTAATAATGTTGAAGTATCATAGTGTTTCTGCCAAAACAATGGACTATTTAAAATCTTTTTTATTCAAAGTTTAACTAGCGGGCAACTTTACGTTTTGTGATTATTATAATAATTAACTATAATTTACAATAGGTAAATGCAAAATATGTACAGAATGAAACGGTATTTTTATAGCACAAAATATAATTGTAACCAAAAATCTTTTAGTTTACTATTTATTATTGATGAAAACGTTTGATAACTAACTAACTAACCATCACGCCGTCTCCCCGAAGGGGTAGGCAGAAAGAATGGACTGCCACACTTTTCTTTCCTGACATATTGTTCTCGCTTCCTCAACATTCATACATCGTGTCATGCATGCGCGTCAATTTCTCTGATCCCTCACGTGGCCGACATTTAATATTTGATTTATTTGATCGTGCCAAGTTTTCCTCGGTCTTCCTCTATTTCTGGTTCCATTTACGTCGTTAACATATATTTTTTTACCATTCTTTCTTCATTCATTCTTTCTTCATCTTAATGATCCTTTCATTATTTTGTTCATAACACCATCATTAGCACCGCATTCACTTCTTATATTTTCATTCGACAATCTATCATGTACAGAGTATGCACACATTTGTCTAAGAGATCTCATTTATTTTATGCTTATTTGGGTATATTTATTATAGAGGAATAGCATTTTCGTTTTCATTGCTAAGGAATTGTTAACTGACCATTTAAATACTGGGACATTGCATAATGCCCAAGTAAAGGCAAAGGTTCGATTTGGGCTATAGTCATCAAAGATGAAGAAGATTCAGCTTGTATACAGTGGAATAAATTCTTAATAATTATATAATAATATTCACTTCTGTTCTAGCAGATAAGCTAACAAATTAAATAATTTCCAACAAAAGTCGCCTTTCTACCTCAAACCCTTCTATTCAGTCTCTCTGAAACTTTATTGGGGTAGTTCTCCATCAGGAGTGACGGCTCTCGGCATGTTATAAATGATGCAACGCGTGCCCTGAATGGAATATCACGTGGACACCGCTATATTCCGTTTCCGATTTTCAAAGCGAATGGATCTAGGTTCGGAAAGCCAGGAATTATTCCTTATTTTAGAATTTGGGTCTCAGAAATCTGCTAAAAACCAGCACAGTACAGTTTTACTATATTTTATTATAATAAACGTATGTCTAGTATCAACCACATTTACGAAAATATTTTGATTTATTTGTTAATTCTTGAACAATGAGGTAAACTAAACTAAACTTTTTTATTTGTCTATTTCTTTTTTATATACTTTGTAAATACAACACTAACTTTAAAAAATATTAAAATTACATATCAGACCTGTTTCGGACAACCGGTCTTTCTTCAGTGATACATATTTAAATTACAAATGTGATTATAAAGATACATATTTTAAATATTATAAAATTGTTTACAAATGTTATCAGTTATGACAGATGTTATTAATATTTATTTTGTTATAACAAATATTATGAACCAATTTAAAATAATAATTTAAAGTTCTTTTTGGGGTTCAGGTACTTACTTACAACAAAGGAAATAAATCAAAGATTGTACTTGACATTAAATTTATTCGATTATTTATAATATTTTCTTTAAATAGAAGTAATCTAAATTTTTTTTAAATTTAAAAAACAAATAAAAATAATAAATATGTTTTTGTACAGTTAGTGTTGTATATACAAAGTATATAAAAACGAAAAAGATAATTAAAACACACACAACACAAAGTATGGCGAACATAGAAGATAAACTTTTTTATTTTATTTAATAGAAATTGCATGTATTTTATTGTATTATTTAAATAAGACATTTCGAAATGCCTAAGCAAGGAAAAACTTGCTATTTCTTTAAAATATAACAAAAATTTCCAGAAAATATGCGTTTTCATTAACATTTAATAAATAAATATAACTTTAGAAGCCTGCTAGTTCCGCTTGCACTAAGCGTCATCAGGATAATCTAAGAATCTTTTTTATGTTGCCTTGATGATGCTTGATATAAGCGAAACTAGTTGGCTTTAATTTTAATAATCATTAGGTGGTTAAAATACAACGTGTTTTTATACCTATAAATGAAAAATATCTAAATAAATAAAAGTTTTTGCATTGTTTATCATTTTGGTTTAAAAATACCTGATAAATAAATACTAAATACTTAATAATAAAATGTTAAAGATTTTTCGCCTTGACACTACTTCATTAAAGTTATTTTATAGATTTTAAGAAACCATTATAAAATAAGATTTTAAGACAGCGGAGGAAAATTAAAACTTACTAGATATTAGAGTGTCACGAAGAATATTTAGAAATGTTTACCTTATTAATGTATAATATAACATATGATTAAACTGGGTGATCGGGACATATGCAACAATAGGTTAAAGGAATAATGCTTGAAAGTGGTATCAAATCATTGTTATTGGGAGTACAAGCCTTTTAAACCTAGAAAAACAAAGCGTGATCAATTGTTAAAAGGTAGTCATTAACGAAATTGTCAATATGCATTTATAAATGTACGCATGTCTAAACAAAAGTATCTGTTGATTTGTTTACCACTCCAGCCCCGCGATAATACGGCGTGATAGTCAAGTAGTTAATTAAAAGTGAAGTTAATATTGATTACAGTTTTGTAACTCCATTACAAATAAACTCGTAGACTTTTAAGCCAGTAATAAATATTTCGAATCCCATAATGTACCCAGTTATGTAATGTGAGTTGTAGAAGGCCAATAAAAGGTTTCGTGATTTGGTTAATCCTTAAATTGAATAACCTTCATACGGTATTGGATTGGTCCAATTTAAATTCGTTCCCAACATTTAAATATTCATTCCAAAACTATCTGCCTAACCGTATTGTTCGAATTTTAAATATCGGGATTAGAGAAATTGAATTCGAAGGGTTTCTAATGATTACATTTAAATTAACCATTTTCTGTTTTATACTGGTGTGTACTATATATGGTATTATAATATCATATTATATTTAAAAAAAGCGTATTCTCGATTTTTCAAGTTTTTTTTTTATCTAACCGAGAAAAACGTGTAAAATCAATTCATTGAGAAGTTCTTCGTCAGCTTGTCTCCGTCCACTGATGGACGTTAGCCTTTCCACCACCACGCTATCTCTCTCGGTCTCTCGCCAGTGTTCTCCAGACCCATCCCACCGTTCGAACAATATCATCTCCACCTGTTAGGCTGTCTCCCGAAACTTCTCCGGCCCAACCTTGGCCTCCATTCAGTAACCCTCTGGCTCCAGCTTCCATCATCCCGTCGACATACATGACCAGCCCACTGCCACTTCATATTCGCAATGCGTATCCCTACATCGGTAACCCTGGTGCGTCTTCTAATCTCCACGTTGGGTATATGGTCTCTAAGCGAGATACTCAACATGGATATTTCAATGGCCCGTTGTGCAACTTTGATTTTGTGCATTGGTTCTTTAGTTAACGTCCATGTCATTGAATAGTTAAGGATAATTAAATAATTGAGGTAATTTTTTTTCAAGTATTCTACCCGCTGTTATAGGCAAGACCTTTATTTTAATATTATATAGAGTCTTGACAAGGCCATTTAGATTTATTTTCTCGAACGCGGCAGAAATGGAAGTTTTGTGTTCTTATCTAACTGCCTCGTAAAAAAGTATATAATATCCATTATACCCGGTTTTTATCATTTTAGAACCAATCTTTATCTAATAAATCACATTAGTATTTACAGTTCAATATGCGTACTGTTTTTTTTTATTGAATTAATGTTCAATCGAGATATATCTTCCACCGGCTTAGATTTCTCTATTTTGTTGAGATAACCTCAAAGGGTGCATTCCAATTCAATTCCAACCATTTTGAACATTCATGTGTTCCCCTTTATCTTCCCCATTCCCTTCTCCCTTTGACCGTATTCAATTCCTTTCGGAAGATAGTTTAGCTGATGACATTTCAATACTACAAAGTACTTACCCGGAATCTAACACAAAATCATCCAAACAATCATCACGTGCTTACATACACAATGTATAGGCAATTCAAACATATTATTTTGTGTGTTCCTTTGTTTCCGAGTAATAATAAAAAAGAAGGTTAATCAAATCAAATCAAATCAAATCAAATCAAATCAGTTTATTAACTTAAAAGACATAACAAACACCAAAATGTTAAAGGCATCTATTGAGTACAGATAAAATATTATAAAAATACATCATAGTACCAGGAATGCATTAGAGATGGTTCGACATTAGGAAGACAAGATGCTTTCTAAAGTCAAGAGTATTTGTCTCCTGAACGTACCTTCACAAATATGAAAGATGTCGATCTCCGAGGAGACCGCGTTCAGCAGACTAATTGTTCTTCCCACCGGTGTCACCAGAGGCAGATTGGTTCTGGTGGCCGGTAGGTAAAACAATCTGTGCTGTCGCTGTCGGAGAAATCTATCAGGTACAAAAAGACCAACATCCTCTAGCACGGCCGAGTTCTCGAAATATTCCCTGATTAATTTAAAGAAATGGGTAATGGGATGCCCATCTCTTCGAAGCTGTAATGAATTGGTTCCAAGCATTCCTAACAGAAATGCCGTGGGAAAGAGCTACGAAGTGCAAACAGTAATTGGTCACTAAGGACTACTTGGTGGATTATTTTTGTATAGAATCATGTTTACCACCCCTGATCTGTATGTATATAAAGACTCGGTTTGCAATTATGTCACCAGTCTTTTTGCTTGAAATTTTTCCCCATTCGAAATCAAATAATGTAATAATTCTTAAGTAACGTAAAATAAAACAATCATTTTTCACAAAGGCAATATGGATTCTCTTTTTTCTGAAATGCCTAATATTGCAACATATAAGCGGAAACGCAAATAATAAACAAAAGTAACGTAGACTCCATAAAAACAAATAGTGTCACCAGTCTGTCAATGCCAGCGAGCCTGGCAAAACCGGTCGCTGCCGAAATAAAGACAAAAGTGGAAGTAGTTAAAAAACATCGTTTTATTTTGTTAAATGCCCCAGAAGTATGTAAGTAGAAAGCATTATAAAATAAGGAGGAAAATCCCCGAATTACTCAACATTTCATATCACAGCGTATAAAGTGAGGGAAATGAATTTATGAACAAGAAGAAAATGTGAATAAAAGAAGTCAATGCGGTCATTCCTCGCGGGATCGTCGGGGTGAGCGGTCGTCCCGCGAGAGCGCAGAATATTCAACAACGTTATTATTTATACATTCATCGTGTTCTGTTCTGTATTCAAAGCCTTAAACAACTTTCAGCTTCGGGATTTTCAATGAAAAACAATATTTTTTAACATTATTTCTAACGCTACGCAAAAGACGCATGGAGATGGAACTGAATAAGTATTTTCTATAATAAAATTTTTGTAATAAATAAAAACTTATAATCAAATCAAATCAGATTGTTTCCTCAACAGACATTACAAATAAAATCAAGGGGCACCTATCGAAAGCAGGTTAAATAATATAAATATACAATATATTGGAACCAGAAAAAGAGGAAGACCGAGGAAAACGTGGCACGATCAAATAAATCAAATATTGAATGTCGGCCACGTGAGGAGTCAGAGAAATCGACGCGCGTGCATGACACGATGTATGAATGTTGAGGAAGCGAGAGAAATATGTCAGAAAAGAAAAGTGTAGCAGTCCATTCTTTCTGCCTACCCCTTCGGGGAGACGGCGTGATGGTTAGTTAGTTTATATATTGGGTGTTTCGGAAAGTTCGGTCCGTTTTAATGTATGTAAATCGCATTGTTTTGTGGCCGTTTCTGTTGTTAAACGCACCGAACTTTCCGAAACACCCAATAATACCAGGAACGCATGCGAGATGGTTCGACTTTAGGAAGACAATAGGTACTCTCTAAAAGCCACGAGTTTTTGTATATTTCAAAATAACATTATTTTATTTTTATATTTTAAGCAGCAATAAAAAATAATACACATTTTTAAATAAAAAATAACCGTAACAAAGTCAAATATATTTTTGGGATCTTAAGATATTCTTGAATCTTGTTATTTTCTTCAACCGACGTTTTGGAGATCATTGCAGTTACTATCTTTAGGGTTTTTGTCTATGTATGGTGGGTAATGCTTGCTTATCTCCTTATAAGCCATGCCGTGTTGCCGACAGTATAATAATGAGATAAAATACCGGTAATACGTATTATAACTACTCACCACACGTATATAACTACTCTGAATATTAGGATTGCTAAAACTTCAGTCGGAAAAGAAAACAAGATGCATGGATATGCCCAAGATTTCGCTTCAATAATTTTGTAATCTTTTGCGTAATCCAAAGTGCAGTGTAACTGTTAAAAATTGCACCAATAAAATTAAATAAATGTCGAATGAAAGATTTAATTGCTGTACTTGCGTTGCTAGCAGAAATTGATCCAATAATCACAGATCTGTAAAAGTAATCGTTGAATCCTTGTTTGAATCTTCCACAACACTAACTCGATTCATCCTCACTACGTTCGCATTTTTTCGCCCATTGAATCCGGACGGTTGAATCAATGGGACGATTGAATCAATGAGCGTATTCAATGCAAAAAAATACCACTAAAAGCTTTTCGCCAAATAAATATGCTGTTTTAATACGTGACCTTTTTAACTAAAGAGCGTAACTGCGTATTCCTAGCCGCATTTAATTGAGTTTAATGTTATTTGGGTGACATTTTAACGCGCTGGTGTTTGAATATATTAATTTCGGATGAGTTGATAGAGAATTTGGTTTGAAATTTAAAATTTGGGTTGCGTTCATAATGTGTTATTCTGAATTACCAGAGAAAATTGTTACATTGAATTATTAATACAAATGAAAACGTCTGTTTTCTAGAAGTTTTTAAGAAGAAGTCTTAAAACTTTTTCAATTAACTTAAATATTGTCGTATGCACATTAATGTTAAACTCTATATTAACCCTTAACGGACCGTAAGTCACCTCTGACGTGGCAACAGAACTGTCGCTGCGTCATATGGCACATGGGAGGTGACATGATGAATCGTGTTGAATATATACAATGGAGTGATTAACATACACAGTGCTTTTTTTAAACTAAATATTGATAGAATCACATATACAAAAGTTACAAAAACTTGCGTCATCATTTATACGAATAAAAATATACGTCATTTAGAAGTTTTCTTATATTTCAAAGGAATGACATTTTCGCTTTGCTAAGGTATTATCTAATAGATATAAAAACATTTCATTTTGCCGTAGTAATGCGAAACAAATAATTTCCATAAAATATAAAATATAATTTCCATAGAAATAATGACGTTTTCAATCATATTGATTATTCAATTAGTAATATTATATAGAAATTGTTTATGAAACTATCCAATACTCACCACTCTACGAGGAGTACTTAAAGTCGGTTTTCCCGCGTTACCAATAATGGAAAGAACACAAAGTGTACTCGTACAAGTACGAAGGACACAAATTGGATGAGGTCCTCTGTTTGCACGGTGGCTCGAAAACCCCGTAGCTTTTATTTTATTTAGCACCGGCGCACCGTATGAATAATTCAGGTGGAGTGGGGATACGCTCGGACCACCCTGTAGTCTGTAGGTTACATGGAAGTATCGTGGGCTCTTGCGTAGGCGCAGGACTGAAGTTTTGTAAATAATAAGCAATGTCACCCTGGAAAATTATCAATGAACACACATCTGTGAAATTCAATTATTGTAGATGTATTCGCACAAAGCAATACATAAACTACACATATAGTTATAAACTTTTTAATGAAGTGACTCAATCGAAAAAAACAACTTTCTTATAAAAAAAATGTATATCTTCTTCGTCGTGTGTCGGCAAGCTAGTTTTGTAAATATCCCCATATAAAAAATGGCATATATTTTATTAAATAATTGATACGACTGAAAACGTCTGTTTTCTAGAAGTTGAAAAATATTAATATTTTTAATTAATGTAAATGAAAGCGTCCGTCTTCTAGGAGTTTAATGTATTTTTGATGGAATGACAAATTTCGCCTTCTAAGACATTGTCAAATGTTATTTGATAATGTCTTCGAAGGGCGAAGCATGTCATTCCATCTAACTAAACAACTAACTAACTAACAATCAAGCCGTCTCCCCGAAGGGGTAGGCAGAAAGAATGGACTGCCACACTTTTCTTTCCTGACATATTTCTCTCGTTTTCTCAACATTAATACATCGTGTCATACACGCGCGTCGATTTCTTTGACTCCTCACAAGGCCGATATTCAATATTTGATTTATATGATCGTGCCATGTTTTCTTCGGTCTTCCTCTATTTCTAGTTCCATTTACATCGTTAACATATACTTTTTTTTAAATTCTTTCTTCATTCATTCTTTTCCATCTCAATATAATAAATCTCTAGAATTTGATAATGTCTTAGAAGGACGAAAAAATTAATCCTAGAAGACAAACGTTTTCATTCAAATTAATTGAAAATATTAATATTTTTCAACTTCTACAAAACAGACGTTTTCTAATAAATCTCTAGAAGACAGACTTTTTCATTCATATTAATTAATTAGTATGGAAATTTACAAAATCGTTCAACAAACAATAAATTATGTGAATATTTTTGTAAAAAGATTTACTTTTTGGGTCTAATAATAAATGAAGGGATGAAAAAATCTACGATTATTTCTTTAATTTAAGGAAATACGAGTATACGCACCTTCCATGAAATCTCATCTTCCAAATTTTCTTGAATACTGACTGCCTCGCTACATGCTTCGTGGACCGCCTTTTACACAGAGCTCTATTTGCCACGGTCGGTAAAACAGTCAACTTGACTAAAAATACTTAGACATGTATTGTAGCAGCGTTTTAAAAAATGATTCATAGAGTTGACTTTGTATGTTTTGGCTAAAGCCACTATTCCGCAGTACATTTTCGCGATTAAGGTGTGATCCAAATATCACAGATTACGGTTCAATTCTAGCCTGTAAAATTTTCTTCAATTACTTAATTGCTTCTCCTTAATAAAAAATATACTGTAAATATATTAATAAAAAATAAATAAATGGACTAAGTTGGATAGCTTTTGGAAACATGGGTTACATCCTTAAAAACCGGAAAATACCAATCAATCTGAAACGAAAAGTCTATGAAGCCTGCGTTCTTTCAGTCGGTACTTATGGTCTTGAAACTGTAACATTGTCCAAACAAATTGCCGATAAACTACGAGTGACCCAAAGAGCCATGTTAGGAATAAGTCTAAGAAACAGAGTCAGAAACGATACGGTGAGAGAAAAAACAAAGGTCACTGACATCATCCACCGGGTGGCGACTCTAAAATAGCAATGGGCAGGACACGTAGCCAGAAGCTCAGATGAAAAATGGACAAGAAGACTGCTGACTTGGAGACTGTGTATGGCAAAGAGAAGTGCAGGATGACCGCAACTACGGTGGAAGGATGATCTGAACAGACACGTCGGAATAACCTGGATGCAGTCTGCACAAGACAGACATGTAAGCGAATGGAAGAGGCCAGGATTGGACGGGAATAGACTGAGGAAGAAGAAGAAGAAGAATAAAAAATATTGTTTTATAGGAAGCAATTATTTTGTGGTGTTATGTTATAAAATATAACATATACGAGTATTCAGTTTGTTTATTAATCTTCTTCGGTATCATTTCTGGTCTCTACGGCATTAACTATCACTTGAGAGTAGGAGTCTCTGTCCCTGGCAGCTTGAAACAGTTTCTCAATGCTTTTTAAACCAGTCCAGTCCCTTATGTTATGGAGCCAGAAGATTAGCCTTCTATCAACTCTGTTTATTATACAAATACATTAATAAATTTATCAAAAGGCTTAATATTGACCATACTTCATCGGAACAAATATTAATAATATAACTAGCCCTGATGAAACTTGGATACAATCGCAACTCGTAAGAACATTTAGGTTATTTTGAAATATTTATTTTACGAACTGTTTTATAAATACAACATATTATTTTCACTCACATTTATCACAGTTAAAGAAAGTTATATATTATTTACAAGAGAGGACGTTAATAGGTTTAAATCACACAGAACCATATTGTAACTATCGTAATGTTAAAGCGTTATCATTAGGTTTTAGATTTGAGCATTTTTCTTTTTCCTACGTTGAAAAAACATTATATTTTTATCTCTAGATATGACGACTTTTAACAACTAAACGATATTTGCGGAAATCTTTCGTTTTCTGCTAAAATTTGAAGAAAAAAAGTACAACTTAACTCAGTATTGCTCTGTGAGTTTTTGGGGATAATGCTAAACCAATTACAATTTATGAGTACTGATTAAGTTAGACGACATGAGTTTCAAAATTACACTCATGTTTATTTAATCAGAAATCATGTTTTATCTTGTAACTAAATATCTGAATAACTGCAATAAATTATTCTTTTTAAATGCTCATACTTAAATAAGTAAAAAAAATATTGTTTTTGAACAATGATATAAAATTCCATATTAAATAATAAATTCTAATAAAACGTCCGTTTTCTAGAAGTTTTAATATAATTTATAGTAATGACATGTTTTGCTTGTCTAAGGCGAAACATGTCATTCCCATAAATTAGAATTTGACAGAGAATATCATATACTATATGTACTATGTAACTATATATCTGAATAACTGCAATAGATTCTTCTTTTTAAATGATCATACTGAAATAAGTAAAAAAATCATTGTTTTTTGAACAATGATGTAAAACTCCATATTTTTAAACAATAAATACTAATAAAAACGTATGTTTTATAGAAATTTTAATATAATTTATAGTAATGACATGTTTTGCTTGTCTATGGCGAAACATATGATTCACATAAATTATAATAAAACTTTTTAAGAACAAACGTTTTCATTCGTATTAATTAAGTGAAGAAAGGTTCGATTCTTGCAGATGGTATCATTCGAGTTTGCTAGAACACAAATATGTACATTTTTTGCCGGTACCGGAATGCTCGATATTGACCCTAAACCGAACCAACAGACTCTCATTGAACCCTTTCACGGGCCTTTCCTTCGCGGCGTATACGTACATAAAGCGGGGGTTGCTTCGCCCGCACTACATCACAACATGTGGTAGGTTACCGCTTTTGTTACCGCAGATGTGGTAAAGTGGCTCGGAAATATAACAGATGAGTTTTATTACAACAATTTTGTAGTGTGCTACTTGTAGCCCAAATCTGAATTTTCTTGGCCGTGCTTCAACACAGCTTACATATTTACGAGGAAGTGTTGATTTTTGGAACTCTCTTGTTGATAATTTAGTAAAAATGAATGTGTTTTGCATATTTCAATACAATTTTTAAAAACCTGTATAAGGACTTCGACGAAGAGTGGCAAGAGCTATGACTGCCACATAGAAGGTCACGGTTTCGATTCCCGGCGATGGCAGTATCTCAATTTCAATTTTAATTAATTATTTTTTTTAAATCATAAACATCACAGTATATAACTAAAGCGCTTATGGCTATATAATATTATAAAAAAAACTTTTTTTAACACAATGTAAAATTGTGAAATTTAAAAACTTCATTATAAACAATAGACATAAACACAAAAAACCCAAGATAATTAAACAATTAAGAGCAATTAAGTAAAAGAGAGTTCATCTTCTTCTTCCTCTTGATCTAGGTCGTATTGTGATGGTGAATTTTTTTTTGGGATGATGACATCCAGTGTATTATATTTTATAGAAATGACATATTTCGCCTTTTCAAGGCATTATAAAATGTTATTGCCTTAAAACAAGCGATATGTACTATTCCCATAAAATATATTATATTTTAATAAAACTTTTGGAAAACAGATGTTTTCATTAATATTAACAATTTAAAACAATATTTTATATCATTGTTCAATTCAATAATGGTGTCACAAGTTTCATTTCAAAAATAGTGTCAGTAGATTCGGTGTCAATTCGCTGGATATATTATATTATATATGGAATAATGTATTTGTCATTGTATCGTATTGTGTCAGGATGCCTGAAGAATCTGGTCTGGAAAAACAAGCACATGCGTATCGACAGCAAGATCAGAATCTACAAAACATGCGTGCGACCCATCATGATGTGCGCTGTAGAGACGCGGGCTGACACTGTGCGAACCAAGGGACTACTTAGAACATCGGAGATGAAGGTCCTAAGATCAATTACTGGAAAAACCCTCCGAGATCGTGTCCGCAACGCAGACATAAGGAAAACCTGCGAAATAGAGGATATCGTTCAGTGGAGTAGATCCAGAAGAAGATACTGGAGGGACCATGTAGCCCGAATGGATGGTGACAGACTCGCATATACAGCCGCCTATGAAATCCCTTCCGGACACCGCCCACCTGGAAGACCGCCTACGAGATGGAGGGACAGCTGGATCTCATCATCCGACGAGATTTGATTTCTGTGTCACAGATCGTCAGATCTATCAAAAGAAGAAGAAGAAGAAGAATAAGTATTTCGGGGATTTGAATAGAACTTCTAAAGCTTTAAAACAATTTTGAAAATGTGTCCATTTCTTCAGTGAAGTTCCCCAATTCGCCGCCGCCCCCGCACCCAGTCTCCGCCATAAATAATCTCCCAATATCCATCGTAAACTTACAGTTAAGTTTTCTATTTGTTGTCCGGATGAGGAGCGCCCCAGATGAGATAGGGAATCTGCGGGTGCCAGGAAGAAACATGGATAAAAGTATTTATCTGATCAACTTGATAAATATTGGAAGTAATTTAGCGGGAGATAAAACGGAAGAAGTTTGTGAAGACCGCGCGTGTTCTAGGAGCGTTAGACAAAAGTGCGAGTTCAAAAGTTATCCTTCATCTGTTTGCGGTCAAGTGCCGCGCGAAAAGATTGACTCTCCCCATTCGTATTGAAACTTTGCTGGATCAATTTGCGTTTCACAAGTGTTATTTACTTATTTCTTCTATATTCGCTTTCACTTTGTGTTATGGATTCACATTTTCAAAAATTTGTATTTTCACACTTTGTATTTTCACAACACACAATATACTGTTGTGAAAATACAAAGTGTTATTATATTTATTCAAATGTTATATACTTGCCCTCCGTCCATTGATTCGGCTTGTCACACTTTAATTGAATTTAGTCTGAAAACATGAAGTATCAAACATTGTATTGAATATACGAATAGACGACCTTCGTGGCCGAGTGGTAAGTGCATAGACAGCCACCCCGAAGGTTCTGGGTTCGATTTCCGGCGAGGGCAGTGTGATTGTCACAATGTATTTGATCTGGTGAAGAATTCACGTGACGATAAAATGGCGATAGATTTGCTTCCTATCACATGTCACGAGAATCACTATGATAGTTATACTATAGCCTTGACATCGATTTGGCTCTTGCTGTCATGGTGTAAAGAGCGATTCAATAAAATAATAATAATATTAATAATTAGACGACAGAATTTTGATTCAACTAACAGTCATGGTTTTATTTTATATTGGTCTAGGGGTCGGAATGCTTGCCTCTTAATCCAGGGGACTTGGTTTCAAGCCTAGACACGACCCGATTCCTTTTTCATAATAACAAACAATATATAATCATTTTTTATATTGTATACAGGATTCAAATATTATTGATTTAAATCATATGTGTTAATCTTAAAAAATATGTAAATATATTTTCGGAGCTTGTTCATAGTGAGAACAAGCTTATTTTGAAAAAGAAATTGACTTCATTTTGTTTTAACAATGTAACTAATTTACCAACACGCCGTTTTACTGAAGGACCAGTTAAAGAGGATAGATCACCACACTGTTCTATTTTGACCTTTCTAGATGTGTACGTTGATCGTTTTTTCCAACTATGATATTACTATTACCGCATTTTTACAATTGATTAATATACGGTAGTCAAACTTTTTTCCTTGGACTTCCTCGGCTTATTCATTCATTCACACTAAATTTATTATATCTATTTAAATATTATTCTCGTATCCATTCTGTTAGTTTTCCATAAGTTCAAAACACCATAGTTACCTTTTTTTGATGTTGGTTATGCCGCATTCGTCTGCCTTACATTCCTTCCTTATTGGTTCGTTCGGTATTTTATCACACATTGTTTTTCCTTGTTTTTCCGTACAATATTCTCAGCGATATTTATACGGAATTTATCTTTCTCTGTTAAATGTCAATTATAAAATAAATAAGAGTGAGAAATTTTAATTTAATATCTAATTGAGATTTTACTTATAGCTGTGAAAAAAACTGTATTGTTTAAAAAAATGTACTTACTAAATAGATAATCAATATATTTTTTTCATTTATATGATATTGTACAGGCAAATGTAAAAAATCGTATTCTTGAGATAAAAAATATATTTTATTACTTGTTATTTAAAGATTATTTATTGCTTCCCTAAAAGGCTTGAAAAATCTTCGTTGGAATAAAACAAAAGAAAATGTAAAAAAAATTATATGTGTTATTAAAAACTATTGAAGATTTTATATTTTCTGTTTGCGTGAGGATGACTTTCATGGAACGAAAAATTGGTACAGACATTAATTTTTATTCGATATCTGATGTTTTTTTCCAATGTACAATCAAATGTAGGTGAAATCGGAACCCCTTAGATAAAACTACAGTTTATACTTTTATGATCAAATATCGACAACCATTTTAAGAGTAGCGATATGTTCTCTGGGATTTTGAGTATAATCATGTTTCTTGATATCCATTTCGATTGACGTTTCGGAAATCATTATAGTTTCCATCTTTAGTTTAGTGATCATTTTACCATAAATATGGATACTGCAACGATTTCCGATGAATCGGACGAAATGGATACGAAAATATACCATATATTTGCTCCTAAGATCCCAAAATTTTGACTTAGATTCCATTGAGCACATTTCTAGAAAATTCACCAAAATAACGATCACATATAAGTCATTCTTTAGAGCTATTCTTATGAAATGTAGAAGAAAATGATGATTTATATTTCTTGGAATAAGGTAGTAAAGTAATCTATGTCTCTTAAACTTCGAAGAAGATACCAAGACACACTCAAGTCCTAAGAAATATAACTATAATATTTTGACCGTATTAACACATATTGCTGGGCCGTAAGGCGTCAGGAAGAACAGAGGCTATACGTGGCAGAAATGAAGATGCTGAGAAGGGTCGCCGAGGTTACATTGCTGGATAAGGCTAAAAACAAGCATATCAGAGGAAGCCTAAAAGTCGCCCCTAGGGAAAAATAGATGGCTTGGGAACGTCATCTGCGTTGGTACGGCTACGTAAGCAGGAGAAACGACTAAGAAATCCTCCACGAAACCACTGGAACTGGAAGATGGAAGGAGGGGACCGGGTCAGTCTCCTGCAATGAGGATGTCCGCAGTCAGAAACAATCCAAGGGAGCTGGGATTTGACCGCCAGATGACCCAGGAACGCGAATCTTGGCAGAACCATGTTAGAAAAGCCTGTCACAAATAACGGAAAATTGGTTGGCAAAAAATAAAAGATTCTACGCATGTTGTTTTATGACTCTGATTAATATGGCATAACTGAACATGCTCATGCATATGCCCATTTAGGCATAATATTTGTGCGCGAAAGTTTGGTGAACGTTACATAAGAAAGTAGAATATCTTGGTTAGCTGTCAAACGTGAAGTAATTGTTTCTTACAAAGTTTTTTCTAGCAAACGTCGGAAGGCTGCCTGTAATTAATTACCGCCAACAAAGAAATTTAGGATCGGATTTGGGCACGTCAATAACGTTCCGACTAAATGACAACTCGATAATTATTTTCTTCGAACACAGAAGCGACTTATTCAGACAAGTTTACGCAGACACTTCTACTATTCAAAACAGTCTAAATAGTTCAATTTGCTCAGATGTAGATAAGGTAAGTTTAATTTGTTACTTATAAAACTTTGTTTATTTTTACATTGAGAAAAGACGTCTGCACTTCGAAACATGTACATAAGATATTACATGATTCTTTGGTATCTCCGAGTATCATGGGGTTTTCTCCGACCGATATTTCAAGGATCGTTGCAGTTTTCATATTCAGTTTAAATGTTGTGTGTATACTCATACACACAATATTTGCAATTTACTCATTCTATTTACTCATACACACAATATTTGCATTTACTAACTCTCACAACATTAACTCACTCTACTGATTACACCTAGCTTCATTTTAGAAATACCGTGCCGCCGGCAGTATCTTAAAAACAAGGGCTGCTTAGTAGCCCAAAGCGGTACCATACCATTAACAAAGAGAAAGGTATATTTTCCTGAATTGAACAAAAATGATACCACGAGACATACAATATCACAAGTGGAACCATCTTGATAATCTAAACACTCGTTCCTGATACTTTTATTATTATAAATAACTAACTAACTAACCATCATGCTGTTTCCTCGGAAGAGGGGGCAGAGAGAAAGGACCGCCATACTGTTCTGTCCTGACATGGCTCTCTAGATTCATCTACATTCATACTTCGTAACATGCACGCTCGTCGATTTTTTCAACCTCATATGTGCCATGCTTTTCTTGGTCTTCCACGGCTATTATTTTCACTCACACTACTTGAATACAACATTTTAACTATTCATCACTCGTCCATACGTTTCATGTGCGTTCACATTCTTCTCAGTGATCACATGTCTACGGCATTTATCCTATTTTCATCCTTCATTTGTCAGCTCCGAGTTTTACTTCCGAACATAAGGATTGGCAAGAGAATTTCATTATGTACTTCTTTCTTTGATATTTACTTTGAGAGCAGATTTATTATTATTTAAGTAAAAATTATTCATCATCCTCAAATAGTTTTCAAGTCATATAGCTCGAGCAGATATCAAAAGTCTTTTTTTCAGATATCAAAAAAATAAAAACCAATCATTATCGTGTTTAACCGCAAAGCCTTTGTTTTTCTCCCGAATCAGCCGTATTCCCCGGAGCTAGCCGTGATATTGCAAAAAATAGCGTAAGCAGAGCGCCTCTTCCATCCCCGTTTTCCCTTCATCCATCCCCGCAAACATATCCTTTAGATTATCAAGATCAACCCTTGAAAATAATGTGCCGAGTCAAAAGCTCTAATAAATACAAATATACTAGTATTAAAAAGAACCACACCGCTGTTTTTCTGTAATGAAAACGAATCGTTTACCTAACGCCGGCGATATAATAAATTACTGGAATCATGGAAAAGCCTCGTGGAAAATACTTATAAATAAGAGTTATATTCATACACAAGCAGGGTTTGATATATAGTACGGGAGTCGGTAAAAATGTTATACGAAATTTATGGGCTTATGTCCAATCAGTTAAATATTTATGCTAGCCGTTATAATTTTATTTTTATTCTTCGAGCCGGGAAAATATATTTTAGCGAACATTTTCATGTAGCTTATTTACATAGGTATACAAACTAACTAACTAACCATCACGCCGTCTCCCCGAAGGGGTAGGCAGAAAGAATGGACTGCCACACCTTTCTTTCCTGACATATTTCTCTCGCTTCCTCAACATTCATACATCGTGTCATGCACGCGCGTCGATTTCTCTGACTCCTCACATGGCCGACATTCAATATTTGATTTATTTGATCGTGCCACGTTTTCCTCGGTCTTCCTCTATTTCTGGTTCCATTTACATCATTAACATATAATTTTTTTACCATTCTTTCTTCATTCATTCTTTCCATATGTCCAAACCATCTTAATGATCCTTTCATTATTTTGTTCATGACACCATCATTCGCACCGCATTCACTTCTTATATTTTCATTCGACACTCTATCATACACAGAATATCCACACATTCGTCTAAGAGATCTCATTTCTACTGCATTTATTCTACTTTCATCCTTCCTTTGCCAGTTCCATGCTTCGCTTCCATACATAAGGGTCGGTAGAAGAACACCATTGTGCACTGCCATTCTAGCTTTTTGGATAGGTTTTTGTTTGCGATGACAACTTTAAGTGCACCATTCACTTTGTTGCCTGCCCCAACCCTTCTTTCAATATCCCTCTCCACTCTCCCATCTCTTGTAAACTTACTACCTAAATACACAAACTCAACTACTTGCTCCAAGTTTTCACCATTCACGCTAATGTTGCAGACTGTCGTGGTTTCTTCCTTTTCAAAAATCATTACCTTTGACTTATTAACATTCATCATCAGATCATTTCGCATGCATACCTCATACATACAATTCACCAGGACTTGTAGTTCATGCTCGTTGTCAGCAAGTAGGACAGCGTCATCCGCATACAAGAGACAGCTTACTGACACTCCGCTCATTTTGGCACCTACATCCAATCCTTTCAGCTCTCTCATACAATTGTCCATATACAGATTAAATAACCACGGGGACATTACGCAACCTTGTTTGACACCTTTATTGATATCAAACCAGGCTGTAAGATCTCCATTTACTCTGACACTAGCAGTGCTTTCCGTGTATAGTGACTTAATGTCCGTGATCAGTTTTGTACTTATTCCATATTCAGACAATATTTTCCACAACTTTTCTCTATTAACGTAATCATATGCTTTTTGTAAGTCGACAAATGCACAGAAAAGTTTGCGATTTTTTGCCAGAAACTTCTCTGTCAATGTACGAAGTCCAAAAATTTGATCCATACATCCTCTGCCATTCATAAAGGCACCTTGCACATCCCAAACTTTGTCACTCGTCAATTTTTTTACTCTTTCTATTAAAATTCTGCCATAGACTTTACCAACGACACTCAAAAGACTAATAGCTCTGTGGTTTCCACATTCCATACGCGATCCTTTTTCTTTGTACAGGGGCATAATTACTGCTCTCCTCCAGTCTAGCGGCGTATATCTCCTCCAAGCACTGGTTAAATAACTTACATAACCATGTAGAAACCACTTCGCCACCGCTTTTAATAAAGTCTATGGCAATACAATCAAACCCAACAGCTTTTCCACTTTTCATTGCACTCACGGATCTTTTCATCTCATTCGTACTTATTTTTTCAATATTATCATTCATAGGTCCTGCACTCGCACTAGCTGTTATACTTTCGATCACGCTTGTATCACCACCATACATCTCCTTAAAATATTCCATCCATCTTTCTTGTATGATCTTACTCTCCGTTAACATTCTTCCCTCGTTGTCTAAAATTGCTTTCACACATCCACTATCAGGAGGATTTCGGGCTTTTTTAACTTCTTTCCAAAACATTTTTAAATTTGCTTGGAAGTTGTTTGTCATTTTGAGCCCTTCTTCCTCCTTCAGCTTTTCTTTCCGCGCTTTCACTACTGACTTCACTCTCTTCTTGCATACCTTATACAAATCTTTTGCTCTTTCATACTTAACTCTGTCATTCTTATTTATCGACAACATATTCAACCAAGCATCTTTCTTCTCTTTAACAGCAATCTTTACGTCATCATTCCACCATGCATCCCCTTTCCTTCTTCCTTGTACACACACACCACACGATTCTTTCGCTGATTCACACAAACTCTCCTTCAAGTATTTCCAGGTCTCGTCAATACTCAACTCACTTACATCCCGCTCACTCAATCTATCTTTCACTTTTCTTACGAAATTATTTCTTACGTCATTGTTTTGCAGTTTTTCAACTTTGACTCTAGTCGGTGCGGCTACTGTTTTGCTTCTTCTGGTTCGCCATCCCCGGAATAAGATCACTTTTGCCACTACTAAAAAATGATCCGTTTCCAGTTCGGCTCCCCTGAAGACCCTTGAATCAACAGTATCCGCCCGTAATCTAGAGTCTACAATGACGTAATCTATAATGGACCTTTCAAATCCTCTTTCCCAAGTATAGAGATGGATTCTCTTATGATCGAAGATGGTATTTGATACAAAGAGACCCCATTCTATACACAATTCAAGCAGTCTCCTTCCATTATCATTTATTCGTCTATCACCAAACGTACCCAGACATTCCTCGTACCCACTCCTACGGATTCCCACCCAACCGTTCATATCACCTGCTATTATCAATCTTTCGTTTTCACTCTTACACACCAATGTCTCTCTCACTTTGTCCCAAAACTCATCTTTACTCGCCTCATTTTCGTTGTTACCAGGGGCGTATCCAATTAAAAGGAAAACTCTTGTTAACCCGATCTTGAAGCGAATCCACATGAGTCTTGGGCTAACACATTTATAACCTTTCATACATTCTACCATCCTTGGAGCTAGCACCGCCGCCACGCCTTGGCATGCTCTGTGGTCATTCGGCACACCCGACCACAGAACAAGCTTATCCGCATGCTCCAAGGAACCACACTCTTTCATCATACATTCAGTCACACATAAAACATCTAAACACTTATTATCCATTTCTGCACACATCTCATTCAACTTTCCTTCCATACCTCCCCTTATATTCCATGTACCGATGCGGCACTCCACCCTTCTCTGTTCGCCCCTGCGGGAGATGCGGTGTGATGGGTTGCGGACCTCATCGCCACCAGTAGGCATCACCCGCACACACTTAAATGCTAAATCATTTACAAACTATATCTAAAATAAATTCAATTATATAAAATAAATAAATAAAATAAAATAAATCATAAAATAATAATAACAAAATATAACACATAAAAAAAAAAATAAAAAAAAAGTTATAACACATAAGCTATTTTCTAAGATAATATCCTTTCATTAAAAGTTTGTTTCTCCCGTTACCACCGTTATATTAATAAAATTTTTGTTAGTTAGGCACTTTAAATAGTTTGATTTCCAGCAAGCACTTCAATATGAATCAAAAGAATTTTTCAAATAGACATCGGAACAAATGTACATAAACGTTCGAAAAATAAAATTATGAAAACCAATTTGGCACCTGTCAAAACACTTCACATAAACAATGTAATTATATTTTTCACCACCAAAACAGCACAAAGGTATAAATTTTCACAATCAAATATTATTTTGGGATGGCAAGATGCGTATTGTCTTAATAATATACGTTTACATCTTTATAATAATATACGTTTACGTAATAAATAGGTAAAATCCCAGTTCCACGTATATTTGAAATATCATTTCTTTAACGTACTTGAGGGAACAATTTGAATTAAAAACTTTATATAATATTATATATGAGTAAATTGAAAATTTAAACCCATAGCCTTTATCGATTTATTTGATGGTTGAAAATCTCAGTTTAATTATATTTTTATTGAATAAATAAGCAAGTAATTTAAAATACTGTAATTTTTTTTCAAATCTGTATAATTTTTTTTACTTTTTACCGTGACGTTCATAAAATCAACCACAAATATAAAATAATAGTTAACAGTTAACAGGCGATTATACTTTATATAATTGAATAAAAGTATGAGAATAGACATTTTTTTATTGTTTTATTTTAAAATTAGAGTGATCTCAATAAATCATATAATTAAAAAGATTATTATATAATGTGTGAACACTAATTGAAAGATCACAAGTTCTGAAACATAATTAATTAATAATTGAGTTATTTAGTTTAAATTAAAAGAAATCCTTAATACTAAACAAATGACTTACGGAAAAAGTAAGATGAAGAATTTCGTTGAGGATATTATAATATAAGATCGAAGGTTGAGGATATTATGAAATGAAGCAGATAGCGAAATATGGATTGGTACGGTAATGTTCAAAGAATGGACACCACCAGACTCCCCTATATTGTATTGCAAAATCAGCCTCATGGGACTCGTCCTCGTGGAAGACCTCCTAAAAGATGAAAGGACAGCTGGGAATCTACCTCACAGGAGGAGCAATACTCTGGAGAACAGACTGCATACTTATACAACAAGAAAGAATAAAAAGAAGATATTCGTAGATTATTTTATTATTATAAACATTTAACTATTATTAAATCAGTTCAACACACAGATCCATGTGTTTTTAAAAATACGAGATAATTAATGGTTATTCAATTTTTCTAATGAAGAATATATTTTGGTTTCTAGAACGTAGACGAAATTCGAAAACTCAAAAAGTTCGCTCGGTGGCATAACATACTTTCGAATTCGGAATACACGTGTTTCCGGAAAATTTGCTTGAAGTTTCCCGTTAGAAATTCATATGTCGTTCGCTTGTTGTTTCACCAATGCAGCACTAAAGACCGTAACACTTGTCAAACTTCAGCAACTTCCGCTCGGGCCGCACCTACTCCGGGACTCTTAATAATTCTCACGTCTAAGTGACACCGCACAAGTTTCTTATTATGAATATGGGTTGGTAATAATTCAGTACGAAGATGTCTCGCAGAGGCACGAATAGAACACCAGAGATGCTCACCGAGCGCTCCTTAATTTTTGGTCGATATGTAAGCTAGTTAGGTACCTTACAAATAATTACTACAAGTGTAGAAAACAAAATTACGCATTACATTTCTGTTGCAATGATATTTAAAGTTTGAATTTTATAGTATAAGTTATTCTTAAATTTTAGAAAACTTTGGAATTTGTTCTTACATAATTTACGTTGTCCTACTTGCAGACAACGAGCATGAACTACAAGTCCTGGTGAATTGTATGTATGAGGTATGCATAAAAAATGATCTGATGATGAATGTTAATAAGTCCAAGGTAATTTTTAAAGATTGTATGAATCAGATTGGATAACGTCCACAACGAGTATATCCGGGGCAGTTTTTAAGTCACCCCTGCAATACATAAAGTTGAAGAATCAAATGTTTTGTGCACGTCGTGCGTCGAGAAGATGAAAATATTATAAAATCAGTCCTTCGAATCCCAACAGTTCAAAGCTTAGAGGGCGGCCATTGAAAACATAGGGATCATTTGTCAAGGCCACTCTCAAGAAATGTAGACTCAACAATGAGCAGACTGAAGACAAGGTGTCTTGAAGAAAGCATGTTAGGAGGGCCGAGACAGAGCTTCCTGGAAAAATCATGTTAGGGTTTTCTCACTTTAAGTGGGACCCCACTTAAAATGGAAATGGCAAAGAGCAAGAATATTATATGAAAAGAAATACAATATTTTTTTTGAAAAATAAATATTTACAAGTAATATTGTATTTTGGGAATCAAATCACTATATTTTACACAACAAAAAACATACCTTACATTTTACATACGTTAGAATGCAAACTAATGGAAATTTTGTAAATTTCATTTTCGGCTTTGAAAACATAATACAATGATTTGTGGGAAAATTGAAGTTTTCAAACAGTTGCGTAAAACTGAAACGCCACCAGATTGATTTTGTTTGTGAGCGTTTACAAAAAATGTAATAGGAAACAAATTACGGTCATAAATCGAATACCCGAAAAGACGCCAGTTTAACATTTCATAGATTGGATCGGCGCCTATAAATTCGATAGAGCACGCCTTCGGAATACCTCCAGGCCTTGGTATCAGCAGTGGCGGCGCGGGAAAATTTCATAAAAAAATATAATCATAAAATATATGAACTTAAGAAATGTCTGTGAGTTATTTATCACAGCGTTCGTTAGCTGAAAACTACAATGAAAGTGAAGGTTTTCAAAATCTACAAAATGTTAATTACTAATCATACTATTACAAAGAAAGCTTAATGATTCATTTATGAAGACATAAATAATCCATAAATGTCAAGAACAATAATCTAAAAAGTGGAAAAAAAACAGAACATAATATCTTTAATAAGTCACAATGAAATTCAATTCTCATTGCATTTTTGCGAAAGCTCATTTTGGAATATTGCTTTTAATTTAAAATACTTTAATATGTTAAAATTTTAGTCACTTATTAAAACCTTGATGTAAATCAAGTATGAACTGTAATACAAAAAGAAATATTATTTTTAGGCAATCTATTGTTTTGTTTATTGTTTAATTTTATACACTGTTATTATGTTAAATCACACATTAATACCTGACGCTTAACTTTTGTACTCCAATAAAATCAATTTCATTTTGTGAAACAGCTGTCTTGACAATTTCAAAAATGAATTGTGACATAATCAGAGTTTTTCAGATTAAATAGAAAAAATATTTTTTGTTTAATTAACCAATACATATAAATAATATAACAACTAAAGCACAACACGTAATCTTTAAACGTGTTTTTTGTTTTCAAATATTTGAATCATTGAAATGTTTTACGAACCTTCAATGGTTCCTGGCACTCTTTAAGGAATCAAAATGGTATTCCAACCCCCTGATCGCGATCGACTGAGAGAATTTTTTACGCAATGATTTCTTAGCTAACAGTTTTACGCACATCTTAGTTAATAGCTGAGGAGGTTTTATTGTGTGTTTTCGAAAACAATTGCCATCAGATTGGAAGTTTATGTTTGTAATGTCATTAAAATGATTACGATATCAGAATAAAATATCTATATAACTTTTTTTTACACCATTACAACCAAATTTTATTATATACGAGGCAGGTCAAAATGCTATAAACCGATGTAAAAATGCAAATAATATTTTAACGCAATACGAAAAAGGCACAAATAAATCGAAAATATTAAGTTGCTCATGTCTTTTTTGTTTACGCAATAATTAATATATAAAATAATTGAATATGGGGAAAACGTTCGTTTCCTAGACATTTAGAGAAGAAAGACAAAACTAGTATTTATACTATAATACGAGTACTATATATAAAATAAAACAATAAAATATACTATAATACGAGTACTATATACTAAAATAAAATAAAACACAAAAAAATATTTAAAATTTCGGTTTCTGGAATAATAGGTAACTATTCAAAATAGAGATTAACATTATTGTTTAAAGAAATAATAAATACATTGTGCTTTTAAATTCAATAAAATAACTGTCCTTTTTCTATAAATTTGAGGAAAATCTTTAAAGTGATATCAAATAATGGAATTCTTAATAAATAAAATTGATCTTTAATAAGTAGTTATGCTTTTCTTTCCTAGATTTGTTCCGGATGATTTTTATATTTCATATTGCTTTTTATCTATAATATAAAATAACAAAAAGCAAAATACAAAGAAATTCGAGATTTTTAATGATTACATCATCCACAAAAGATGAATGTATGTGTTTCAAGGTCAATAGAACAGAGATATTTCTGAATTCCTAAATGTTCTGTGAAATTCGGAATATAATAATAATAAAAAACAACACTGTAACATTTTCCTAGTTCTACGAGTAACCCTGACGAATCAAAAACGTCCAACCCTCCTCAATCAACTTAATCTGAACCAATCATATTATCGATTAAAACGAGTGAGCGCTATAGGTCATCCGGGGGTAATCTAATATGTTCCTTTACAGGATAAAACACACGCCAATCAAGTGTTATTTCGCTAACGATATTATACTTTTACTAGCTTTTCGTATCAGATATTGCTACAGCGCATTTACGTTTAAATACATATTTTTGCCGATTCGCCCTTTGGATAACTTCATAAAAATGATGGCCAGAAGATTTATCTGAATTATGGCCATATTGGAATTAAATATTTCATAAATTCATTCTGATAATGAATTTACAATTTTTTTTATTGAGGGACAGATTTAGAAACGAATTTATTCGTCAACAAACCAAGGTGACTGAGGTGGCTCTGAGGATGGGTGAGCTAAAGTGAATGGGCTGGCCCTATCTGTCGGAGAACCGTGGCCATATCTCTCTCTCGGGGAGACGGGTTCTGGAGTGGAGACTCCGTACAGGATTCCGCAGAGTTGGACGTCCCCCTGACCGATGGACCGACTATCTGAAGAGGATTGCTGGACATAGGTGGATGGAAGCGGCAATGGATAAGGGGCGGTGGCGTACTTTGGGAGAGGCCTACATTCAGCAGTGGATGACAGATGGCTGATGATGATGATTTTGTTAATATTGAATTATAATACCATACTTCTACGGATTTCCATCAAAATTAAGCAATATATAAAATAACAGATTATCATTATATAAAAAGACATAAACCAGAATGTCATCAAGAAAGAGTACGAGGATATTTTGAATACAAGAAAGCGAGAGAAGAATACTTTGATTCTCCCCGAAAGTATGTCGAAATGCACACGATTCGCATGTCCGAGAACGTTCCGGGATTATTTGGTATTCTGTTCTGATTATTGTTGTATAACAGTAGTATAGAAAACAAAACGAGAACAATTTGGTATTGTTCATTGTGAAATTTTTAACGTTTTACTTACTGATTACATTTGTACAGTGAACAAAGTTTTAAAGGGTGAATAATCTTTACTAGTTAACATATTATTGGTCCAAAATACCGATTGGGAGATCATTTTGGGAGATAAGAGACTGAGAGATGGGTACCCAGATTTCTGAAATATCTTGTGTGGCTGTGGTATAACAAAAAATAGTTGGACGGACCTAGAATATGTGGGCTGATGGTGTAATGGCGTAGTACGTAAAAGTAACACAGAATCGAAGAAAAATAATAAGTGGCTTACACCTATCGATGGGGAGAATGCTCTCAAGAAAAAAGTTTGATTTATAAAGTGATGATTGTTTTGACTTAGAAATTTTAATTAAATATTTATTGTACAAACATATCGTCAGTTTTAAGCAATTTCACCGAACCATCTATGTGATCAAACTTAAATTTTCAAATTAGGATCATAAATTCCTCATAAACTTTATTTACAAGTATCAGATTGTATCAGGAGATGTATCAAATTATATATAGAAGAATTATCAGATTCAACTTACCTACCCATCGACTGAAAGAACGTATGTAGCGCCAATTAACTCTGTAACGACGCCGACGCGGAGCAATGGACCTTAAAAATCGTAAACATGTCTTTGTGTAACGGAAAAATGAATTGTTTTTATTAAACAATTTTTTTAAAATTTATTGTAAACTTAGACATTAACACTGTGGAATTCCATTGTAATATACTTTAGAAATTAAAAAATTACGTTGTATATACTCCACAAAATATTAAATTAAAAAATCACTACATGTTTCGGAGGAAACCTTCATCTTCAGGTGTAAAAATGTATGATTAAAACTAAACAAAGAAATACTAATAAAAAACTAATTCAAAGTGATACATTAAAACAAAGTTTTATAATTTAACAGTTAATAATGTTGAAGTATCATAGTGTTTCAGCCAAAACAATGAGCTATTTCATAAAAAACATATTGAAAAATCAAATTAATATTATATAAAGGAACAATACATTTAAATTTATAAAAAATAACCTAATTGCTTTAGTGCTAATAATTATTTTTTATCAGTAAGAACTAATAAATAATATTAAACAATAATAGTACATAAACATTAAATGATAATATAAAATGAATTGAGTAATTTTAAAAAAAGAACAATTGATAAAACACATTTTTTTCATAGTATATTAATAAATTATGAATTTGCACTAAAAGCAATAATTTCAGGCTATATATTTTTACACATGAAGATAAAGGAAACCTCAGAAACATGTCTGATATATTTTGTGCATTATATACAACGTTATTATTCAATTTCAAAAGTTTTTTTTAAACATTTATCTGAAGTATACGCAGCAAAAATGAAGGAAAACATATTGCAGAGGAAATTTTCAATGTAATTGAAATAAGAATATATCAAACATTTACCGCTTTTTTCTATTCTAAAATACATTTCGTTTGATGTATTTTTCATTGCAATATTTTACTAGCATATTTCCCGCCCCTTTAGATCGACGGACAACGAGGATTCGATCGTTTCGCGTGTAATAACTATCACAAATGCGAGAAATGTTTCGGCATTATACTTTATTGCTTCGGTAATCGTCCGCTAGAGGTCTCCGGAGGGCACGTGCGTGATGGTCCTAATATTATTATTATGGTCTACCTGCGTTCGGAAATGATTCACTGGTTTTTGTCACGGCTAAATATAAAATTCCATCACGGGATCCACTAAAAACACCATAAAGAGTCGTTTCGGAAAAATATGAAAGTGCTCTCGATTAGAACGAGGTTTAAATAATACTCGTATAATAATGCCTTCCGTACTTACAAGAAATCAAGTATATTTTGTTCATAGCAACTCTCGCAAAATTGAACCTTAAGATTTAAAGGCGTTAATAGGAATATTTTTAAAGACATGAAATTTTAATGATGGAGACGACTAATTTAGGTATTTATTTCGTTAAGTCAACATATTGGTTTCAATTCATAATTAACGCCAGATGTTAGACTTTCCACAAATTGAAAATGTTAACTATAAAATGTTTTTCTCAGAAGAACAATTTTGTCAATATAAAAAAATGTGTTGTTTAAATAAATAAAGTATAGTATAGATCATAAATATAAAAAGTAAGTGTGGTATAAAAGTAAGTAATTTTATTGAAAAAAATATTTAAATATTTTATTAAATTAAAAAAAAAAAAATTAACGAATTATTGTACAAAAACTAAAAAATTTTGCACCAGCCTGTACAGATACGTAATTGTAAAAAGTTTAAAAAAGAAAATCATCATTATAACATCTGCCAAAACTGACCATATTTGTAAAGAATTTTATAATATTTTAAATATTTATAAAATATCACTGATGATGGGCTGGTTAGTCCGATACAAGTTAGATATTTAATTTTTTTTTAGTAAATGTGAGTGTTGAATACACAGTATATAAAAAAAAAGAAACAGTAAAAATAATAATTCATACATTTTTATTTCAATAAAATTACTAAATTTCTTTAATATATTATATAATTTTCTGTACTATATTTTTAAAACAAAAATAATGAACTTACATCATTTTGCGCCAGCCAGTAAAAGACGAAATTTGTTTTTGGGCTGCAAATCGTTACTCACATATATAGCCGATAACGTCCATTGCTTTACAGAGACCTCCCTTTTACTTCTCCCTATACTTATATTTTGCGCCTTCTCCAACCAATCAAATTGTATAGCTTGTATACCTGTAATACAATATACTAGTCAAACAACAAAATTTCTTTTTTAAAATTTAAGTTTTTAAAAAAACATATTTTTTAAAAAGTTGATTTGATCTTCAACACATTTTGTGTATTGATTTCTGAGTGATATCCAAACGCACCATCGGGAATAAATCCTGCAAGATAAATTAAACATTTATCCACCCGTTAGACTATTCCGCTTTTGTGTCACCCCTGCTCAAGGCAATCGAATATTATCTATTAGGGCTAATGGAGACGCGGGCGGTGCGTCACTCAAACTTGGCTCCCAGGGGTGTCTCTAACGAGCGGTGCGCTCCCCGCGCCTGCTCCTTCCCCGCCCCCCCAGCGTTAAACTTTCTGCACAACTACAAACTTTGATTACAAGGTGTGCTTAAGGATATCTTGTGATCAATTCGTTTGAATTTTCGCCTCTGTATTTTTGCATAAAACAAGTGTGCGCGAATTCTTACAGAAATCTATGCATACGAGTATATTATAAATCAGGAGAAAATTTCTAATCATTTTTAAATTTATTTGGTTTTAATAAATATTTTTAAATATACTTATTTAAAACATCTTCTTCCTTCTTCTTCCTCAGTCTATTCCCGTCCACTCCTGGACAAAGGCCTCCTCCATTCGCTTTCATGTCACTCTGTCTTGTGCAGACTGCATCCATGTTATTCCGACGTGTCTGTTCAGATAATCCTTCCACCGTAGTTGCGGTCGCCCTGCACTTCGCTTTGCCGTCCACGGTCTCCAAGTCAGCAGTCTTCTTGTCCACTTTTCACCTGAGCTTTTGGCTACGTGACCTGCCCATTACCATTTTAGAGTCGTTATCCGGTGGATGATGTCCGTGACCTTTGTTTTTTCTCTCACCGTATCGTTTCTGACTCTGCCTCTTAGGCTTATTCCTAACATGGCTCTTTCCATAGCAAGCCTATAAAAGAAAGAAATAATAATTAAATAAAACGATGTTTTTTAACAACTTCTACTTTTGTCTTTATTTCGACAGCGACCGGTTTCGCCCGGCTGGCATCGACAGACTGGTGACACTATTGCAAACCGAGTCCTTTATATACATACAGATCAGGGGTGTTAAACATGATTCTGTACAAAAATAATCTTTTTTTTTATTTTTTTTTATTTAATTTATTTTTTTAAAAACCCAATTGGGTTATATGGTTACATTTCTAGATCCTACCACTAATTATGTACTGCTTCAGACACTTCTTATGTTGAGTTGTAGTGAGATTCCTTATGTCTTTAGGTAGTTCATTGTAAAGTTTCAGTCCATTGTTCAATATCCTTGATTGTCCTGTCTTAGTTCGTGCAATCGGTAAGTGATATCTGTCACAATTCCTGGTCCAGTGTCCGTGTATGTCTGAATTTTTAGTTAATTTGTAGGTGCTGTCTGTTGGCTTTTCCATGGTCACTCTGTGTACAATTTTTAAGGTCTCATATTTGGTCAGGTCTGATATGTCCATTTGTTTAGTTTGTCTGTAAACTTGTATGGTTGGGGTATGGTAGTCAATGTTATATGCTAGTTTTATTATTTTATTTTGTTGTCTTTGGAGTCTGGAGATGTCCTTTTGGTTTCCTGTCCCCCAGAAGGGAATCATATATGTCAGTCGGCTTTTTACATACGCTTCGTACATCATAACTTTTTCCCTTCTTGGTATGTAATTCTGTATTTTGTAGAAGAGGGAGTATAGCGATGCTAAATATTGGTATTACAGGTATTCAAGAAGATTCATATTCATTGTATTAAACTGATACTTCGGTATACATTATAAAGATACTTGACTTACATATATAACTTATTATTTTGATAACCTTAACACACATCAAAATGTCACTCCATCTGATAAAATCGATTCAGGACTAGAAAATTAATTATTACTTATATTTATGTAGCCACTACGCACCTTTTAGTAATGAGCCGCAAAGTCTATCTTCAAGGGCGTCCAAATTTGTTTGCCTCACATGTAGTCTCTACTAGTTTTATCTTTTCAGCCTGTATCTAAATCAGAACGCACGTGAACGTCCAGGTTTTCCTCCCCAATTTATAGTTCCATCTTATCTAAACCAATAATCTAAATATTATAGATACAGCGCAAAACTTGTGTCAATAATCAGTTTAATTTTCTAAGACGCTTTTTAAAAGTATAATTCATTCGAATATTAAATGTTTGTTTACTCTTTTGGCTTCAAAACAATATGCTTAGTGCGAAATTGGAACAAAATCTATTTTCTCGTTTTTTATTTATTTTTTTACTTAAATTAGACTTCATGATGTTTTCCAAACAAAGTCATTATAGAAATTGATTGAAAATGATGTAGTGTATTCTATAATACACCCGAAAACATATATTTAACTTACATATACAATTCAGATATCAATATTTCTTTTAGTTGGTAACCTTGTTCGTATTTTTGTAGTTTAAACAGTTATAATACTCAAAAAATAGTAATACAATTAATTTTATATTACTATTTTTCCAGTTCAGATTTAAGGACTGTATTCATTCAAAAGTTTTTAATTTTGATACAGCCTTTTAATGATCTCTCATTTCAATGATAATAGAAATGTATATTTTATTACTTTACCGACAAATATAAATTCCACGATTCATTTGTTCGTGTGATTTTTGGTTTAAAATATTTGTCAAGCTTTAACACAACTTCCTTTGATGCTACATACAATATTTAAGCCTATTATTTTATAATAGTTTCATAAACTACAAGGAAATTTGGTGATAATATTAATATTATGCGTGGGTATTAAAACTAGAGTTTTCAATGAACTGTCTGAATATTATACCGCAAACCGGATTTAATTATCAATTTAGTAATTACCAAATCTTATTACGTGAACATGAAGTTTCACATCCAACATACTGTTATTATACCGGCATACCTAGACATAAGCACACCTTTCTCGCCGTAACACTAAACACTCGCCGAATACACCCCGTGACGTCGTTAAGGGTTGAAATATCGGACCTCTCCAAGATATTTCGCCCTGGGGCCCGGGGTACATAATGCACGTCCAAAACTATGACCTCCAGAGGGTTGTGAGTCTGACTTGGAGCGTTCGTCATAATAGAGTTAAGGGATCTCGGGAATATCCAGCATTATTGTCTATCTACGGAGGACCAAGAAAATGAAATAAATAAAAGCTTACAATACTGTCTGTTTGTGTCACACATTTAAAATTATTAGTTAATCAATTCAAAATCTTAGTTTTATGATATGAAATTTCATTGTAAATAATGAAAAATAAAATTAAAAAATCTTTTTAAAATGTATATTTAGTTAAAATCCACTTCTTCTTCTTCGAGTGCCCTGTCGGGTCCCCCCAACGTTGGCGATCACTGCGCCGCTCGGAACAGCTCCTCCACACTTCGGATGCCGGTCCACTCCCTTAACGTTTCGCAGCCAGGACATTTGTCTCCTTCCGGGCCCTCGGCGTCCCTCAATATTTCCCTCCAATATCAGTTGGAGAAGGTGGTACTTTTCCCCACAAAATCCACTAATGTTTGTGTTTTCGACCAGTTTCGGCAGCTCGCTGCCATCTTCTTGATGCCGCAAACCGAAAAATGGCTGCGAGCTGCTGAAACCGGACAAAGATACAAATATTAGTGGATTTTAACTAAATATACATTTAAAAAAAAGTTTTTTTCTTTAATTCAAAATCTCGTTTTCGAATTTTTACATTTAAATTATAAACGACTTTAAAAATAACGTGCATTAATCTTAAACGAAGGCGATTCAGTCAGAATATTCCTTAATAAGTGTGGGAGTCCACCCTTTCTTTTTACCCCTACTCCTAAGTGTCGAGGTAGTTAGTAAGTTAAGTTAGAAAATTATATATTTCAAAATGGTTGTTTATTTATGATATTACAGATGTTTTCAATTTATACATTAATTTGTGTGTATTAAAACTATCAAGTGTGCCTTGAAAGGACATCATGATGTTCGGTCGTCACTGCTTACTCCTCGGATAAAATAGTGTGATTTTTGAACATTTTTTTAATCCAATTTTGTTCTTTGCCAGAACAAAATAAACGTGTTTGAAACATAAAAATACAAATTATTAGGCCGTTTTTCGGAATGGTGGGCTGAGAGAATGGAGCACCACACTACTATGTTTTGACATACCTCTCTAGATTCCTCTACATTCATATAGCGAGACATGCATGCACGTCGATTGGGCACTATCACGGTAATAATTGTTTGGCACAACATAATCAAGACATCAAATATTCCTTAGAAATATAATAAACCCACTTTTTCATGAATTAATAACAACCTAATTTAATTTTAGATAAACTTAAGGCGTTAACACCTACTCACCTCACCTACTCACCTCAAGGGCGCTTTAGAATTTAAGTGCATATATTATGATTTGTGAACCTGTTTGATATAATAATAATATTTGTGATTTTAATTATACTCGTATTTATAAATGCTGTAATATTTCTTTTTCTTTTTTTTAAGCCAATTTTACTCCACTGCTTTATATAGGCCTCTTCTAAACTCCTTCTAAACATTTTCTATCTTGGGCTATCTGTTCCACCTTACAACCCGCAAGTTAGATCGCCCGTCCACCTTTTTGTGGTCTTCAAGGCCTCCACTTCAGGATTTTAGGTGACCACCTGAGCCCATGCTGTCTCACCACGTGCCCAGCCCACTGCTCTAATATTATATAGCATTGATTCTGCTCTCATCATTCTTCTGCCAGTAACATGCTTTTCTTTCTTACATAATATCCTTATTTAATACATTCTAGGAAATAAGATAAAATATGCATTTTTATAGTCTCAGACCAGACTAGACTGCTCCTACGGAAGGGGAGAGGGGTACTTGTACAACCGATACGTGATGGGAATAAATTCCGATGGCATTCTGCCGATTTCAACTGCATATTTATATACCGAACGTACCTTTCCACGTTACCAAAATGTGTAATACGTATTCCGTGCATACAACCACTGCTGGTGCGAATGATTGCCAAGTTTGGGGCGTGAAATTCTATCAAAGAAAAAAAATCAACAATCCTTTGAAACTTTTCTAGCATATAATGTTATTTAAAATGATATATTTTTTAATACATCGATTTTATTTATTTATAAATTAGCACATTTACTTTTAATAGAGCAGCTTGTTACTAATCTATATTAAACTAACTAACCATCACGCCGTCTCCCCGAAGGGGTAGGCAGAAATAATGGACTGCCACACTTTTCTTTCCTGACATATTTTTCTCGCTTCCTCAACATTCATACATCGTGTCATGCACGCGCGTCGATTTCTCTGACTCCTCACATGGCCGACATTCAATTTTTGATTTATTTGATCGTGCCACGTTTTCCTCGGTCTTCCTCTATTTCTGGTTCCATTCACATCATTAACATATAATTTTTTTACCATTCTTACTTCATTCATTCTTTCCATATGTCCAAACCATTTTAATGATCCTTTCATTATTTTGTTCATGACAACATCATTCGCACCGCATTCACTTCTTATATTTTCATTCGACACTCTACCATACACAGAGTATCCACACATTCGTCTAAGAGATCTCATTACTACTGCATTTATTCTACTTTCATCCATCTTTTGCCAGTTCCATGCTTCGCTTTAATACACAAGGGTCGGTAGAAGAACACCATTGTGCACTGCCATTCTAGCTTTTTTGGATAGGTTTTTGTATGCGATGACAACTTTAAGTGCACCATTCACTTTGTTGCCTGCCCCAACTGACTTGACAAATATTGAACCGACTGCGATGATAATTTCACTGTTTATTAATAATTTTAAGCAAGGGCTTCAAAAATGAATTGTATACGAACTGAATTATAATGCATCATTAAAATGCATATAAATGAATTCTTAGGATGACAGGTAAGTAAAACTTTTAACGCCAGGACGTAATCGAGTTTTATTGTATATGATGTGATTCACAGAAAGATGGCGCTTGAATCGGTTTAAATGACAGCTGTCAAACGTCAGTAGATTGTCATGACATTAATGCACGTGTATTCAAGCAAACATTGAAATTATTAATGGATTTCATTATTAAACATCGTGTATTTGGAGAAATACATTGTTCAATAAATTCCGTTCAATGGCATTTATAAATTAATATCGAACATCAGTTGTATCATATATGCTTAATTCATATATGTATATTATGTACATATATATTCGAATATACTAATGGCGAAGCGTTGTCGGGACCGCTAGTATAAAATATTTGTTTAATCAACTTGCTACAAATGTATGTTTTTAGATGTTTAAAAAAAAGGCGAAATAAAATACTAGCAACAATTTTTATGGCTTAAAAAAGGATTACTTGTATGGATATTATGATATTGCTGTATGGTTAAAAAAAATGGTTAAAAAATTGTTAAAAAAAATACACATTACATTTCATTTTCGGTAATTTGGTTATAAATTAAAATTCTCTTCTTCTACTTCTATTACGGGCTCTTTTTACAACGTTAACGTCTTTATTTATTATTATTTCACCATTCGTTCTATCCGTTTGTTATTATATAGATTTTTTTTTAAATGATGTTTAACTTCACATTAAATATTCGATATTTCTAGAAAAAAAAATATTTTATGGGAATTACATATTCCGTCAAGGCATTTTCAAATGTTTGATTATGCATTAGCGAAACGAAACACGAAATTCCCGTTAAATATAAGAAAACTTTTAGAAAACAATTTTTATCAAAAATGAAAATAATTCATATTTTTTATTGATTTATTATTTTAATATTTTAAAGTTGCCAGTATATCTTGTTTGTCAATTCCTTATGATTTTGATATTTACAGAAAAGAAATTGTATTTTTTTTATGTTTAGTGTAAATTTATGTATATCCACTCCACACACAAATGTCTTAAGATGATATTGTAAAAGTCATTTGATGAATTTATTGTCGTGAAAAAAAAATCACATATTTTTCATTTTTTTCGCCTAAAATCGAATCATTACCAAAGACCTGGCAAGGTGAAACAATTTCCTAAATAAAAATTTACGTTAACAAATATTCGTTTATTTTATTGATATTAAATATTCAGTACACCAACACCATTCACATGTGCATCTTGGCTCTTTTTATGGACTGTAAAATTGAACATTTAATTGCGCTCTCAAAAGAGCACGGAGCTCTTTTAACACGATTTAATTTGAATTTGTCTTCAAGGCGCTGGATTATCTCACACGGTGGATCTGCAAACGAATTATCGAGACTATATTGCTACACTTATGTCTTGCACACGGCCTCGGAGCGCACGCTTCCGCCGGAAAGTCACTTATCTGGGACGGCGCGGCGCTGGCGTCGCGGCGCCCGACGCCGAGTGAATTCTACCAATTTATACCATTTTCCAATTTACCTCGGTTCCGCCGCTAAACGGCAACGTGAGAGACCTTGACGAGGCGAGAAAATATTCTCAAGAATTACAGAAATGCTGAAAAGAACGTGATGCGTCATTTTGAAACCTTTTGAAGGCGAGAAGAAAGAACGTCCCGCTCTTCGGGCAGAGTGTAATGTTATTACACAAAGGAATTCTCTGAATTTAAATATGATTAAAAGCATAATTACGAAGCCATATTTCTTTTACCTGTTCATTTGTTAATTCAAACGGGAGTTTTGATGAATACAATTAGTGTCCAAGTACTTTGAAAATAATTTTTACGAAAATGAAATTTACTAATTATCAGCAATTTATTCATTTAATAAATATTTTATCATTCTTCTTTTTCTCTTGATGTCAGCTATAACTCTGGCGTTGGCTTCTCTGCCCTGTGCCAGCCGGAATTTTATAATTATAAAACAAAAAGCTGGAATGGCAGTACACAATGGTGTTCTTCTACCGACCCTTATGTATGGAAGCAAAGCATGGAACTGGCAAAAGAAGGATGAAACTAAAATAAATGCAGTAGAAATGAGATCTTTTAGACGAATGTGTGAATACTCTGTGTATGATAGAGTGTCGAATGAAAATATAAGAAGTGAATGCGGTGCGAATGATGGTGTTATGAACAAAATAATGAAAGGATCATTAAGATGGTTTGGACATATGGAAAGATTGAATGAAGAAAAAATGATAAAATAATTATATAATAACGATGTAAATGGAATAAGAAATAGAGGAAAACCGAGGGAAAACGTGGCACGATCACATAAATCAAATATTGATTGTCGGCGATGTGAGGAGTCCGAGAAATCGACCCGCATGCATGACACGATGTATGGAATGTTGAGGAATCGAGAGAAATATGTCCGGAAAAAAATGTGGCAGTCCATTCTTTCCGCCTACCCCTTCGGAGAGACGGCGTGATGGTTAATTAGATTGTTAGTTTAAATATATGTTCATAGAATAAATCATGTATGACTCTCAGAACAGATAAAAAAAAACACGTAGAGATTCGGAAGAAATGGATGTCACCGAAAATGTGCCTAAGTTCAAATGGTCCTTTGCGTGAAATGTTGCCAAATTGGGAGACCAAAAATGGACCAGAAGGGTGGTGGAGTGGAGGCATCGCAAATTCAAAAAACCAAAACCCATCACACGATAGTCTGATGACATTCGAAAAATTACTGGTTACTGGATTCGATGGGCACAAGATAAGAATACGTGAAAAAGTATGGGAAAGCCTATGTCCAGTAGTGGACGACATCGGCTCTTTAACCACCCTACGTATTTGAACGTACTTGATACGTACACTTTGACTGTACCATTCTGCGATATCCCGTATCACGTACGCGCTTGAGAAAAAGTGATGTACCTAAAATGTACAAACTGTTAGGGATACGCGCATGTGCCAACAACACTTGAGTTCAAGTCTTCATAAATATGATAGTTTTACAAGGGGCAGGCGAAGTGTGCGGCCGAGTATTTTCGTAATATAAAAAAATAAAATTTATGTATAATTAAATTTCATTAATGAAAAACCTGTTTTTTTGCACGTTTCTCGGAAAATAACCCGAAGGTAGGGCGGTTATGTAAGTAAAACTATATAACGATGGCCACGGTAGTGTGTTGATTATTTTAGGTGTAATTTTGGGGGTTAATGACGTTTTTTGGAAACACTCGATAATGTACACTGTACCTTTATTCAAAACGTCAGATACCGTATAAAATATATGAAACAATTACTCGTATTTTTACACAGTTTTACCCTATTTATATCACAGAAAAAAACGGAAAGGATATTCCGTTACAATCATTTACTCAGATATATTGATTAAAAAAATCATATTAGTGAATACGAATGAAAATATCTGTTTAATAGAAGTTTTATTTTAATTTATAAGAATGACATCTAGAAAACATATGTCTTCATTCGTAATAGTATTTTAATATGGAGTTTTATATCATTGTTTCAGAAACAATAAATTTGTATTTTTTTTTATTTGTAACATATGTAGCTTTGGTTTGAAATTTGGAAATTTGGCAATGTAAAATAATCTAATTGTCATCGATGATTTGTTTTTAATTTAGAACTTTTTAAAGTCGAGTCATCGCTCTTATAAGATAACAAAAAGATAAAATTCCAAGGTGGAAAACACTTTACGATTTTATTTTTTTGATAAAGGAAATGGCTGAATATAAACAGATATTAGGTTTCCCCTTATGTCCGTACATCAGCACTTTTAACACCGCTATTGATTCTTCGAGTTACACTTTATCACCTGCCACAGAGGCAGTCTGTGATACTTTTATCGTTTAGTGAAAATACCATCATATAAAGAAATGTTTAGTAAAAATATCGTTTATTAAATATACCACCATGTAAAAAAATATGTTTCATAAAAAAACCTCATTTATATATTTTTTTTCATTTGTGTTTTTTTCTTCTATTAATTGAGTTAAATCAAAAGCTATACGATTGTTTGGCGCAGCATTTTTCCCTATTTGATGATATATAAAAAAAAAACATTTTTCTTGCCTTTATTATTTGATTGTCTTCATTATTTGATGTGTCTTATCATAATTTATCAACAAATAATAAATTAATTTGTATTTTTATTATTATTAATATTATAAATATTTTATTTGAAAGCTTTTTACACTATAGCAGGCAAGTAAAAAAAATAACATTAATGTAATATGCATAGAAGCATGTTAATGGAAATATGACTGACATCAATTTGTTATGTAAACACAATTATTTCAGTAAATGTATTGTAATCCGTAAATTAACTTAATTTGTAGTTCATTTTACAATCAATATAAAAACAATTGTTTATTTAAATATTTTAATTAAAAATTCTGATTTTTGTTTTGTTTTGCATAAGATAGTTTTAAATATTTAAATGTGTGTAATGTAACTAATTTTAAGGTAGTTTTTAAGTTGATGTGGGTTGATACCTAGAGATGGCGATGAGGTCCGCCACCCATCACATCGCTTTTCTTGCGGGGGCGAACAGAGGAGAGTAGAGTGCCGCATCGGTACTTAGAACATAAGAGGAGGTATGAAAGGAAAGTTAAATGATATGTGCGATGAATTTGAAAAAAAATGTGTGAATATTCTGTGTGCGACTGAATGCATGGTTAATCGACGTGCGTGTATGTCTCGTTTTATGAATGTGGAGGAAGCTAGAGAGGTATATAAGGATAGAGTAGTGTGGTGGTATTTCTCTCTGCCTAATGACGTGATAGTTTGTTGTTGTTGTTAATTAAAATATTCCAAAAACTTTTTTTCGCCTTAGTCTATAGGCAACATTGATTATCATTTGAATGAAATAAAGAAATATAAGTATTATACATTGGTTTGGAGACATGGAAATAATGGTAAAAAAAATATATGTTCACGATATAAATGGAAGTAGAAATAGAGAAAGACCGAGGAAAACGTGGCAAGACCAAATAAATCAAATATTAAATATCGACCACGCGAGGAGCCTGAGAAATCGACGCGCGTGCATGACACGGTGTATGAATGTTGAGGAACAAGAGAAGTATGGCTCGAAAGAAAAGTCTAGCAGTACATTCTTTCCACCTACCCCTTCGAGGAGTCGGCGCGATAGTTAGTTGGTTAAGTTTTTTTTTGCATCCATTTATTAATAGAATTTTTTTCTTTGATTGTTTTATGTGAATATATTCGTACATTAAAGTTTTTTTATGAAGTAACGGAGTGTTAAAAAGTTTTTTTTTATTTTACTTCGGGGAAAATTTTCCGAGCTGCCACTGCAGGGGGAATATAAAACTTACATCGTCCGTTCCGTGCGAATGCTCGCAGTGAAAAAATACTGTATATAAAATAAGTTTTTCATGCTTTGCTTCGATTCTCGGGGGTGAATTTTCCAACCTTTATTTTCTATTTCAAAGAATGAAAGTTTACGGCTGTATGCGAGTTTTCAGGAGAGATAGATACTTTTGTGAAACTTGGGAGATTAATATGGCTATTGAAAGTAGAAAATATTTCTCCCATCGAAACTTTTTTCATGTACACAGTTCATCATTTTGACATCCGAATATTCAATTTATTGCTTATTTTTGTTTCTCTCCACTCGTGAAATGTGTTGGATTTATCTTAAATTATTTCCAAATGTAGAATGACAGAGGCAAAGAATTTTTATTAATTTCTTTTTCCAAGTTAACGCTCTGTATAATTCCCTTAAATACCAAACATATTTTTCTTGACATTGAGTTACAAGATAATCTTTATTCTACTTTTGGTATTTTCCAATGTCATTTATTTTTGGTGAAAGCCAAGAATTTTTAATTTTGTACCATGGCAAATTCATCTTAGCATTGTTATAAAACATAAATAAAATTCATATCAAAAATTTATAGGTCAAAGGTTTTTATGTGCGAAGTGTGTCACTAATTTTTTTTGTTTTTAATTAATGTACAATATAATGAAATCTCAATAGTTTTTTTTGTTTTTCATTGTTTTATTAATAGCCAAGTCAACAAGGCGGTGGCAATCTCTGGCGCTCTAAAATCCACAATATGGAAAAAACAAAGACTTTGCCATTAAGAGTAAGATGAGAATCTATAAAGCATGCTTAAGATCAATAATAACATATGGCGTCGAAGCAAGGGCAGACACAGTAAGGATCAAACAAGTTTTGAAGACTTCCGAAATGAAGACACTGAGGACGATAGCAAGCATGATACTGAGAGATCGCGTGAGGAACACCAGAATAAGAGAGATATGTGAGGTTGAGGATATTATAAGATAGAGCAGACAGCGACAAAGAGACTGGTACAGTCATGTTCAAAGAATGGACACGACCAGACTTCTCTATATTGCATTGCATAATTAGACTCATGGGACTCACCATCGTGGAAGACCTCCTTAACGATGGAAGGGCAGCTGGGAATCTATCTCACAGGAGGAGCAACACTTTGGAAAACAGACCACATAAGTCTAAAACAAGGAAGAAGATGAAGAAAATGATTTATTAATGTACACAAATATATAAACAATAGAGACAAATATGTTTCGCCTTGCGAGGACATTCTCATTCGTGTTTGAGATTGCCATCGCAAGGCGAAGCAAATTTGTCACTATTGTTTACATTTTTTGTGTATAAATTAATCAATGTAAAACCAAAGTGCAATCAAACGTTCATTATACAGTAATTATATAATGTACCTTCACTGCATTAAAAAAGCAACAATAATTTTTTTTACATTTTAAATTATGTTATTAATCGATGTATGATTAAGTGTATAGAATTCCATAATGATGCCATTAAAATAAACAAAAGTTGTTTAAAAATAGAAGAACTGAAAATTCTATAAGTGATATGAAATATTCACGACACGTATTTCGTCTTATGAGGACATCTTCGAGTGTGACATCACTCGAAGTTGTCCTCATAAGACGAAACACGTGTCGTGAATATTTCATATCACTCAAAGAATTTTTAGTTCTTCTATTTTTAAACAACTTTTGTTTATTTTAATGGCATTAAATAATGTTCAAAACATAACTGCCCACAAGTTTTATTTATATGCCTTTAATCCATTTTAAAAACAATTTTACTATATAAACTAACCTAGAAAAAAAAAGGATATTAGGCAGATAAAATTAATATAGATGTATAGAACGATTGATGAAGGAAAGAGTAAATATGCATAACTAGCAGTTTCTTAAAAAAAACGATCGAGAAAGAATGAAAAAAATCCAAAAAATCGACGAACCTGCATATTACGATGTATGAAAATAGAAGTTTCTAAATATGTATTATATATTGAGGATATCCATTCAGCCTACCCTCCTGGGGAAACAACGCTTTAGTTATTTAAGTAAGCTAACAATTTTAAATTAAATAAATTTATTTAGTAGCGAAAACGTTTCTTACTTTATTTTGTGGTTTGTAATAAATATCCGGCGATAAAATTATACGTTTTTTTCTAATTAAGAGAAGTGCGCGGAAACTGTGTATTTTAGGTCCAAATTAATAAAACTCAGTCCGCTACAACGGCAATACGGACTTGACTAAAATGATTAAGCAACTGATGCTGAAACCTAATGAAAAAATATTATTGTATACTATATTGCAGCATGCTGGTAAAGTTGATTCCGCAGAAGCGGTGAATCGCTCTGTGCTGGATTGAACTCGTACTGTTTTGCCGTTTTAATTAATTTGAAATTATTTTGTTGCGTAGACAGAAAAGCAAGCTCCGCAAAGGGCGCACACACTGAACAAATAGGCAACCGAGTAAGTTTATTACGCCCTTGTAAAGAACAACACATTGTAACTTCCAAATTTAATTTCAAAGTTGAATGAAAGTCGAACGTTGAAAAAAAGAACCTTATTAAATTTATTATTAACTTATGGCCTTATGAGTTTGTGTTTCAAACTGTGCTATTGTGTTCTTCATACGAGTAGACTTATACTCCAAACGCGTAATTGTTTTATTTTTTCTGTTTTATATTATATTTTTTCTGTTTTATATTATATTTTTTTCAAAATTTCATTTTATAAAATTCATTCTACATATGCATTGCTTTAAATATTCACTGAAAGGCAAAATATGTTTATTTATACAAATAACACTTATCCATTATATACATATCAAAACAACATAGATTTTACAAAAATATATCATCAAAATACGTTTAAAAATTACGAATGTAAGAAAAACACAAAATGATTTGAATAATTGATTATAAATATTACGAATCCAGTGATAGACTTTACCATTGAATTACGTTGCCCCTTGTCATCACCAAGGCAAGATTTACTTTCTGTGGACTGTACTATGCTATCTATTTTAAAAAGCTTAAAATCATTTCATTGAGGAAGGATGTCAACGGTCCCGACTTTGATTATGAAAGTAAAAAAATGTGTTGTAAAAATACAATTATTTTCAAAAACATGTTTCGGACCGCAGAGGTTCTTTATTGACTGGAATAGGCTGAAGAAGAAGAAGAAGAAAAAAATGTATAACAAATTCTTATAAAAAAATATTTCTTCTAATATATTTAAAAGTAATAATTTTAGTATTTTAAATAAAACACACGGTATATCAAATATAAAAAATATATAGAATTAGTTTTTTTGTATACAAATACTTGTAGACAAATACTGGATTTTTACCCATTGCGGGTTAATCATTTTTTTTAAAGGATTTAAGGATCTGCTTAATGCTTACAAATTATCTTAATAGATGACGCTAGTGTATATGGACCTACCAACAGTAAAGTTATTAAAAAATATTAACATATATATGTACAAGTTCCAAAAATTTGTCAGACATGGTGTCGTAAGAAGGGCTGAATGGTGAATGTTGTTAAACATAAAGTGATTAGTCTTGTAAACGCCTCGACTACCATATTCTGTTACCAAATAATTTACATCTTCGTCTTTAATGAGATACAATTAATTATTATAAAAAAATATGTATCGTAAAATATCAAAATGTATTCTTTTCAATCAAACGGGCATTATTAATACGCATTTGATTGAATAATCTTAAATAATACTTGAAAGAAAACACTAGAGCATTCATCTTGCAGTTCTCAAACAAATAATATGTATCTTCGTCAGGATTCCAGAGTTGATTTGAAATATCTTTCTAGTCCATTCTGTCGGCGTGGCGTTTCAACCACTCCAATGATAAATACCCGACTATACATCCTGGCTGAGATAAACACGGACGTCAAGAAGTAAAGCCAAGAAGGTTGCTACCGGGTTAACAGGGGGTTACTAATCTAATAACTAATAAATTTATAACTCTGTTACTTTTATCGCATGAGCTAAAGGGAGTTTTTATATTAATAATATTAAAACTAAATTTTCACATGAAATACTACTTTTTAGTTAGGCATTTTAAACTTTTAAACGATACATGATAGAATACTGAACAACAAAATAAGGAAGAAATGTAATTGCATCATAAGTAAAATCAAAAAAGGATACCTGATATGGTTTAGACATCTGAAACAAATTAACAAGTGAAAAATTGTTAAAATGTTGAATAGAAGCAGTGTGAGTGGAAAGAGAAGCCGTGGAAAACCAAGGAAACCATGACATAATCAAATTAACTAAATACTTTTGTATCAAGCAATTATCTTGTTATATAATTTTATAGAAGATTCTTATTGAAAACTTTGTATTTTACCAAATAAATAACTTAATAATAACCGTTTTTACTATCCTAGAAAATCTGGTCCCTAACAAACCCGGTTGGCATTTCTAGTCTACATTACAAAACTATTTTTACTAAAATTAATACGAATGAAAAAATCTGTTTTCTAGAAGTTTTATTACATTTTCACCTTACTAATGCATTATCAAACGTTTGCACATTTTTATAATGCCTTAGAAAGGCGAAACATGTTATTCCCGTTAAATACAATTAAACTTGTATAAAACGATTTCATTCTTATTTTTTAAATTAATATTTAGTTCTATATCATTGATCAAGAAACAATAAATATTTTCAGTATATTATGTAATAATAAGTACTAATGAAAACGTAAATTTTATAGATTTTTATTTATTTCACCCTTTTAAGGCATAACCAAATGTTTTGTTTATTCAAATATTCATTTGATAATGAATGCATAAGAAAGACGAAACATGTCATTCTAATAAACTATAAAAAAACTTCTATAAATCAGACTTTTTTTCTTGTATACAACAGGTCGTTTGAACCCAATTACGGTATACTTTTTTTATTTTTATTTTTAGATATTACATTGATTCTCATGACATATAATAGGTAGCCAATCTATCGCCATTTAATTGTCACGTGAATTCTACACCAGACTAAAGACTGTCACAATCACACTGCCATCGCCGGGAATCGAACCCGGGACCTTCGGTATGGAATACAGTGCTCTAACCACTCTGCCACGAAAGTCGACAATTATTTTTAGTTGTTATAATTAATTAATATGGAGTTTCTAATTATTTTATAAGAAACAATATAAAATATAATACTAATTAATATTTTAATCGTCAATATTACAAACTAATTTAATTAAAGGCTTTCGCATAATATAATACCGTAATTTGGAATATTCTCGATATATTTGATTACGATGATTGATTCTGATGTTTATTCAATCCAATCATAGGGCGCGGAGGAAACCTTCAGAGGGCGCGCGAGACTAGTGAGTGTTCAAAGGCCAGCGCTCGCCCGCCCTCCAGCTTGGTATAAATTTATACGAGTGTCTTACCGAAACCACTTTGTGTAATGATCTTAGGTTTCGAGCCTCGAGAGGTACGTGTCTGGTGGCCTCCAATAGGGGTAAATATTGGTAGAACATGTTTGATCGGAGTGTATTTCACTATAATGATTATTTACTCCGCGAACGTGGCCCAGCTTTTAAAATCGTTTCAAGTGTAAATCTGCCCGAGCGCGCTCGTATAGCACTCCCAAGTTAAAATAACTCGCCCAAATTGTTACACTTACCTGCGGCCATGTTTCTGGAATTGGACGTAAAAGCTTACAAACATTAACAGTTACTCGCTGTCGCATATTAAAAGTGGGGAGCGCTTTAATGCGACCTCTGAAAAGGATTCCCGCGTAAAAAATATACATATCACGTTAGAGTGCGTGTACGCATGTATACGCGCAGTTATTGCTAATGTCGGAGCGGGGAAAGTTGCTTTTAAGTTTATTGAATCGTTATACCGAGTGTATTTTGATGCGAAATATAATAACACCCCGGGAATATTAGACCGTCCCCGTAGAAGCGATTCAACCACGCCCACATTCGCTTATTTTTATTATTTATTTTGTCTCCCATTTACGGTGGGTGTTTTGGAATTTGGATGAATAAAAAATAATGCCACAGGTTACTCAGGAAAAGCCCTTAAGTACATTTATTCCTTTTAACCGACGTCGCTGTAATGGGGCCGTAATGTATGCAAACATTTTAATCCTTCGCAAAAGCCGTTACATTGTTGGTCCATCAATTTTATTTTATTGGTTTTACACAACAATCCCCGACTTACCTTTGGACCCTAAATATTTTCCGCAAACGATTAAAGCTGATAATACGAGTTACTCGTAACTTACTAACTAACCACATAGCGTATCCTCGTTTCACCATACGGCATACTTCTATCGCAAATTTTAGCACGTTTGATCACCATTATTCTAAGTTATTCGATTTAAGGAATTTATTTTATTTAAACAATTTAACAGCGAATTTATTATCATCAATTGTTTACGTTTTTTATTTAACTGGCAGAAGAAGGATGAGAGCAGAATAAATGTGGTAGAGATAAGGTCCCTTAGACGTATGTGTGGTAGAACGATATACGACAGAATCTCAAATGCTGATATAAGAAAGGAATGTAGAACGGAAGAAGGTATTATGCACAAAATTATGAAAGGATCGCTTCGTTGGTTCGGACATATGGAGCGCAAGGATTGAGAAAGAATGGTTAAGAATGTATACGTTAATGATGTAAATGGAGTACGGAGTCGATGCAGACCGAGGAAAACATGGCATGACCAAATTAATCAAATTTTAAAGGTTGGTCATGTTAGAAGTCGGAAGAATCAACGTGCGTGTATGACTCGCTGTATGAATGTGGAGAAAGCTAGAGAGGTGTTCCAGGATCGAGTAGTGTGGCGGTCCATTCTCTCTGCCTACCCCTACGGGGAAACGACGTGATGGTTTATTTTTATTATTTGTAAACATGATTATAAGTTATATTTAAAAAAATACATAGTCCAATTATAATTGAAAGTTGAATCCGTCAGATCGACGGATTCAATAAATCCATTGTTAAGGTGAACCTAAACTTAGTAAATCTGAGAAGAAACATTTAATTTCATTTGAAAATAATTTAACTTACCCATTCACCAAATATACGCTTCATCAACTTTTTATGAAAGGTTTTATATTTTTAAAATCCAAAAGACCAAATATTAAATTTTATAAAGTAAAGTAATATACCAAAGAAGCATTTTACTCGTTTATACTCGTGCAGTGTGTTTTCTAATGTACTTTTTTTATTGTCTACAGCCTGCAACCGCACGTACTACGGAGACGTGGGAAGGACTTATGAACTGGAGATCAGAAGACCGAGGGAAGATAAACTGCCCTTCCTATGCCATCTAAACTTCACAGCAGCGGGAGCCAGCTACGGAGATCTCGTGCAGGTAGGAAGAACATACACAAGCAAAAGAAACGTATACATATGTATATAAAACAGATACGAGATTTCTATGATATAACGCTTTATGAAAAATGAGCTTAATACACGAAAATAATAAGCTTAACACATTGTATAAGGGTGTTTTGTTACACTCGTGAGCTGAAAAATCTTCCAAATGTGTTCATGAAATTTAACATTTTCATTCACATTTCAAACTTTATTTTTACGTATCGTCATTTATAAAACATGAATATGTTATTTAAAAAAATATGTTTGTATTGTAATACAACAACCAACAAAAGGTTTATTTTCATAATAAAATGTGTATTACATACAATGTGTATTTTCGACACTTGATCAAACGAAACGTGTAAATATTAGATAATAATTTTTTTTTGGAATAGTTACCTACGTAAGAATAAGGGACGCTTTATTTTTTTTAATTTAAAAACTGTTTTTGTTTTTTAATTTTATTTATCATCAAGTGCGCGGCATATTTTCTTTAAAAAAGTCTCATTTAAAAACTAGAAAGTTTACCTAGCTAAGCATATAAATAAAACTTACAATATCGAACAGAAAACTATTAACAAAAATAAAATATCTTAGAAATTTGTAAAAAAAAGAGATTTTTTTAAAATTTTAGATCTCTAACTTTCAAACTGTGTCATTGAGGTAGACTTTTTTTATATGTTTAATTAATTTTCTTAATAAAGCACCCATATTTCTTAAGTACGTAACTTTACCAATTTTATCGATAATTTTTTGTCTAATATTCGCACATTTCGTTTGATCAAGTGTCGAAAATACACATTGTATATTTTTTAAATATCGTGAAGATGTAAAAAAAGTGTATTTAATAATATTAAAATCATTTAGTGTATTATAAATTGACCAAAGAAAATCAGTTTATTTAACCATGGTAAACCCTTTGAGTCTTCTCCTATAAACTATCAAGTATTACACAAGTTTATTTTACAACGAATAAATGCTTAACTTTACAGCACGGAGAAATCCTAGGTTTTGGACTAATTTTCAATTAATTTCAATAGTAGTAGTATCATGACTTTTTTGTGTTTATCCCGTACGCAATGAGTTAACGCTTTATTTCAACTCCTTCTCAAATACATATTTGAGTAACAGTGTGTGACGCACAACCATGTGCGTATTCGAGAGTCTTGTTTTTAACAAAGTTGCCTCATTGAAATGTCTTTTATTTGGTCTTGTAAAATTTTCTTCGGTTTTATTTTATTTCGTTCTTTAGTCGCATAATTTATTAACACAATGAATCAATAATTTCCATTTACTTTAAATATCACATAGTTATTACGAATGAAAACGTTTGTTATAAAGAAGTTTTATTATACTTTATAGGAATGACATGTTACGCCTTTTTAAGGCAACATCTGGTAATGCTTTAAAAAGGCGAAACATTTAGTTCCCATAGATTTTAATATAATAATATTTCTAGAAAACAGAAATTTTCATTCGTATTCGTGATTTAAAACGGTGGTTTACACCATTGTTCAAGAAGAATACCATAAATATCACATCGGTTCTTTCGTTGCTTCCTCTTCTTTCTCATAATTTTGGGTATTAATTCTATTCTTACCAAGCAAAATGAAATTCGGTAATATTTGTAATATAATACACATTTAATACAAAATTTACATCAGTATCAATTGTAGCTGTTCGACGATCGAAGTGTGCGCGGGAGATGCCTATTGGTGGCGATGAGGTTCGCAACACATCACACCGTGTCTCCCGCGGGGCGAAAAGAGAAGGATGGAGTGCCGCATCGGTTAAAGTGTGACAGTCCATTCTTTCTGCCTACACCCTTTCGGGGAGACGGCGTGATGGTTAGTTAGTTAGTTAGTAATACACAGATGTTAGGTTAGGTTAGGTTTTTTCGGTATTAATTGTCTTCTAACCTACCAGAATGAAATTCAGTAATATTTATATTATAATACACAGATGTTGGGTTAGGTTAGGTAAGGTTAGTCACAGTTAGTTAGTTAGTTACACTGATGAATAGACTCTCGTTATTCGTTGGAAACATACCATTGTTAGATATAACAATTTCTTAACCTGTAAAATCATTTTGTTTGATATAATCATGCGAATTTTGCCATTATATTTGAATACATATAAAACCTTCAACATATATTGAGTGTCGTTTTATTTTCTACTACGTAATAGACCCAAAAACATTGAAAATACTAAGTACAAGGTTTTATTTTGTTTAAAATAATTGAAAAAAAATTTCTTTATAATACATATTTAGTTTTATTCCACTTGTTTTCTACCTTCAACCGATTTTGGCAGATCGTTACCATTTTCTGGTAGTGAACTGCCAAAACCGGTGGCTAAATAATAATGTAACTTAAACTTAATATATTATAAGGATTTAAAAACAAAAATATGGTAAACATTTTCAAGAAATTTAAAAAAACGTGATATTTTTTCTATCGTATAATTTTTTTAATGTTAGTAATAAAAATAGTTTTAAATTTAACGTATATAAGGTCAAAACAGGATATTTTTTTATCCTTTAGAAAACGGTCTGAGGATACTAAATTAAATATCTCTCAAATATTTTAAAACATAAGCTTTAAACTTCGCACTGGACCTATTTTTCGGTAATGAATATTGGTCTGGGTTAATGTGACGAACCCTTTTGTTTTAAGAACGACCTCGTTTCACTTAAACGCCGAAAGGGTAGTTTTCGGTCGAAAGATCCGAGAGTGGAATCAACTTTGGTATATTATTTTATTTAGGGTCTTTGTTTTGAATTTGATAATAAATACTTCCCAGCCTTTACAAAGCGAAACCGAACGTCCGTACGCCTTTCGAAATACAAGTTATTAATAATCATATTTTAGGAAATTTATTCGAAGGTACAGAGGTATAAACATTTGAAACTCTCATTGTTCAATAAAATATTATAATATATAATACTATCCATATAATAATGATTATATAACAAAACTCTAAGACAATCAATCGTATATTTATATAAATAATATAACATTTTGTTTTTTGAATGTATACAAATACTTGTAGACAAATACTGGATTTTACCCATTACGGGTATATTAATCATTAAGAATTAATTGTATCTCAATAGAGACGAAGATGTAAAATTATGTAATACAACATTCCCCATTCCGCCTTTCTACGAACACCACGTCTGACAATTATATGAAAGTTGTATATATGCTATGATGTTGAGAAATATGTCACATATTTAAGTTCAATCTATAATACACTAGCCCCGCTAGTGTAGATTGAACTAAAATATGTGAAATGTTTCTCAACATGGTAGCATTAATACAAATTTCAAATAACTGTCAGACGTGGTGTTCGTAGAAGGGCGGAATGGGGAATGTTGTATTACACAAAGCGATCGCTTAACCCAACCAATGACAGGTCCTGTAAACGCCTCGACTACTATATTCTGTTTCCAAATAATTTACATCTTCGTCTCTATTGAGATATAATTAATTCTTAATAAATAATATATTTTCTGTATTAATTGTAGCATGTAAATGATAGTTAAATGAAGAAATAAAAATAAAGTTGGTGAAGTACGAATGATAAATTCTGTTTACAGTATTTATCACGAAATATTGTTTGAATCATGGAAAATTCTGTAGCAGGACGAGGCGAAATTTCCTTATTGCCCTCTAGAGTTTTTTCCTACGATTATGATCAACGTATGGGCGAGAGGATATACGCTCCAACCATCTACTAGATATTTATCACCACCTCCTCTCTGCGGAAGGGTTAAATGTGATAGATTTTCCTCAACCCTCTAAAAGCAAAACGTGATAGGGTGGGTATTATCGTTAGCATTTTCGGAGAAATAAAATGTTTTTTTTTTACATGTTTATGTCCAATATAAAGCATTATTTTATTCGGTTTTATTTTTAAACAGCAAGCCATCTGTAGCGAGGATTTTATTTATTTATTCCTTCACGATATAATGTTTACACACGTATGAAATATTTTGAAAAAAATGTGTAGTTTGTAGTGCACTGGACATGAACATGGACATGGACGATCCGGACTTTTGCGTTTATTTAATTTATGTTACACGCATCCACCGTTTTTCATGTATTCAAATTAGCTGTAATTAGGCAATTAAAGCAACCTTACACCAGCAAGAACATTAAAATAATTGAAGAAATTATTCAAAAAATCTAAATTCTTGAAATATTGCTTAATTATATTGTATATTATAAATGATTAAATATTACGAAACAAACACCCAGTTAACATGTAATGAAACACAATTCGATAAATGTTGAAAAAGTTTAACAGAATCAACATGATAGTATCTGGGCGACCCTCTTTTTACTCCTAAAATCAACCCGATCAGTAAATCACTTCTTATGACTCCGGCCGTTTGGAACATGAAAGCTGTGGTCGAACGAACATAGCAAAAACTCATTGGGATATTGCAATCAGACCCAAAGCAAACATATTATTTTAAGTCGTTGATTGGAAACCAGTAGGATACATAGCCAGTTAATTGCTTACGAATGCTGAGGGTATACAAATTATATTAATGTTAATATAATATAACGAATAGTTAATTATTTTTTTATGATATCATCACGAAATTTTATTTATTAACATTACAGCAGTTACAGTTATTCGCAAAAACATACAGAAATAATTACAATGATAATAATAATAATAATACAGTAAACTAATCGGGGGAAGGGGGTGTTCGTTAAAGCCGAAAGTCCGCTGTATAAAAATAGGTTTATTGTATTGTTTATTTACAGATTTAAATGAAAAATACAAAACACAAACAAAATTCTATTTATTGTGTTCGGAAACTCGTCGTGAAGTGACGCTGTTTCGTATCGCATCGCTTGCTTTCGGTAGTCCTGCTAGTTATATAAAAATAGGTTTATTTTATTGTTTATTTACAGATTGAAATGAAAAATACAAAACACAAACAAAATTATATTTATTGTCTTCGAACACTCGTCGTGAAGTGACGCTGTTTCGTATCGCATCGCTTGCTTCCGGTAGTCCGGCTTTGAAAAAATAATCAAGTTTTGTTTTCACTTTTGAAGTTTCTTTTTTTTTTTATAATCTACTCTCTAAAATTACGAAAATGCGTATAATATATTATAGATAAACTTCTTTATCTGACGAATAGTCAATAAATTTTATTAGATCGTCGAGATGTGATCTTACCACTGATAACTTCATTTTTGTCACTGTTGTTTCTTCTTTTTCGCTATCTTCACTTCCATCCTCGGAATTATGTCTCAAATTCTAGTGCTAGATTTATATATTACGTGATTATCATGGCCGCTAAAAATTATTTACATACGGCGACACTTGAATTTAAACATGTATAATATTAACTGTGCGTTTTTACATTTTTTTACATTTAATCGGATTTTTTCTGATTCGATCTGTTATATCCAATGTTCGTTAAACAGAGGTCCGTTTTATCGAGGTTTTATTGTTATAATAAAAATTGCATAATTTGTTGAATACCATAACAATAAATAAATCATCTCTCGGGCGCTGGTCGCCGTTTCCTAAAATATGGCTTATAAATGCGTGAATTGAAATACTTTCTGTGCGATAGATAGTGCGTATCGCTTGCACGCTCACAAGAGTACGCTAGAGAGCACATCCGGTAGAATATCCGCACGCACGAATATCTATTTTATGCACGAATAATGAAATATGTATATTTTTTACCGAACTCATTTAAGAATAGTAGCATTTCTCGTTTGTATTTTCATTTATTCTTTCCATGTTTCCAAACCAGTTTACATAATATTTACCAGATACTGCATTTACCCTATAATATTCATCTTACACTATCTATCATATACAGATTTATAACACATTTTAAAATATCTTTTTCTACCGCATTTATTCTGATTTCATCCTGGTTCCGCCAGTTTCATACCTCACGTCCATAAATTAGGATCGATACAAGAAAACCATTGCGCACTGCCATCTTGCTTATACTTATCTAACTATAAATAAGCACTTATTTTACATGCGACATGTTCAATAAGTTCTTTAATAACATCGATGTGTTCCATCTTAATGAAAGTGATTTTTTAAAAAAGGTAGGAGCAACCCTTCGGGGCGAATGAAACTAGTTACTCTACTTTTTTTTCTTTTCTTTTTCCTTTTTACTTTTTAAAATTATATTTCATCTTTAATTAAAACAACTAGTTTTCTCTTCCACTCATTGAAATATTATATTTTTCTTCATATACATTAACCTTATGTCAGTTGTTATACAATATTTATGATAACATGTAATTGGCCTTATTTTGTTGTCTCTGTGTGTTTGTATTTATATGCTGTATTTGCTGTTTGTTACCCTCAATAATAAAAAATAAAATAAATTTCTTCTATATACGCCATACTTTGTGTTGTTATGATGCTTTATTTCTCTTTTTATTTTTTATTTTCTTTGTATATACAACACTTATATTTAAAAAAAAATTACATCAACATGTTTCGGACAACCAGTCCTTCTTCAGTGATACATATTTAAATTATTATTAAATTGGTTACATGATCTGACAGATGTTATAAAGATTTGTTTCATAAAAAAATCTTCATAACATATGTCAGATCATGTAAACAATTTTATAATATTTTAAATGTGTATCTTTATAATATGTATCACTGAAAAAGGGCTGGTTTTCCGAAACATGTTTATGTAATTTTATTTTTTTAATATAAGTGTTGTATATACAAAGAATAACACTTTCATTTGCACTGCGTTCACTTAAGAAGAACCTTGCAGGAGGAGATTATGGCGCTAGGCCTTACTTAGATTTAAATTGTGTAAGATAAGCAAAATTCTAATAAAAAGGCTAAAATGATTAAATGCTCGGGATATTTGTAAACGAGATTGGCTTAATGGCCTGGACACAGGCATTTAAATAAGCTTATAGTATCCGACAGGTAGCAGGCTTATAAAAATAAATCATTAGATTCACTGGCGTTTCTCGGATATAAACTAATGTTTACTTGGAATATCAATTTGTTTTCTTAAAGACATGAATTTAAATCATAAATAATCACATAAATTTATACATTTTTCATCATAAATCTATTGAATTTCGCAAATCAGCTTCTTTATTTTGTACTACTGAAATTAATTAATACGAATAAAAAGGTACATTTTCGTGAAGTTTTAATACGCTTGATGAGAATGACATGCTTTGCCTTTCTGAGACATTATCAATATGAGCAGAAAATAGCTCATTATAATGAAGAAGGAATCTGGTCGTCTCCAGGCCGTACCCAAGTCCTATGGATCAGGTTTCAAGCGTTCGGTCTCCTCGACTTCGACCCGTGTTAATCATTTAATATGGAGATTTATATCTGGGATCGCACACTTTTAAACCTATGTGGCACGATCAAATAATATTTTTCTTCTTCTTTTATCCTGTCACACCTCCGTGGTGCATAGGGCCTCAAGGAATCTTCTCCACCCGACTCTATCGCATGCCTGATGCCTAAAATCATCCCAAGTGAGGCCTGCTACCTAAACCTCGTCCTGCAGGGTTCTTCTCCAGGTGGCTCTAGGTCTGCCTCGCTTTCTCTTTCCCCCCATAGGGGACCAGTTAAGTGCACCCTGAGCGATGCAGGCTGGGTTCCGTCTCAGAGTGTGACCGATCCACTGCCATTTGCGTCTAGCGACTTGTTCTCTAATTGGCTTTTCGCCTGCCATGGTCCAGAGAACGGCATTTGACACTTTTTGGGGCCAATAGATTTTGAATATTGAGCGAAGGCACCTATTTATTAACACATGGAGTTAACCCATAACGTCCGCGGTAGAGTTCCAAGTCTCACATGCGTACAGCAGTACGCTTTTAACGCTACAGCTGAAGACTTGGAGCTTGAGCTTTCTCGAAATGATACCGGAGCGCCATACAGGGCGAAGCATATAACATATAAAAAAAAATTATGCGAAAAAAAAATGATACGATCAAATCATATAACACAAAAAAAATTATGCGTATGATAACAGTATTTAAAAAATATAACATTTAATAAAAGAACTTGTTTAAAACAAAAAAAACGTGCACAATTTTAGTGTTAAATACCGTGTTTAAAGAGTGTACAGAGAAGAGAATAGCGGATTGCAAAATCCTGCTCTGTCAGAAGCTAAATGTTGCGTTTTACGTTTGTACATCTTAATGTTCGCTTTCCGCACGGAATAATATTCATCTATGTACCTACAACTTTTGAACAAATACTCGCCCAGCAGAGGGGAGAATCGCCGTTAGCGCGGGATTATTTGGCCGGCATTTAGTCCCGGCAAATATTTGGATAAGGATTAGCAATTTGTACACGGAACGGAAGCGAAACAGTCCCCCGGATATAATTCAAACAGAAAGCACTCCATATAAAATCGACTGACATGATACGAACCAGTTTTATTGCCGTGCAGTTTTTTGCCTTATTGAAAATCTAGCAACAATCATCAATAGTATAATGAAAATTTCACAGGTGGCGCTTTATATATTGTTAGAATAATATAAACTTATAATTAATAATTTTCGGTTTTATCAATAAATATACTGTAGAGAGTCAAATGCAATATACGAGTAATAAGTGACTGCAATGCGAAAGAAAATATAATGAACAAAATAATGAAAGAGTCATCAAGATGGTTTGGACACATGGAAAAAGTTCAATTTTTTTTTTTTTTAATAATTACTTGGATATAAAGAAGCTGTCGCGTAGTTAAATTTCAGCACAATTTCCATTTGGTTTAAAATTGTGAAAAAATCTTTGTCAATCTCTGTCAAGTATTTTTGTCTTTATTGTTTCTTAAACAGTGATGACAAACTCCATATTAAAAGATAAATACGAATGAAAACGTTTTGTTTTCTAGAAGTTCGCTTGTTTTTTTATGGGAATGATATATATTACCTTTCCAAAGCATTCCAATAAAATATCTTGTAATTAAACTTCTAGGTTATGGACTTTGAAATTTGTATTAATTATCTACAAAATATGTTTTGTGTAGTTGAAATTAATTGGTTTTGATAAGGTCCTGCCTGCCTAATCAAATATTTTCAAAGCCACATCTGCCCATGGATGTGCCTTGATGACATAAAAATCCCTAAAAATAATCACATTTTAATTGTTGGCTTCATTCATCCCTTATTACGGTGTATGTGATGTTCTTACACCGTCATACCACCCATAAGATAGTGTTATTTTATGAATTGAACTAATACTATATTGATATATTTAACGAATTTTGTACTACACCATTTTTATTTTTAATTTTAACAGGTATTTAAAATCTGTTTGAATAAAATTTCACGCAACATGGAGGCTCTAATGAATTACTAGTTATGTAACATAACTCGGTTACTCTAATAATGAATATGCTGATTTGGTTCTCAAATGTGAACTTCACTGCCTTTAAAGTTAGAATCATCAAAATTACGCATATGTTGAAACTATTTCTAGATATTCCTACGAGAGTCCAAGACTATGTATTTAAAAAAAAAAATGCGGACCCACAACCGTGAAGAACAGTATTCCTCGGGCACGTGGGACAGCCGATGATGATGATGAAATAGTTCCAGCTCATCATTATATTACGTACAATTTAGTAGTCAGTTTATATGATACATTCATATATAAGCTGCAAAGTTTCGTAGTTCTAAATGAAAAAATTTCAGCAAATGAAGTCAGACGTACTATAGAGGTTAAAAAGACTCATATGATATGCGATGGTTTGTTAAAATCGTAAACTAAGGCCTTTCAAGAGTTTTTTGTCCATCGAAAGTTAGTAAAATTTGTAATGCATAAAACAATCGATTAACAAAGTATTTTCCTCAGCAGAAAAAATAGTATTTCTCTAATAGTAATTCCAACTCCTAGCTTTAATCTTATATATTTTTGCTGCCTAGAATTAAAGTACTTTATGACTTTGAGAAGTCATAAATTTTATTGGATTTTCCTCAAAGGTCAGGCATGACGTAATGAAGAATATGATTTGAAAATAATATTTCTTGGGGCAGAAATAATAGACCATCACACTGTTCTTTCGTGACATTATTCTTTCGTTTCTTCAACATTAATAAATCGTGTCATGCACGCAGATCTATTTCTGTCACTCCTCACGTGGTCAAAATTTCTGATGATCGTGCTACGTTTTTCTTGATCTTCCTATATTTCTTGTTCCATTTATGTCGTTATCTTTATCATTCTATCTTCATTAATAATTTCCATGTCTCTTAACTTTCTTAACGACTCTTTCATTATTTTGTTCATAACACATTCAGTAGGAAGAACAATTCGGACGTTGATTTAAATCGTCTCGGAGTTATTAAAAACTAACCATCACGCCATCTCTCCGAAAGGGTAGGCAGAAGGAATGGACTATCACACTTTACTAATGGGACACTCCATCCTTCTCTTTACTCCCTGCGGGAGACGCGGTGTGATGGGTTGCAAACCTAATCGCCACCAATAGGCATCTCCCGCGCATAATTCGATTGTCCAACATCATACAATGATATACAATGATATGAAATAAAATAAAATAACATAATATAAATATTTTAACACAAAATGTTCTTTTTAGGTGGTGCACACGTTGACATGGACGATCTGGACTTTGTTTATTTAATTTATGTTAAATTGTTATTGTATTTTTAATAAACCGTTGTGTCCAAATATGTCGCCTAAATATTTTTCGTTCCTTTTGTCTCATTTGTGTATTATAAAAATAATTAAATTTATTAATTTATTGCATTCACTTCGTATATTTGCATTTGACACTTTATCATATACAGATTTACCACACAGTGGAATTCCAGAGTCTTGCAGTCTTGAGTTTATCATCTTTTAAATTGAGTAGAGTTCTCGGAAATCTTATATTTTTTGTTCCATTTACGTCGTTTTCATAAATATATTTTCTTCATCACAAATAAAGTGTCTTTAAAACTTATTATATAAGTGTTTTAATAAATTATTTATTCATAATTAAATGATTTTATTATTTTAAAATTAAAATAGAGTTTTCCTATGACTCAGACTGTAACAAGAACTGTATATAATTCAATACATCGCGTATTATAAGTAGTTAATATGTTTTGTTGTGACGCAATTGTACTTTGTAAGAATGTCACTTCACATCATTATATTCAAAGTAGTTTATTGTGTAACCTTTTTGCTTTCATGTTTTCGATGGTCACGGCACATTATTACTCGATTTGGGTAGCCACTAACGTCATATTAATTATTGTTTAGGGTTCTCAGAACATTCACGTACATTTGAGTATCTTAATACAAGATGTTACGAATATATAAAACTATTCGTCACTAATGTGAACTGCAAATAAGATTAACAATTATCCGAAATTCGTCGTTGGGGAAACCCGGCATGATGTTATGTACCTAACCACCCGTTCCCACGAATCACTTTCCTACGTCTCTATATTTTGAATCGAAATTTGTTTATATTATATTAAGTTAACATTTGGGGATTCACGAGATGCATTAATTGATCTGTTCCCACTTCTTCGTCCGACTTATTGAATATTTGTTTATATTATTAATATTTTTGTAAACATAAGGGTTCGAACGCGAGGATGTTTTTATTGATCTGTTCCCACGTCTTCGTCTGACTTATTGAAGATTTATTTATTTTATTAATATTTTTGTAAACATAAGGGCTCGAACGCGAGAATCTTTTCATTGATCTGTTCCCACAGGTACACGTGTCATCGAACAAAGAAATGCACACTATTTAAACTGAACCGCATCATGGATTAGATACAATTGCAACTCCTTAATAGTAACAAGTCTAGATACAATTGCAACTCCTTAATAGTAACACGTCTAGATACAATTGCAACTCCTTACTTGTAACACATCTTTATATCATTGTAATTTCTCGCTTGTAACATCGTCTTAAATAAAGTTCTCTACTTAAAAATTTAATCGTGTTGGAAGTTATTCCATCCCAAAAATCGTCACCCCAAGGATAAAACATAAATTTGGTGGCAAAGTGGTGAGACTATTTAAAAACATAAAAATGACACAAGAAGAGGAAGAATAATAATTTTGGTGTACCTAACGTTAATGCGAAAACGTCGATATCTATTGTGAGCACGATCAGCAGTTTGATTTAGATTCCAGTACTAGTGTAATATTATAATAGTTAAAACAGCTTATCGCCGTGTTTTCGTGGAAACGAGTGTATTCAAATTATTTAGTGCATCAGCATTCTAGTAATTGCAAATGTCCCATTTTATTCAACGGCGAAACTACCAATTAAGCAGATATTGCAATTTCAGTACTACCATCCGAAGCAAAACGCAGGATAAATTGTTACTTCAACGTAATTTAGTGGGGTTTTAACGTTAGGACGGTGTAAAAAATTTGAACATAAACGTTTACAAAGAGCATACCGATTCTCTTTCGGGTGGCTAACACATTTCGAAACTACTACATAGGTTCATAGTATGCGCACAATAGAACAATTGAAATTAAAGCGGACACAATACGATTGCACTGTTTTGGCGATATGGCGTATTATCAAAAATGTTTTAATATTAATTAATTAATACGTTAATTAATTAATGCTTAATGGCAATTAATGGTTACCAATACCGAATTCCTGAGGCGAGCCAGAGTTGACAGGGAATTGTTATCAACTATCAAGGTTCGAAAGATCTAACATCTGGGTCATATACTGCGTGGGGAATAGTACCACCTTCTCCAACTGATATTAGAGGGGAAAATTGAGGGACGCTGAGGGCCCGGAAGGAGACAAATTTCCTGGCTGCGAAACGTGAGGGAGTGGACCGGCATTTGAAGTGTGGAGGAGCTGTTCCGAGCGGCGCAGGACAGGGACAGGTTCGCCGAGGTGATCGCCAACTTTGGGGGGACCCGACAGGGCACTTGAAGAAGAAGAATTAATACGTCCATTTTAGCCAGTTATTACATTTCCATTTAACTTTGCTAGTGCATTGTCAAATTTGGTGAGAATTAAAAGAGTAGTCGATTGTATTCCCGGTCTAATGGAGCAGAAAAATGCAATTAGGGTAATTACAGTGGCCTAATTTAAATTTCACAATAACGTCGGGACAAGATGAAACCAGAGAAATGTTCTTGTTCGGTCGAATTAAGAGTTAAGAAAAACGAGCATCATCTATAAAAACTGCAAATGGTTGAACATTATTTTTGAAAATTATCATAAAAAATTTAAATATATTTTTTGGGTAAAAAATCTTTTAAAAATGTATATTTAGTTCAAATCCACTGATGTTTGTGTCTTCGACCAGAAGATGACAGCGAGCTGCCGAAACCGGTCAAAGACACAAACATTATTTTTTATATTTTTCTTAGCAATTTTATTAATACGGCAAAAGATAAATGCGTCGATAGTTAGATAGCTAGTAAAAATTTTATTTTGATTTTGTTGCGGGTAAGATGCCTATTGGTGGTATCGCGTTAATTAAAAATAATTTTATTTTTTTATTTTTAAAACTAACTAACTAACCATCACGCCGTCTCCCCGAAAGGGTAGGCAGAAAGAATGGACTGTCACACTTTAACCGATGCGGCACTCCATCCTTCTCTTTTCGCCCCGCGGGAGACGCGGTGTGATGGGTTGCGAACCTCATCGCCACCAATAGGCATCTCCCGGGTACACTTCGACCGTCCAACATCCACAAAATAAATCTAAAACAAATAACATTAATTACAATGATATAAAATAAAATAACAAAATAAAAATAATTTAACACAAATTGTTCTTTTTAGATGGTGCACATATTGTCTATTTAATTTATGTTCCACGTGTTCGGCGTTTTTTTTAAATTAGCAGTAATTAACCACTTTAAACAAACCAACACCAGTAAGAACTTAAAAATAATATTGAAGAAATTATTCAAATTATCATTGGAACAAATGAAAAATTAATTTTTACACCTGTCAAAATTTTTTATATAAACGAAAAAACTTGTATAATTTTAACATCAAAACAGTACAATTTTATTACGTGTCACAAATATGTAACTATAATAAAGTGAGGCAGTTGACTTATACACGAAATATCTGCCAATTTACGGGAGCACCACACGAACCAAACCAAATTTTCAAAATCAGAACCAATATATTATTATATATTATAATATTTTCGTTATTTACAATGAACTTACACCATGATTTCAAATAAAAATCTAACGTTATTTATTTATTTCTTTGAAGTTATCAAAGAGATTTAAAAATAATTATGCGATTCTATGAAAGAGTGAGTATGGTCTGATAACCACGAAGCCCACTGGCTCATGTAAAATTACGGTTGAATCTTCGCGAAATGGATTCCTAGGCATAAATCTCATATTCATAGTGCTTCTTCAACGTGATGGGTACAAACTAATTAGTTTCCAAAATGAATAAAAAACATAATTCATATCTTAGCAATCTTATTAATACGGCAAACGATTAATGCGTCAGATAGTTAGCAAAACTTACGGAAAAATAACTGTTTAAAAATATACCGTTTATTTTAAAAACTTATTTTGGAACTAGTATTTTTTTTTGTGTGAACTAATGAAATTCAGCGTAATTAACAGTCGTACTCCCTGAAAAAAAACAACGTAGAATGATATCAAAATAAAATAATAAATAAAAATTTATTTGAATCATGAATTTTTTTAAACTGACCCATGCAATTGATTATCAGTTCAGTTTTGAACGAAACCGGTGTACAAATAATCTAATCATTTCATTGACAAATATTATATCACAGAAGTATTGTTTTCTACGAATATATTTTTTATACGATTAAAAAATTAATTGTCAAGTCATAATTGAATTTGCAATGACACTCTTGGTTCATTTTAAAATTAGATTTAAAAAAAATTCTATTGAATATATATCGAAATGAATTGTTAGTTTACACAGAAAATACTAATAAAAAAATATTGCAATTATCAGCTCTCTTGGTTTCGAAACATCACCGAGAATGGACGGGCGTCAGAACTGTGGAGGAGCTGTTTCGCGCCGCCCAGGACAGGGAAGCTTTCTCCCAAGTGATCGTTGACGTCGGGAGGACACGGCAGGACGCGTGAAGAAGAAGAAGATATATTTATAAATAATAAGAAAAAATATTTATATTCAATATTAATGGGTACCTACCCAAAACCATTGATTATATTATTATATAATATATTTTTATATTTTAATTTAATATCATAAAATAGACAATGAATTAAACCTGTATTGCGGCGACTGGAAAAACTGATTATGTCTAATTTGTTTAGCATCGTTTTTATAGACAAATTACTTTGATGAGGTGAAATATTTTGAAATATGATCATAATATTTTTTTAAATTTGAACTGTTTTACAACTATGTAATAATAAAAGTAATCTCATAAAAATATAAACCTTTATTTATTATTTAGGCAACAACATTTTAAAACCACAAATAACACAATTCCAATGGTTCCGCTTCGTAGTTATTGACATTTAACTTTTTACCACCCAGACTCATAAAAGTCTAAATCTAAAAGAACCGTAGGCATAGATACTGTATAACCTAAATAGAAACACGATTTTCTTTAGACATCAATGTTGAATTTTGATTTTGTCTTGACTGTTTAAACCCTTTAGCTTATTATGTTCTAAGCAAAATGGTTATAACTGTCAACTCTAAAAACAAAATATGCTCAACAATGTTGAAAGTTTTTTTTTACAAAATTAAACAGAAAAACTTGTTGAAATAAATTATCATCATCAGCAGCAGCGATTAGCTGTCCTGTTTTGAACATCCTGGACTCCCTTCCCGGCACATTAAAAGTAATCTCTCTATAAATTTCAAATAAACTTAAGGCGTCAAAACTGTGGAATTCCGTAATGACGAATTTTTAAGAATTAAAACACTGTTTTCTCTACTTTTGAGTTTATTTTTCTCGACATGTTTCGAAGGCTTACACCTTCATCATCAGGAGAACGATATAAACAGTTCATATCGTTCTTCCGATGATGAAGGTGTAAGCCTTTGAAACATCTCGAAAAAAATAAACTCAAAAGTGGAATAAACCTGGTGTTTTAATTCATAAAAATTAATGTCTCTATCCTTTGCAATTCTGTGCCATTCACTTCCTGACACTTCTTTAATATCATTAATTTTTATGATATTGAAACATACATAAAACTAAATAAAAAAATATGTATTTGATGATTTAAAATAAACATTTACACAAATGCTTATGGGTTACATCCTTTCTGAAATGTCAAAAATATTTTGTTATTTTTAAGGAATAAATTATTCTCAGAAAAAAGCAACCATCTAGATATCATTATTTTGTCATTTAGTGATGCGTTCTTTTCGGATATTATTATATTCATTGTTGATGTAACGAGTTACTATTAACGTGGACCAATGTCCAAACAGTCTGTTTGTATAAGTTGCATCCAAATGATCAATATTCAAACAACATATTGTTATTAAGTAATCAAAGTTTTTATTATCTGTATTTTTATTTCAAAATCTTAAGCTATATCAGTTCCGTTTCTTAGGTTTATTCTGCTCTATCAAATCTTTTAGATCGTCTCTCTCGATCTTTTTCCTTAAAGCCACGTTAAAGAACATCCAAGAGAGGCCTCGGTAGAAGTAGTAAGCTATAATACCCATGAATAGCGATACATCTATTAGGTTGTACTCCCACCAGCTCATATCTCTCGCCGGAGAACTCAGATGTGGAGCACCCTTGTGCCTTATTACATACTCTATCCAGTAAATTGATGTATCCAGAGCCGATGTAGGCCTGTCGTTAAATATCGCGTTAATTTTCTCAGCGGATTCCTTATAGCTTCGGTTTTCTAATACGCTTTGAATCGTGTTTCTTAACGACTCTTCTGTGAGCTTGTTGGCAACAACTTCTTCCCCGAATCCCAATCGCTTGGCTTGAGAGCACTGCCGGAATTGGTCTCCGTACAACGGTAAACAGATGATCGGTATGGATCTCGCTACAGCTTCTTGTATGCTTAAGGCCCCGCCTTGTGTAATGAAAAGTTTCAATTTCGGGTGTGCTGAAATCAGAAGAGTCAATATTAGTCTATATCGTTTTAATAAAGAAGACCAAATAGATGTTTCCCAACTCATTGTTCATTTTAAATAATATAAACACCCATTGCAATGTTTACCATTATTATTTAAAATGTATTGACTATATTACAAGTTTACTTGTTAACACTGTGGAATTTCACTGTTATAACAATGGAATATAATTAACAATGCTGTTTTAATTACACTTTTATTTTATAGATTTTTTTTATAAAATAAATATATCAAACACACAAGATTCGGAGGTGACCTTCATCCTCGGGTATAAATACGAGTATATAACTGCATATATTTACACCTGAGGATGGATCCGGACACATCCGAAACATATTGTGTTTGACATGTTTATTTTGTAAAAATAATAAATAAATTGAAGTGGAATAAAAACAGGGTTATTTATTCAATTAAAATGTTATTAAAATGTATTGTATACTTATACGTGTTTATAAATAAATACTAAATACTCCAGATGTTTTAGATATATTCTAAAAATGCAAAATTTGTCAAAAAACGATTGTTTTGGAAAAATCTATAACTAGAAAATTTGGATTTACTAATACAATATGCGGTATAATAATTTAAAATATTTATCTAGACATGGTTTAAAAGTAAAAGCATAATATTCTCGTTCTTATGATAATGTACGAGTATGTATTGTACCTATAAAAAGTATTTCGCAACAAATAAAATCATATAAAACTGATAAATTATTAAGACATAAAATACATCGGTCACGTGAGGAGTCGGAGAAATCGACGTGCGTGCATGATACGATGTATGATTATTGAGAATATGTAAGGAATATGAATATGTAAGGAAATAAAAGTGTGTATGTCGGGGAGACGGCGTGATGGTTAGTTAGTTAGTTAGTAGGTAGGAAAAATCGACGAGCGTACATATTACGATGTATGAATGTAGAGATACTTGAATGGTATATCAAAATTAAATTATCGATTTTATAATTTATATCATACTAAGGATAATTTAAAGCTACATTTGCTAGATACTGCGGGAAAATTGTTTATATTATTAATTTAATTTAATTTTGAAATAAAACCGCGATGCTTAATTCATTTAACATCACGACTTGTGAATATAATGGAGGATTTGTGTAGGTGCGAAATACTCAAAATATTTACCTAAGATGTCTGCCTGGGGAAGCCAATTACTTATCAACAGATTATTCGACTTTCCAGGTAATGTGTCGTCGTCCCATTTCCATATAACCCTTTGCTTCAAACTCGCGAAGATCTTTGTGAAGATTTCTATGTACTCTTTGGGCACTTCTCGACTCGTAAACGTACTTCCGAGACTGAAGTAGATAACTCCATCCTTCGCTCCATCCATGAACTTCTTCAGATTCTGTAATACACCGGTATTAATGGTATGGATTAGATACTATAAGTTTAATTCAATTTATTCACTCATTCGTCTTCAATATTATTATATATTATAAGCGCTGTTACTATATACGAGTATGCGTTATTATAATACAACTTTTTTTTATTGAAAAAAAAAATAATATGAATGAAAACTTCCGTTTTCTAGAAGTTTTATTATATAGTCCATTGTTTTGGCCGAAACACTATGATCCTTAACATTTTAAATTGTTAAATTTTATTTTATTTTATTTTACGCGGCAGCTGTTTTTGTCAACCTATTTTGACATCATTGTAACACCTGATGAAGTCAACATAGATTGACGAAACAGCTGTCGCGTAAAATAAAACACAATTGTGATATATAAAACAATGTTATTTAATTTCACTGTTTAATGTTTTAAAATGTTTTATGGGAATGACATGTTTTCGCCATGCTAAGGAAATATCGAAATTCTTTCCTATCAAATTTGAATAACAATTGATGATGCCTTTGCCTGTCAATTAATAATTTTTTTTAAATAAATTTTCATAAAATTATTTGTAAATCGTAATAAAAAAATACTTAAAAATTTTAATAGTACATGGCTAATAAATAAATACAAATTGCATTCCATATCTAATTATGATTATCTAATCAGTATTGCTATATTACTAAGGAATTAAGTTTAAGAATAAATGTATTCACAATTCTAATAAATAAGGAAAATCCGTTTTTAAACTTCAATGACTTAAATAAAAAATATCAATATTAGTAAATTATGTAGAGCAACTAGTAAAACCAAGCAAAAGTAAGGAGTTCAAATAGCAGAGTTCACTCTATATTGAGACCAATTTATATTTTAATAAATGTATTTTTTTGCTGGCATTGGATTTATCGATAGCATTTGACTCTCGTAAAATACTCTCGAAAACTTAAATTATTTTTATATTGTATTTCAACAGGTAAAAATAATAATAGTTTTTAGTAGACGTTTAAACAGTAGATTTCCATAACTATGATTTAAATCATCTTTTTCATTCTTGAGTTTATTTTTCTCGACACGTTTTCAAGGTATTATACCTCTATAGGGATAACGATATAAACTGTTATGATCGATTTATATTGTTTTTTCGATGATAGCTGTATAGTACAGTTGAGGAAAATAATCTTATATGTAGAAAAACAGATTATTATTTCCTAATAAAAGTTTTTTTTTTCTCTTTGTATACAACAGGTCGCTTGAACCCAATTACTGTATACAATTTTATTTTAGCTATTATATTGATTCTCATGACATGTGATAAGTAGCCAATCTATCGCCATTTTATTGTCACGTGAATTCTACACCAGACCAATGACAGGTGACAATCACACTGCCATCGCCGGGAATCGAACCCGGGACCTTGAGAATGGAAGTCGGAGCTCTAACCACTTAGCCACGAAGGTCGATTATTAGATTTATCATAAGTAATTGAAAAATGGAAACCTATTTATTATAATAATTTTTACGTATTTCGGTTTAAAGAATTATATTATATCATATTTTCACAAGGATACAATCAATTGCTTTGGTTTTTGTTTGATTACGGTAATACATTTATATTATATTTAGGTTGTTTATTGATATGTAATTTATATAATATATTGTAGATACCTCTGGTAATGCTTTCGGTGCCTGTAAATGAGCCCCTCCGATCTCAACGATTCCTGGAACGCTGGCTCTCACTCCGTCAATACTGAAGTGTGAGTTAACCAGAGCCAGAGAAACGTTCCTTTCTATGAGAGAAATGCTCTTGAGATTCAACGGCAAATTGTCAGAATTTTGTTTCACAAGTTCCTCCTGCTCGAAGATAAGATAACTGCTCCGCTTATACAGATCCAACATAGTCCAAAACGTGTTCCTCAAACGATCAAAGAACAGGAGTTTCCCTGTTAAATCCATAAATTCATGACTTGCATACGAGAGTTCGTACGGACTGCCCATTTGCTGGTTGAGGAAGTGAGCCGACCCAAACGTCGATACGGCAATAATTGGTGCATTGTATTTGGAAGCGTATACCAAGAATGCTTCCTGGTAAAATGCCTCGTATAAAACTACATCGTATTTTGTGTCATCTTTCGCGATGAAGTCTTGAAATTCCTTAGATTTTATTATGAATTCCGTTAAGCTGAGCGTAAGATTCCAAAGCTGCATCTGGTTCGTATACAGGGTTACAGGATCCGATTTGAAAATTTCGTCATCTGCAAATAAATCTGAAAAAAAAACAAAGTACACACATTAAAGTAATTTTGTAACAAGAACAATATTTATTCTATTGAAGGTTAAGGCGTGGAGTTCCATTAATAATTTGGAAGGAGGATTTGTAATACTTCATATTTAAAAAAAAAATCATTTCGGAGGTGACCTCCATCTTCGTATGTAAATATACCTTCAAGGATTAATTGTATCTCAATAGAGACGAAGATGCAAATTGGAAACAGAATATGGCGATCGAGGTGTTTACAGGACTTATGACCTGTCATTGGTTGGGTTAAGCGCACGCTTTATACAACATTTCACGCTGTAATACAACATTCCCCATTCCACATTTTTCTTATGACCACCATGTCTTACAAATTTTTGGAAGTAATAAATATAACTTATATGAATTTTAGAACCTGAGGATGGAGCTCATTTACGAAACAAGTTATGAAATATTTCAGTTAATTAAATTATTTAATGGATATAAACAGTAGTATAGTGGATATAAACAGTATTACAAATGCTCCTTCCAATTTAACAATATTTATATTATTAATACTGAAAATTACACGCTTATTGCGTATATAATACGTACAAATATATGTTTTAAATATATAAATACACATTTATTGTTTCTTGAACAATGATGTAAAACACCATATTAAATAATTTTCTTAAATCTAGAAGTTTTAATATACGAGTAATTTATTGGAATGACATGTTTCTTGTTTCCTGTTGAGTTTTCCTATCTTTCCTAGTTTCCTATCTTTCAATATAAACTCGTATTTAGTTAATGAGATATAATTTCTCAAGTAAACCATTTCATAGAAATGTCGTTATTAATAATAGTATTTGATCAGTGTATCATCAGAGGTATTTTTTTGATTGGTTCATTAAATATGACCAAAAAAAACGTACTCGTTTATTCAGCATTTCTAATAATATAATTTATTGTTGACTCTTTACTTTTTTCACTAATTTCGAGTAGACGTAATAAAAACGATGTTTTTTCAACATTTCTCATATCGATAAAGGAAAATAGTCTCGCCACGAAATGTACTAAAAAATATATTTTTTCAAAGTTCATTTTCTAAACTAACGAACTAACCATCACGCCGTCTCCCCGAAGGGGTAGGCAGAAAGAATGGACTGCCACAATTTTCTTTCCTGACATATTTCTCTCGCTTCCTCAACATTCATACATCGTGTCATGCACGCGCGTCGATTTCCCTGACTCCTCACATGGCCGACATTCAATATTTGATTTATTTGATATGTTCATTTTCTAACAAATGGTTTAACTTTTTAGACACGTTAACATAACATTTTTGCAGAAAGAATTGTTGTTTTCATTACTGAATAACAAATTTCTTAAAATGTGAGAATTGTACACTTTGGGTAAGCATTTTCAATTGTGATACACTTTTCGTTTCCACTAAAGCAAACAAAAAATCAAAAGTGAACCTTGACACATTCAGCCGACGCCGGCCGTAATTGGTAATGACATAAAGTCTGGCATGGGTTGCCAAATTTTAATGATTTTTTTTTTGGTTGAAACGGAAAATAAATAAAACATAATAAGTGTCTGAGAATTTAAGAAAACATTCACTTTAAATGTGAGGTTATGAAACAATACAACTTTCAATGGATCACAAAAAAAATCATATTGTGAGAAAAATGGTTCAATATGTCAGTAGGTTAAATACATATTTCTATTATATTATTAAATAAGAAAGTTTGTTGATAAGTATACACACATTTGCAACAATCTGTTATATATTTTACATAATCTCTAATAGTAATCAGCAATACTTAATTTTGTAATGTCTATTGATGAAATAAACTGATTTTATTTGAATACTGTAATACAATATTTTATAGTTTTGCTGCTTACTCATCAAATCAAATCAAATCAAATCAAATCAAATCAAATCAAATCAAATCAAATCAAATCAAATCAAAACAAATCAAATCAATTCAAATCAAATCAAATCAAATCAAATCAAATCAATCAATTTAGATTTTTTTTCAAATATATCTCAAACAAATATTCAAGTAAAAGGCATATCTTAAGAATAGATAAGATATAATAATGGTAAAATAACCGGTAAAACATAATTATAGAAAACCGGAAACGCATGAGAGATGGTTCGACCTAAGGAATGCGAGATACTCTCGAAAGTCAAGTGTATTTGTCTTCTGAACGTACATTTACTAATATGAAAGACGTCGATCTCCAAAGCGATTACATTCAGCAGTTTGATTGCTCTCCCTACCGGCATCACCAGAGGTAGGTTGATTTTGCGTGTTGGAAGATAAAACAGTATGTGCTGACGCTATCTAAGATAACCCCCCCGAACATTAAGATGTATTATTCTTCAAGAAATATGACTCTATCCTGTCTGGTCTCTGGCCGCCACATTCCACTCTTGTTCACCCGGGGATTAAAAATACGCCACTACACCATCCATCAATCATCGCAGTCTCGACCTGCCAACGCAACGTCGCTCTTCTGTGTTGTCAAATAACAACCTTTTGGGATGCTTCAGATCCCTCATGTAGTCAAATGGTCTACCCGTCACAATCTGTTAATCCTAATAAACTTGATCACGCTGACGTCCCAGTATAAACCGTAGAGCTCTGTGTTGAACATTTTTCTCCATGTCTGATCATTCTTAATGGGTCTATGAATGCTATGCAAGAGAATTATGTCATTTTGCTTTCGAAGCAGCTTAGTGGTGTTTTATCACTTTAATAGTGTCCAGGTCTCTGAGGGATATGAAAAAAGCTGGTCAAATCAATGTTTTGCTGCTGCTTACTACGAGTATAAGAAATTATTGTGTTAATCAAATAAAATCTCCACTTTTTGTTTTGTTTAAAGTCACCATTCATTTGTTTTAATATTCAAATTTGTAATTTGCGTTTAAAATGATTTAAAAGGTGATTAGAGTATTTGTTAACCGCTTTCGAATAGTTTACAAAAACAATATAAATATGTTTAACTAAATAACTAACTAACTAACTATCACACCGTCTCTCCGAAGGGGTAGGCAGAAAGAATGGACTGCCACACTTTTCATTCCTGACATACTTCTCTCGATTTCTCAACATTCGTACATCGTTTCATGCACGCGCGTCGATTTCTCTGACTCCTCACATGGCCGACATTCAATATTTGATTTATTTGATCGTGCTACGTTTTCCTCGGTCATCCTCTATTTCTGGTTCCATTTACATCGTTAACGTATATTTTTTTTACCATTCTTTCTTCATTCATTCTTTCCGTATGTCTAAACCATATTAATGATCCTTTCATTATTTTGTTCATGACACCTTCATTCGCATCGCATTTACTTCTTATATTTTAATTCGACACTCTATCTTACACAGAGTATCACACATTCTTCGAAGAGATCTCATTTCTACTGCATTTATTCTACTTTCATACTTCTTTTGCCAGTTCCATGCTTCGCTTCCATACATAAGGGTCGGTAGAAGAACACCATTGTGCACTGCCATTCTAGCTTTAATATATTTCATTATATTTTTGACGGGTTTAAATAGAAATTCTTTACTTTTTGTTCCGAATTAAATAAATGGAAGTAAATGATTTGTTGAAACATCTGAATACATACAACACTCGTGTTTATCTAATCGTGTTTCTAAATGTACATTGAAAATAAACCCCCGAAACTGAAGGCTAAGTTAAACTTGTAATGTGGAACATTGTCCGGTTAGAATTTCAACTTCTCCGCATTGTTCTTTTTCGTTTTCTTCAGCAGTGACCACCAGTGTTCCACTTTTCGCTTTGCTAGATTCCCACTAGATTTAGCCTTGTTCGCTCGACTCGTTGGCTGAAAAGCTGGATGTGCTGAAGCTGATATTTTTGGTGGAGACGATGATACGGAATATTAGTTACATAAATAATTCAGAAGCGGAAGAAGGTATTATCGCTGCGTTGGTTCGGACATATGGAACGCATGGATGGAGAAAGAATGGTTAATAAAGTATACGTTAATGATGTAATTGGAATGTACTATTCCGGACAGCGCAGGATAGGGAAGAGTTTACCAGAGTGATCGCCAACGTCAGGGGGACCTGACTGGGCACTTTAAGAAGAAGAATGATGTAAATGGGGTACGAAGTCGAGGCAGACCGAGGAAAACATGGCATGACCAAATTAATCAAATTTTAAAGGTTGGTAATGTTAGAAGTCGGAGGAATCGACGTGCGTGTATGACTCGTTGTATGAATGTGGAGGAATCTAGAGAGGTTTGCCAGGATAGAGTAGTGTGGCGGTCCATTCTCTCTGCTTACCCCTGCGGAGAAACGGCGTGGTGGTTTGTTTGTTTGTTTAAATAATTCAGATCCCATGAACATTTACAATTGTAATCAAATATGCACGAATGTTAAGTTTACTTAAATTTAATTTTTCAGGAGATCTCTGTCATCTCGTGGTGTACACGATGATGAAAAAAAAAATAATCAATTCTAACAGAACTTAAAGTAATTTTTTTATTTATTTATATTATTCAAAGAATAGAATTTTTGTAATTGATGGTTGAGGTATTAGTTTTGTAAAACCCATATTAATTTAATAATAGTAAACACGATTGTTTAGTGATTTTACTTGGATTTAATTGATATAAATTGTGACAAATTTGTTTCGCCTTGCGAGGGCATTCTCAAACTGAACCCAATCGCCAAACAGTGTGTCCTTATTTGAGTTTAGAAATCTTAAGGGTGGGGGAGAAAGTAGATAATGCCAATTTTTGAGTTTTTAAATAAAACAATTAAGGTTTTTCTTAGAACTAATGTTGAGTCATAAGTAAACTTACAACTAAATTTTTGAGGTTCAAAACATAGCAATAAACAGTAACATCATAACTGAATTTTCTAGGAATTTTTGAGGTTCAATTCACAATGATAGATAGTAACATTTAAATTAACAGCTGAATTACTAGGAATTTTTGAGGTTCAATAAAACATAAAAAAGAAGGAAAAACGTGACAGATCCCGCTTTATTACTATGGCCACGTGAAGAGTCGAAGTAACAGACATGCATGACACAATCTTGAGGAAGCGAGTGATATATGTCAGGAATGAACAGTATGGCGATCAATTATGTCTTTCTACCCCTTCGGAAAGACTGTGTGCTGTTTAGTAAGTTTCTAAAAAACAGATGCTTATTTAAATAATTTTTAACTTTGGGATATAAATCTCCTCTAATTTTAAAGGAAACTCAAAATTACCTTACGTGATAGTTGAAAAACGACTATCAATAAAAATAATATTCGAAGGAAATCGTTTTAATTTTATTATACAAGATATTAAATGGCATGCGGTAGTGCCACATGTCTTGGCAAACATAAATTGGTCAAGTGAGTCTCAAAACACGTCTTGACTGATTTAATTAATATTCAGAAATCATCTTCTTCAATGTCATAATCATAAAAAATAAATCCCATCAAATGATTTCTAGATTTTTGCATAATACGTAAATAAGTATGCTTAAGTAGAGGCAATACAAAATACATAATTTTTACTAGTGAGTTTTTACTAGTGAAGCAATACATATTCAAAACGAAAAAAAAAACACATTAAAATAATGTCTATGATATTGGCATTATCAAATAGATAAGTTTATGCCATTATTGTTTAAATATGATTTTGGGCATATGAGCGCCACGGCTAGCTCGAATGAAGCGCAATCCTGAAATCCAATTTTCGACAATTGTCGTCTTTATGGATGCGTATTATCCACTAGAGTGTACATGGTGCGTAAACGATCCATGGTCTTCCGAATAACTTGCTCGGATGGACGATTATGTCGACCGTAAAATGGACGTAGTGCCCGATAAGTTTGGCGAACCGAACCATAATTTTCAAAATAAATTTACCAATTTTCAAGCGACGCTCTGACGTCAGTCTATTCATTGTCAAATGGCAAAGCAAAACGTACTGATTACAAATCAACTGATGACACCGGTGGGAAGAGCAATTAATCTGCTGAACGCGGCCTCCTCGGAGATCGACGTCTTTCATATTAGTGAAAGTACGTTCAGAAGGCAAATACTCTTAATTCTGGAGAGTATCCTGTCTTCCTAATGTTGAACCATCTCTCATGCGTTTCTGGTAGTATACTATACACAATATATTATTTTACCTGTTCTCAATAGATGACTTAAAAATTAATTTTGTAATGTCTGTTGATTAAATAAACTGATTTTATTTGAAAAATAAGAAAATAAAACTATAAGCTAGGATTAGTCTTGACTGCAATATTTATCTACCATATATCGGTCTATGTCTAACGTGGTTGCATTCCAGTCCACTTCACCTAGAACGAGGTAATCCGCTACCATTACATACAACCTGAACATTATTTTATCTTCATCATCATTTACTTTCTTCCATATTCGATAAAATTTCGCATTACTAACCATATACACATTATTGACCATATACTTAGGAAATTAAAAATAACTTTGTTTAATCCACTAATAATTAAAAAATAATAAAAAAACACGACATGTTTCGGAGGATACCTCCATCTTCAGGTGTAAAAATTTAATAAAAACTAAACAAAGAAAGGTTAATATAAAAATTCGATTTTTAAATGCGTTGTTATATTAGTCTTTCTTTGTTTAGTTTTAATTATATTTTTACACCTGAAGATGGAGGTATCCTCCGAAACATGTCGTGTTTTTAAATATTTTTTTAATAATTAGAGGAATTAACAAAGTTATTTTTAATTTTCTAAGTATATTACTATGGAACTCCACAGTGTTAATGCCTGAGCGTTCAATAAGTTGATTTTTAACCATATCTGTCCATGGAATTTATTACTATTTATTATTAATTACATTTCATGAAATACGAAGCATTATATGATATATCCACATCTCGAATGCTTGTATACTGTTCATATTGCTGATTTTGAGGGTCCATGATTCCACTCTGTACAAAAACACTGACCAAACATAACTCTTAACCATTCTTTGCCGGAGTTTCAAATTAAGATTATCGTCGCAGACGACCTTTCTTATATAATTGAATACCGCAAGTACTACCTCTATTCTGCATCTAATTTCAATTTCTGTGTCGATATATTCAATTGGAATACTGTCATAATGTATTTTGAAATAAAATTTTACGATGTTTTATTTTTCTTGTTCACACCTTTATAAGGAAAATCCAATATTAAATTACTGAACTAATGGATAAACTGCGTTAGATAAGAATGAAGGTAAAACCAACCTTTTCTTGCTTCCGAAATTTTCTTTTTCGGCAACAGAATTTGCCGGTAATTCGGAGGCGGATTTTCCAATTCTATAGGAGTCACAACCGTCACTTGGTGGCCTCTGTTTGACAGCTCCCTCAGGATTGGCTGACAGAAGTGGTGATGTGACGCTATGTCCAATGGCAGGAGAGCCAAAATCTTAGCAGCCAATGCTTGCTCGGCCGCCAAAATCACAACCAATAACACACTTAAGACTTTCATTTTGAATTTAAAACTTTCTTTAAGTACACAAATGTTAATTGTTAATACTGGTATGTATTTTATTTATTTATTTTAGCGTATGCTTTATTCAATGGGAGCTATAAGTTCTTATAAAAAAAAAAAATTGTTTATATTTAAAAACCTACAGTTGAAAGTTGTAATATTTATATGTATGTTCATATAAAGGATAGCAAAATCGTTTTTTATAATGGTAATTTTAAAATCATTTTAAAACACCATTTAACATGATCGTTAATATAAATTATTTTCAATATAATAAGCATTCACTGTTTGATTCCACATTATTATAACTGAATTGAACACTGTTTACGCCACTCCAATTCATTTTTAAGCTTTACTGACCGGTTTCACTACTAAACCATTTCTTTTTCATGTGTGACAACTGATGCAAATCAATTTTCATAATTAAACGTACAATATCTATTCACAATAAATGAACGCTCTTAATACGATTGCCCTGAATGATATCGAAACCGGTAAACAAAAAATACAAATAATTTATTTGAAATAAACAAAGTGTTTAAAAAATTTAAAGGAATTTCATATAGTGATTTTTAAAAAGTTTATGATATTTTATGGGAGTGACATGTTTTGCTTTGCTGAAGTATAAACAAATTTTTATCAAAATATAGCAGTGAAGCAAAATATGTCACTTCCAAAATATATTTGAAGACTTAAATAGTCCATTGTTTTAGCCGAAACACTATAAACTGTTAATTTAAAAAACTTTATTTTATTTATCACAATTATATTTTTATTTTACGCGACAGCTGTTTCGTCAGGCTATGTTGACATCATCATGTGACAATCTATGTTGATACCTGACGATGTCAATATGGATTGACGAAACAGCTTTCGCGTAAAATAAAAATACAATTGTGATACATGAAACAAAGTTTTTTAAATTAGCAGTTTATACAACTTTGAAGACTTATTTAAAACGAACGTTTTCATGTTTAATAAATATTTCGTTTATCGTTTGCAGTGCCAAAAAATTCAATATATAAACTTAATATGAGAATTAACAAAAATCTAATCTGTACATTAGTTTGATGACTTGTTATATTACATCGTAATTATCTGAGAGCTACTAGAGATAAACTAGTAAATTGTGGGTAGGTACTTAAGTCGGTACAAAAATAATGATCTCGGCGTTTTTGCCGTACTAGAAAATCCGTTATGCTAGGTAGCCACTGTGCACCGGTGTATATAAGAACGCGACACAATCGCACTACCGCCGACTCTGGCAGCTCACATTGCACTGTCCACCGGATAACACTTCTGCAGATGGGCTAGACTCGAGGCTAGAGGAAAGGGGCTTCAGCAGAATCGAGGAAATGAATAAGCAAGTTCTTTAGCTCGAAAGTAAAGAGCGTGAAGTCTGATGTTCTTTTTTTTTAAATAGTGATGTTTTTTTTTTAAATGGTGTCGCTTGGTTTGAATACCGAACGAATATAATTCGAAGCATCATTCAATTTTTTTTATTTGATTTCGTTTCATATTTAATTTCGACAGTGACCGGTCTTACCAGGCTCGCTGGCATCGGAGAATGGTTTGTCGATGCCAGGAACCCTGTCAAAACCGTTTATTGTCGAAATCAAGACATACAGGAAGTAGTCATAAAAAATATCGTTTTATTCACTTAAATTTAAATTGAACTTACTTCGATAGATTTAAGTAAAAACATTTGATTTTCTTAATTTTTATATGATTCAGAAAATCATACAGATTTAAATATAATTAATAATTTTATAGTAACTGTTAATAGTTTAATTAATTAAATTATAATTAAGAGTTTTAAAGATACTGTACACTTTCAAACGAGTGAACTTAAACTTATTTAATATGTAAAACAAGTGCATAGATTTTGAAGGTTGGAAAAAATGAGTTTTTTAGAATTTTGGGTATATCTGTGTACTTTGGTATCCTTTACAATCAATGTTTCGGAGATCAAGGCAATCTCTATCTTCAGAGTAATGTGATCTCAAATATTTGATAGTATACTCTTATGAATACAATCTTGTATTGTTCACACGTTAACAAATTAAGTTAATTGTTCGCAGAACATACGTTTATTATTTTTTTTAAATCTTTTTTGTTGTAATGCATCCTTTTTATTGTGGTTATTATTAATCCCGAAACAAACTCATGATTAAGATCGAGGTGGTGGTCTACGAGACAGAATGCTTCTCTCCTGATTTCGTGGACCTGGGTTCAAGTCTTGAAACGACCAGATTACTTTGTAATAAATTTTTTACTCATATTGGAGATTTTGTAGTAAATTCTAATACCATAGATTATTTGTGTAAGTATTTAATTAGTATTTGTGTTAGTATTTAATAAGTATGAGGACGCTGAGGATGATATCAGGAAGGACTATTTGAGATAGCGTGAAGAACACGGCTGTCGGCGAGATCTGCAAGGTAGAGGATGTCGTGAGATGGGGCAGACAACGCAGAAGATACTGGAATGCGCACGTGCAGAGGACGGATTCCACCAGAATCCCACACTCTGTGGCGCATCAGATTCCTGCCGGCTGCCGTCCCCCCGGAAGACCGCCGAAGAGATGGAGAGATAGTTGGGAGTCAACCTCCCAAGAGAGGCCAGCCTGATTTTAGGAACAGCCCAAAGGTCTATAAGGAGAAGAAGAAGAATAATAAAAAATTTAAAAAAAAAACGTCTATTTTTCTAAACCTTGAAATTGATATTAAACTGCAAACAGACTTTTAATACAATCATTGATATAAATTACGAAAAAAAAAGTTTGAGGTTAACATCATTCGTTTACTCGAAAAAAATACCTGTCTCAAATATAAACCCAAGTCATTATTTCGTGACTTAATATTGTTTACCTCAGAGGCACGCCAGTTTATTGAGGAGCGAGTGATGAAAGAATTCCGTTTCGCAATTGAAGTCGTGTTGCATAAAACTGGCGACAAGAGTAAAACGTTTTCACACTCTTGAAATCGAGCCGCGAGTTTGCCTAATTTTTTTTATTACTGCGTACGTAATGGAATTTTACTTTAATGACATTTGCATTTGCCGTAGCCAATTCACGCTCGAATCTTTCAGCAGATAATAATTATTTTATAATACAAGTTACAACATAATGTAATATAAATTGAATATAATGTTTATCTAATTAAAAAAATAAATACCTTAATTCTATATATGCCATACTTTGTGTTGTTATGATGGTTTATTTCTATTTTTTATACACTTTGTATATACAACACTGATATTAAAAAAATAAAATTATTAAAACATGTTTCAGACAAACAGTATTTCTTCAGAAGATACATATTTATAAAAATATTATAAAATTGTTGTTATTTTCATTATCTGACAGATGTTCTGACTGTTTACAATGTTTTCAATGTTTCTTTCAATTTGTCCGAAACATGTCTATATAATTTTATTATTTTAATATCAGTGTTGTTTATACAAAGTGTATAAAAAAGAAAAAATAGATAAAAAAGTTTGAGCCATGATTTTAACCAATAATTTAATGATTTTACTGAAATCTCTAGATGGTTCATTTTAAAATGAAAATAAAAAAAAACATGCTTATGTACTATTAATTCTTGTTATCATTAATCAAATCAAATCGAGTCACTTTATTTACTCAACAGACTTCACAAATAGAATTATTGTTTATGGCATATATTGTCTTCTTCGATGGCCCTACAGCCCATATCGAGCCTTAGCCTCCAGTATTCTTCGCCTCCAACTCCTCCTGTCCTCCGCTTCAACCCTCTGATCTGACACTCGTAACAATTTCGCCCCATCTTTCCCAACTTCATCAACCCATCGCAGCCTTGGTCGTCCAATTGGTCTTTTACCACCTGGGTGCCACTCCAGCAATCTTTTTGGGATTCGCGATGACGGCATCCTCTGCACGTGACCGGCCCATCTCAGTCTATTCAGTCTGACCATGGCATATATTGAGTACAGGTAAAATATTATATACATACAACATAATACCAGAAACGCATGAGAGATGGTTCGACATTATGAAGACAAGATACTTTCAAAAGTCAAGAGAATTTGTCTTCTGAACGTACTTTCACTAATATGAAAGACGTCGATCTCTGAGGAGACCGCGTTCGGCAGACTAATTGTTCTTCCCACCGGTGTCCCCAGAGGCAGATTGGCTCTGGCGGCCTGTAGGTAAAACATTATGTGCTGTCGCTGTCAGAGATATCTATCAGGGACAAAAAATACCAACATCATTCAGCACGGCCGAGTTCTCGAAATATCTCGTGATTAATCGAAATAAATGAGTTATGAGATATATGTCTTTTAGCATGTTATTGGCCCTATTTTATTATTTCAATGTATTTTTATGTATGTATTAGAATTGCTGTTTATTACTATTAATAAATAAATAAGTAAAATGGTTGTACTTGCTTTTTACATGTGTATATTAAATATAAAAGAAAGCTTGCTTAATCTGAAAGTTTTTTAAAGTTAATATTGTGGCCAGTTTCGCATTTTAAAAGGGCATTATCATTTTATACAAACTTCACTTTACAACATTTTGCTACATCATAATTTCATTTAAAAAAACGAAAAATTAGATATTCACCATTTAAGTGTCAAACATAAATGTTTAAGGAATAATTAATAATATTTCAATGTGAATATATTTCGTAATAAAACAATTTCTCCTCTTTCAAAATTGTGACGTTCTGTTAAGTTTTATTATAAGCACTTTATCAGTTTCTATCAATAACTTAGAGTAAAGTATAAGTTATTCAGCATAGTTTTGAAGCCATTTTAAATCAAGTACCTCTTTTTTGCCGGCATGTCTGTCATGTAGCAATACCGTGCTGCCAGCAAGATTGAAAAATCATATTTCAATCGGATATAAAACCATGTCGATGCGATGACTCATCTCTAAGAGCCGAGATGTAACTTTTTATTCGTGACAGACATCTTAATCATATTCCTATTCATTGTTGCAAAGAGCAATCTCACTAAAACTCTTAATTCGCTTACAAATTGCAGAAATTAGATTTACTTGATGCATTACTCACCGTGGGTTATTGCATAGTGAAACCCTAGCTTCTGTGTAGGTACAATATTTCTGAATGGTTATGTCTTTATGATCACCGCTCTCTCTTTCTCAGAAACATTTTTGAATATTGTGAATCTACTTCTTCTTCTTCCTCTTTTAATAGATCTGTGGATCTGTTTTTATGTCGTCGAGGTCTCCTGGGACACAGAACTCCAACTGTCTCGTCATCTCTTCGCAGGTCTTCCGGGTTGGCGAGTTCCCATTGACACGTTGTTTGCGGCTGCTTGGGGGAGTCTAGCGTCGCTCACTCGTTCCACGTGGTCGCGCCAGAAGCGTCTTCTTTTCTTGCCCCATCTGACAATATCTTCGGTATCGCAGGTCTCACGTATTACTGTGTTTCTGATTCTGTCCCTCAGTGTTTTGCCCAGAATAGCGCGGAGTGCCTTCATTTCGGCGGTTCGTAATAGTGCTTTGGTTCTATTTGTGTCAGCCCTCGATCTATACCAAAAGTCATTTTGGGTCTGACACATGACTTATATATTCGCACTTTGCTTTCCTTTCGCAGATGCTTGTTTTTTCACAAAAAATCTTTCAAGCATCCAGATATTGCAGTGCAGTGAATAAATACGTATTATTATTTAAAATTGATGGCATTTTTGGTGTTGTTTTATTCATTGAAAAATGATTTGTCCAGTAATAATAAAAATGGATAAAGAGCATATTAACTGTACTCGTATATAATACAGGTGATTTTGGGGTTGATATACACTTCGCGGGGAAAGAATTGGAGTCAAAAAAACAAAATTTGTCAAATGTCACAAATAATGTTAAACGATTATTATCGCAAGGATATAGCCCAAGAACACGGCTTTCTTATTTCTCTTTCTAAATTCGATGTAATGTAGTCTAGTTGATACTCGTAATAAGTTGACTACAGGTTATTATGGTGAGTAAAAATTAAAAAATATTGTTTATTATACAAAGTTGATTAGTATTCTTCTTCTTCCGGCTCCGCGTCTGGTCCCCCAACATTGGCGATCACTGCAGCAAAGGCATCTCTGTCCTGCACCACTTGGAACAGGTTCTAATCTCTGGTCATTCCTGTCATTCTTTTGTGTTCCGCAGCCAAGACTACTATCTACTACCAACTCCCCGACGTCCCCCTTCTTAGTTAGTGTACATTTTTCTAGTTTGTATTGATGAAAACGTCCGATTTATATAATTTTACGAATCTACGTATTTCTTCTTGCTAGAGTTTTATCAAATGGCATAGTGAGAAAAATGTAGTTTATAGAAACTAATAACTATACTTAATAGTAGGTGGACGTTATTTATTTATTTAATAATTTACAGTTTTTTTTATGTATTTGGTAAACAATCACTTTATTTTTAAGAATGAGGGCCAACCGTTTTCACTCTATGCGAGCTTCCTCAGGGCTTTATAGATACTATGTAGTATTATCAAGCCCTGAGGAAGCTCGCATAGAGCGAGACTGGTAGGCCCTGATTCTCAAAAATACAGTGGTTGTATACCAAATGCATAAAAAAACTGTTTAATTAATTTTTAATATGTCCAACCACCAAGTAATAGCGTCTTATCAAAGTGTTTTTAAAATTAAATCATTATTTAATTTTAAGTTCGCGGTGGTACAAAAACAAATATTTTCTAAGGACGCACTAAAAAAAATGCAATGCAGTCTTCAGTACTCTCTTACACGCTATAAAACCAAATTGCCACTGATTATGCTTGTAGATAGAGCAATCTGTTTTCTTTATCGTATTGTCATGGAGATCGACATATTTATTATTATATAGATTTTTCATAATTCCCTTTTCATTTGACTTTGTTTAAGTATTATACTTTTTTTAAATTGTATCGTAAGTGTAATGTATTCTCTGAAATGCTAATGATACATAAATAAAATTAAAAAAATAGAAAATCACTTAGTATTTGTTTACCTAATAAAGTTACTTTCGTCTTCGTTATTGTATCATATCTTTCGAAAAGTCGGTCTTTTAATTACGATATAAAAAACTTAATGATACGAGTATTGTACATTTATAAATTGTGAAGTTTTCATAGAAAATACTTGCGCTGTGTTTTATGTACCTTTACAATAATTGACGTGAACATCAAAATCTTACAGATTTTCTGCGCTTTCTAGTCATTATGTATACACAGTATCTCTCGGATAGTAGTAAAATAACATAGAAAATTTAGCGATATATCGCAGGGCATTGGCATTGTAGAAAACCTGTTCCTCCCAGCATGTGCGATACCAACCGCAAGTAATGTAATTTGTGTCGGCAATTCTAGTGATTTATTATTGAAGGGCATTCAGTCATCTATACGAGAATACTTATGCAGAATAATCTAGCTTTCTCAAAGTAAGAACCGAACAATGCTTGGGTGACGATTACGTCGCACTTTTCTTTCTAAAGTGACACAAGTCAAAACTTGTATTTTACTAATGTCACTTTGAAGTTACCGATATAATATGTTGATCGTTTAATTTTTTTCGATATAATATGTGGATCATTTTATTTTTTTTGAGCACGTACTCGTATATTATGCAAAATGGATGGCATTTGGCAGAGCGGATTACTCCGCTCTAACATTACGACTCGGTGGTGAACCATTGGAGAGGGTGGAACACTTTAAGTACCTGGGCAGTATTATTACATCATCTAGGGACCCAGATATGGAAGTGAAGAACAGGATCTAATCAGCCCGTATTTCATTCAACAAAATGAGATCAATATTCTGCAACGACAACTTGAACCTGAAACTAAGCTGTTCCGGGTTGCGCAAGATAGAGAAGCCTTCGCTGTAGTGATTGCCAACGTCAGGGGGACCTGATACTGCACGCGAAGAAGAAGAAGATATTATTGTAATTTTTCTATGTATATTGCGTAAAGAAGTACGTAGTTAAAATAATAAAATTATTAACAAAACGTATTTGTATTTCTATAGTGACACTTGTCAAAAATGAGATTTTGACTTTTAAAATAAATCATGTCGTCTCTTCGAAGGGGTAGGCAGAAAGAATGGATTGCAACACTTTTCTTTCCTGCCATACTTCTCTCGCTTCCCCCATATTCATAGATAGTGGCATAAACGCAAGTCGATTTCTCCGAGTCCTCAGGTAGCTAACATTCATTATTTGATTTATTTGATCATGCGATGTTTTTCTTGAATCATAGGAATTCAACGATAAAAATGATTTACATATTGATGGTCTCTTAAAAAATGGTATAAAATTCTATATTAAATAGTTTATAGAAATTAAAACTTCTGTTTTCTAGAGATTTTATTACATTTTATTTGAATGACCTGTTTCTCCTGTCTAATGCATTATTAAACATTTGATAATGCCTTAGACAGGCGAAACTTGTCATTCACATAAAATATTATAAAACTTTGTTATGATAAACCATTCTTCAAGGATACGTGAGAATTCGCACGTAATATTTAAAAACTAACACTTTTAGATGATCATATATTTTAAAATTTAAACAGCGAAGACTTGTTCTATTTGGGTTCGTTGTATTTTGCACGTAAACTTGCTCACCTCTTTTTGTTTGATCTTGAAATATTCTCGTAAAGCATCATACATTGGAAACATTACTCTTCGATGACTTGGTTGAAAACGTGTTTTCATATGGAACCTCGCTTTCTGTTCGTTTGGCGAAAATGTTATACAGTTGTATTTATTGATTCATACAATTAACAGTAAATATGCTTATCCTTGAATCGTGATTAGGATCCTTAAAATCCTATCAAAGAACTCGCTATTAGAAAATACTTTTAAAAAAAAATGTTCTAAAATATATTGTTCTAATTTATATCTTCTTAATATAAAAATCTTTATAAATTTGAGAGCTATAAAAACAAAAGAGATTAACTTTACTTTAAACATAAAGTTATAACTGATAGTAAGATGGTGAATCAAATAATTTATTTTCTATAATATTGGACGAAAAAAATTTACGTGAAAAAACAAATTTGGATTTATTTATAAATTAAACGAGTGTCTCTTAGACGAATGTGAGGATAATATGTGTATGATAGAGTGTCGAATGAAAATATAAGAAGTGAATGCGTTGCGAATGATGGTGTTATGAACAAAATAATGAAAGGATCATTAAGATGGTTTGGACATATGGACGTAAATGGAAAGAAAGAATGAAGAAAGAATCGTAAAAAAATTATATGTTAACGATATAAATGGAACCAGAAATAGAGGAAGACCGAGGAAAACGTGGCACGATCAAATAAATCAAATATAGAATGTCGGCCACGTGAGGAGTCAGAGAAACCGACGCGCGTGCATGACACGATGTATGAATGTTGAGGAAGCGAGAGAAATATATCAGGAAAGAAAAGTGTGGCATTCCATTCTTTCTGCCTACCCCTTCGGGGAGACGGCGTGATTAGTTAGTTAGTTAAATGAGTCAACACTGTGGACTTCCATTATGAATTATTAATTAATTAAAAGAAAAATTTCGAAGGTTTCACATACTCTTTTTCGGGAGAACGAAAAATCTCTTTCTTAAAAAACGTCATTCAGAAAAGTGTATTATTGCTAGACTTTTGATATCAAAATTTATTAGTTAAATTATATGAAATTTTTCCTTTTAAAATAGTGCATACAATGCATTTCTATGAATTTAAGGCATTATGTGTAAGGCAATAGAAGTATATATTACTATCATTTCTCCCCCATGGAAAATGAGAATATTCCATTTTTAAAATAGCGTTCAAATAACACGTTCAATACAACAAGATATCTCATCAGATATTTCTGCGTTTTCACTAATGTCAAGTACTTGCCTCCTAACCTAGAAACATACTGACTTCCGTATAAGAAACATTGCGTCCAGAGTTCTTAGATAATAACCGGTGCTAGATTCTCTCTGCACTAATGTGAATGGGTATACATAACACAACTGGTTATGTAACGCTAGTCGTATTTTTCGTATCAGATATACGAATTAGTTATATACTTTTGAGAGGTTTTTATAAGATAGAACCGGTATTTATAGTTTTACTTTCATTGCGAATGCACACACTTTTATTTTCATATCTTAATTATTGCTAAATTATATGTATACTTGTTAATAAACTATATATGTGTTATATATATAGTGATAAATTTAAAGCATGTCGAATCAGATTTGTATAATCATTTATTATTATTTTTTTTTATGTTTTAATCCTGGGATTGGTTTGCAGCAATTTCTTCTATTCTTCTCTTCCATTCTTCCCTGTCTTGTGCGGCTCTTTTGAAATCTGCATATGATGAGCAGCGCACGTTCACCATCAGGTCATCCAGGTACTCTTGGCGTGGGCGTCTCCTAGAGTTTGTCCCCTCGGTCATACCCTCCATTATGGCATGCAAGAGGCTTTCTTGTCGTATTACATGGCCGATCCATCTTGCACGCCTTTCGGACAAGGTCCTGAGCCGGTGCCGTTCCTCCCTAGATTCTTTGAAGAACCTTCTCATTTGTGATGTGGTCCCTCCAGGAAATTCCTAATAGTGTTTTATAGGCCCACATCTCATAAGCATTTAGTCTCCGCTTATCTCTTTCGGATAGGCATCATGTCTCGCAGCCGTAGGTACATCAAGCACTCCATATATAAGTCTTGATGAGGAGTATTCTCAGCTTTAGGTCTATATTGTTTGATTCTATTAGAATAGAATCGAATAATAATCAATAATAAAACAAAATTCTACACTGAAACGATTTAGTTACTTCTCTCATAGTAACAATGTGATCTTATCTTGTCTAAGTTATCTTATGTCTGTGGATTTAAGATCAATACTCGTTCCTACCTCTAGACAATATCCATTGTCGATCTCTGGTCCATTGCAAACGAAAGGCTAATCAGTTAACAAATCGCTCAACAGAATTGGATGAGTGACTTTAAGTCAATATTATCTGAAGTCCTAATTTAAATATTTAACTCTGTTAGACAAACTATTTTAATATTTATTTCTATAAAGGATCATCATATATTCCACATAGTTCACACAGTTTCATATTATAACGGAGTCTCGGCCTTTCAGTTTTAACAAGAATGTACCGTTTTAATGATATCTTAAGAAGAGAAATTGCATTTCATTGATTACATATAATACGAGTACATGTCATCAAAATCTGATAACGCTTTGACATTTCTGTATTAATCGTGAATACTGTAAAAAAACAATCAAATTAACATATGAGAATAATTTGTATTAAAAACTTGACATTTTATGATAAAAAATTATATAAATGCATTTTTGATGTTATACTACTTTTGGAGCTAAGATGGCAGTGCATGCAGGTGTTCTTGTGCCGACTCTTATGTATGGAAGTGAAGCATGGAACTGGCAAAAGAAGGATGAAAGTAGAATAAATGCAGTAGAAATGAGATCTCTAAGACGAATGTGTGACAAATCTGTATATGATAGAGTGTCAAATGCAAGTATAAGATGTGAATGTGGTGCGAATGAAAGTGTTATGAACAAAATAATGAAAGGGTCATTAAGATGGTTTGAACACATGGAAAGAATGAGTGAAGACAGAATGGTAAAGAAGGTATATGTAAACGGCGTGAATGGAGCTAGAAATACAGGAAGGCCGAGGAAAACGTTGCACGATCAAATAAATCAAATATTAAATGTCGGTCACGTGAAGAGTCGGAGAAATCGACGTGTGTGCATGACGATGTATGAATGTAGAGAAAGCGAGAGAAGTATGTCAGGACAACAGTGTGGCGTTCCATTATTTCTGCGTAATGGTTAGCTAGTTTAATTACTTATTTTGGCCTGCCTAGTACAGGGTAAAATTGGGAGCTGCGCGCGCACCCTGTTTCGAAACTGTGACACGATGAAGTTAGTCATCAATGGTAAAAACCGGTCGGTTATTTCACTCGTGCTAACTCAGGAATTGTATAAGCATGCCATAAAACGAGATATGAATGAAGTTAGTAGTAAAAAGTGGAAAAAATAGTACCAACGAACTGTCACATTTTAGCGGGGTAATTTTGAATTTTTGGCGCAATATTTGTTATAAAATCTTTTCATACGAAGAAAAGGCCGGTACCAAATATATTAATAAATTCGTCCTTTTTACGTAGTATTGGCAAGCGTTAAGTATTACTTCTACGTGCATACATAAATTTACACACGGTTTTATTTTTTATGATTTATTCTTTTGTATTTTTTGTAAAGATGGACGCTTTACAGATTAAAATTTCACTAATCAAAAAACCACCAATTAATTCTGAGGCATAGTGTACTTTGCCTAATGCGAACCATGTGTAATTAAAATAAATTGAGTACACGTAAATTACATCACAAATTAATTAATGATTTTGGCAATATGTAGGTACAGTAGGTACTTACCGAGATGAGATTTTCAATAAGCACAAAATTAATTTATAATGATGTAGCTATTAATTTTGCTTTAAAATCTACTTCAAACTTAATATATATAACACTATAAACAATTTTATGCAATTTAAAGTAGGTTTAATTTATGAATATTAATTAAAATATATCGTGTTTTTGTTACGATTTCTGTGTTAGAATTTTGTATAAGGGTGTTTTTTTAGAGGTATAATAATTAAAATGAAAAAATAAAACACATTTAGATAATGTTTATGTCAAAGATATTGGCTTTATTCAATAGATAATTTTATGCCATTATTGTTTAAATATGATTTCGGGCATATGAGCGCCACTGCTAGCTCGAATGTAGCGCAAACGTGAAGTCCAATTTTCGACACTTTAATTGAGCAACTAGGTAAAATGGCAAAACGTACTGACTACAAATCAATTGTCAACTGTCAAATTGACAGTCTGTAAAAAACAATGTTGCCAGTTTAAAAACCAAACCTCTAAAAAAACAACCTATATAATTATATTATATTTAATTTACTTTTGTAATAACACTTACATTGTATACATTTTTTACACTATTTTAATTTTATTTTAAATAATACCAACCTGTTTTTCTTCACGCGAAGCTTCTTCGTGGTAGCAAAAACCCATTTTTTTGGTACTCTGATGATCTCTTAGAGCAAAACCGATTACTATTTTTAACATAAGATTTTTTAAACGAAATATTTTAGCGTTTAATTTTTTTATTATTAGATATAATTATTTTGCGGGAAATAAATATTAGGTAGCGAAAAAATCTTATATTGTATTAAGGATGCTTTGAGCCACTGTGGTTATAATTACGATATATTAAATTTAGAGAATTATTCACAGAATATTGTTTTAGTATAAATAATTTAAGTCAGTAAAAATAATACCATCATCATGAATATATAAAATAAAACGATGACATTATATGAGGATAAAATATCATGATTCGTTGCTTTAAAATATTTCAAGTACGTTAAATTCCGTATTAAATAATCAGTACAAAGGAAAAAACGTCCGTTTTGAAGAATTTTTATTTTATTTTATTGGAATGTATTGTTTTGCTGGCTATGGCAAGAAGATGTTTGATAATGCCTTAGCAAGTCGAAACACGTCATTCACATAAAATATAAAAACATTTCTAAGAAATAGACCTCTTCATTAGTATTACTTCTTCTTCGATGGCCCTACAGCCCATATCGAGCCTTAGCCTCCAGTATTCTTCGCTTCCTGCGCTTCGACCCTCCAATCTGACACTCGTAACTATTTCGCCCCATCTCTCCCAACTTCATCCTCCCATCGCAGCCTTGGTCATCCAATTGATTTTTTTTTTAAATTTAAGAATCATAATATTGTGTTGGATTAACGTACTATTTTTTTTCTTCTTGTGTAGGCTTACCTTGGGTATGTATTTGGCTAAACGATATGTTCGCTGTCACACCATTGAGACTTAAACAAGTAAAATATGTCTCTAATGAGCATCCAGCTTACATAATGTGGATACACTCTATTGAGATTTGTGACACATGGGATATTGATCTAGCATGTACTAATACCCGAAGTCAACACACAGAGTTCAAATATTACAGCGTGAGATGTTTGAAAATCTAACACATTTCTGTGAATACGGCGTCTCTAGAAAGCGTTTATTTAAGTTTCGCAATGAAACAGCTAATTATTCAAGTAAGGTTTATTTTTTTAGTATTGCATCGTCGGTAATCAAAATAAGTACCCGTGAACAAAAAGTTGCGTTGATGAAATCTTGACAAACTTACGTAGCTAACTAACTGACATCGCGCTCTTTCTCTGAAGGGATGGCAGAGAGGATGGATTGTCGCATTCTTGCATCATGATTTTTTCCTACTTCGTTTTCTCAGATAACCTTGGTAGTACATTTCAATTTTGATGTTCTTAATGAAGTACACGATTAAACATTATTTTTTTCCAATTACTCATACCACATCAATAAATATTAATTTATTTTGTTCATTATTATTATTATTATTTTCTTGTATACTACAGGTTGTTTGAACCCAATTACTGTATACAATTTATTGTAGCTATTATATTGACTCTCATGACATGTGATAGTTAGCCAATCTATCGCCATTTTATTGTCACGTGAATTCTACACCTAACCAAAGACAGTGTGACAATCACACTGTCATCACCGGGAATCGAACTCGGGACCTTCGGAATGGAAATCAGAGCTCTAACCACTCTGCCACGAAGACTTACCTATTCAGTGTAATAACTTATTATATCAGTATTTGAGCCACTTTCATATCTTATTCATATTAAAATACTCGTATTAATGCTGTTAATACACATTTCTTGGAAGAAGAACATTGTTAATAATGCTTAATTATTTTTTCAATAAATAAAAAGGGTTTTGTTATATATTAAGTTTAATTCCATTTGATTGTATGGCTATAAGCGGCTTCGGCATCTCGGTAGTATTTTTTTAATTTTACTTTAATAATTTATTCTACTTTTTCAAGTCCATGGTTCACTTTCAAACGTTATGATTGGTACCAGAACATCATTATGTTCCGCCAAATAATTTTTTTTAATTCTTATTTTTATATAATAAAGATTAATTGCTATTTAAGTAAAAAAAAAATCTATAAATTATTATATGTAAACATGTTATTGCTTCTTTTTTTATAAGTCAACGATAACGTTTAAAGCATTTTGATGTACGCTTTTTTTTAAATAAATTTAAAAAAATATTTTCTTCAATGTTCGCCATACTTTGTGTTGTTGATGTTTTATGTGTTTTCTTTTTATGTACTTTGTATACAACACTAACTTTGTTAACTTAAGTTAGTGTTGTACACAAATAAAAAAGTTTTTTTTTTACGAAAATAAAGTTCAATAAATAAATAATGTTTTCGTTATAAATTTGTGTAACAATTTTAATATAATATTACGCGTACAATAAACATTTTTGATGTTTCTTTTCACAATTTTTTCTCTTATTCCAAATCGCAATTTTGTATTGGTCAGTAAAATGTTGTCACTTGAATACAATATTGATTATATATTATATTTAAGACTCGTATATTTGCCCCGATGTTTAGTAGTAAGGTTCACCTTAAAGTAACCTTTTAGTCCTTCGAGCTTAGTCCAAAGACACATTAATAAATAACCGGATTATTAAAAACCTTTGCAAATTATTTATTAAGGTTTTCTAGGGAAAAAAAACTTGATTTATTCGTTTCCATCATGGAAAATATTTATTAGGATCAAATATTTATATCTTATTGTATAAATGATTTTTAAAAAAACATAACCGAAAATACAAAGTATTATAATATTTGTAACGAACAGCATAGTATATTAATATTAACCAGAATAATATTTAAACCATTTACCAACTTGCCTATGGTTTTAACATTGTCGAAAGCAATCAAAATACTGAAAACAAATATTTTGCGGATGCAATTAATTATATTATTTAAATAATGCAAATACTAAATAAATTTCGCAAAGCATTAAGCAATTAAAGCTATTTTTTTTTAATATCGACAAGTGTACTCTGCGATAAATTATACAAGCTACAAAACTTGCAGAAGTTTTTCTTCTAATAAAAGCTTTATGGAGTATTATGCCTTCTAAGCATCGAATTTAATCACGTGTTTCAGAAACGATGTGATTTTCCTTATTGACTTCTTAAACATTTGATCATTATTTGTCAAGCATATTTGTTTAAAAAAAGAACCGAGAATTAAAATTTGAAGAAAAAAAAACTATTTTACATCAATAACGATTTGAATAATATATTTTGGTTTTATTTGGTATTCACTTGTAAATTTTTTTAAATGAAATTAATGCTAAAATAATAATAAATCAATGAATTATTATGATGAGGTACCTAATCGATACATTTTACTCTTATTCTGAATACCGATATAATTAAGAATGAGTAATTATTTTTTGCGGGTTTAGTCATTTGATAAAAAGAGATTTTGAAACAGTCGCTTTCAAAATAAAGATAAAAGTAGAATTTGTTAAAAAAATATATTTTCATTTCATTATTATTTAAAATAAACTTCCATCAAGAGATTTCAGTAAAATCATTAATTTTTCTCAAAAACCATTCGTTTAAAATAACTCTACAATATTACATTGAAGTGTTTAATTACCTCGTACCTATTTATATACTCGTATTATTAATCTCTCTGTTGTGAGGGTATAAACAATTGAAACCTTTTGATATAAGTTTTTTGCACATCCAAAATTATATTTCATTTCGAAAGAAAAAAATAAAATAAATTCCCTGCATTATGCTTTTATTTTTATGTTTATTGATCCTTGTGTTTTTGCTTCCTCTTATATGGTTTTCGGAATAACAAGAGCTTGCAGAATATCGTCAGGAAGAAATATACTAGAGTACCGACAGCAAATACACCGACGATCAAAATAATAGTGACATCTATGAGCAGATATTGAAACCAGCTTAGATCTAGTATCGGAGATCTCATGTGTGCGGCTCCGTTGTTCCTTATCACGTATTCAATCCAGTAAACAGCCGTATCCATTGGCGTGAATGGCTTATCTCTGAATCGCCTAGAGACATCTCTTGCATTGCTCATGAAGCTTGGATCGTCTAATATTTTGTGCAGTGCATTTCTGAGATTAGTTTCAGTTAAATCTCGATACAGCAGCTGTACCCCGTAGCCTTGTTTCACGGCCTTGGCTACGTTGAGAAACTGATCACCATAAAATGGCATGCCCACAACTGGAACTCCGTAGTAAATTGCTTCTTGGCTCCCCAGAAGACCGCCGTGGGTTATAAAAAGTCTAATATTCTTATGCGCTGAAACAAATAATATTTATAATTAGAATATTATATTTCTTCTATATTCGACATCACTTCGTGTTGTGGATTCACATTTGAATAACTTTGTATTTACACATCACTTTTTTGCACTTTTCACAATCATGTTTCGGGACACTGGAGCCCTTCCTTGGCGTGTAATTTTTTTTAAACTAAAATTTTCTATATTGAGGAAGGGCTTCTGTGTCCTGAAATATGTTTGTGAATAGTACAAAAAAGTGTTTTGTATATACAATTTAAAAAAAAAAATATTCAGAATATTTTATCTTCAAATGATAACGGTTTGTAATAATGAGTTAACTTTAGCTCTAAATATACGAATAATATAATATTGGTATAAATAATAAAGGAAAGACACGTTTTAAGTATAAACATCCCAATAAAATCAGCACACATTATAAGTATTTTCAAATATTAAAACAACACTATTTAAAAATTATCTTCATAAAATTTTCCGCAATTTTTAAATAATCATATTAGTTTTTTCCACTTAAATGAGGTTATTTATCTCGACGTGTTTGGAAATCCTTCTAGTTATGAGTAATCCCTTTAAGATTTCTAGTTAAATAAACTAATGTAAATGGAAACAAAACAGTGTTTTTATTAATTTATAAAATACTCTCGAATACAATATTGTATTTAAACTAATGATATTTTAATGTTACGTTGTTAGGAAAGAGTATTAAACGATTAAAATTTTATTCTGAATCGTAAACAATAAAACCAGAATACTACTTTTAAATTATATAAAATAACTTTGTTATATAACATAATAGGAAATAGTCCAAAGTAATATATCGTAATACAAGGTTCTAAAATATTTTAATTTTTTTTTTATAATATTTATTCTGTTCTAAGTTATTATTTACAAACTAACTAACTAACCATCACGCCGTCTCCCCGGAGAGGTAGGCAGAAATAATGAATCGCCACACTATTCTGTCCTGACATACTTCTCTCGATTCCTCTACATTCATACATCTTGTCATGCACGCATGTCGATTTCTCCGACTCCTCGCGTGACGGACATTTAATATTTGATTGATTTGATCGTGCCACGTTTTCCTCGGTCTTCCTCTATTTCTAGCTCCGTTCACGTCGTTTGCATATACCTTCTTCACCATTATTTTTTCGCTCATTCTTTTCGTGTGTCCAAACCATCTTAACGACTTTACTAAATGTATAATTAACATTTTACTAAAATGCTTACATTTTTCCGATTTTTTTTTTATTTTAAGCACCTAAATGCAAGTGTACAAATAACAACTTAATAATGTAATTTTTTAAATCTTTTTATTTGAAGTTCCCAGAGAAAACGAAGGCATATTTGTAAGAAATATTAACATTGAAATACATTATATTATGTTGAAATGACTATCATCAAATTCTCAATGACTCTACGTTCTATTAGCCTCGACTTTTTCATCAAGAGATCAATTAATACTTATTGTTTAATTGCGCATGCTTCAGTATTAAAAGATATGGCGCAACCTGAAATATAATCTTCAGTAATTATTTTTTCATACAAATTGTCTAGGAGAACCTTACGTATCTAAATTTGAATTCGATAAAAAAATAATCTTAAAAAATAATTCTAACTAAGCGAAGCATGGAACTGGCAAAAGAAAGATGAAAGTAGAATAAATGCAGTAGAAATGAGATATCTTAGACGAATGTGTGAATACTCTGTGTATGATAGTGTCGAATGAAAATATAAGAAGTGAATGCGGTGTGAATGATGGTGTTATGAACAAAATAATGAAAGGATCATTAAGATGGTTTGGACATAGGGAAAGAATTAATAAAGAAAGAATGGTAAAAAAATTATATGCTAACGATGTAAATGGAACCAGAAATAGAAAATGACCGAGGAAAACGTGGCACGATCAAATACATCAAATATTGAATGTCGGCCATGTGAGGAGTCAGAGAAATCGACGCGCGTGCATGACAAGATGTACGAATGTTGAGGAAGCGAGAGAAATATGTCAGGAAAGAAAAGTGTGGCAGTCCATTATTTCTGCCTACCCCTTCGGGGAGACGGCGTGATGGTTAGTTAGTTAGGTAGTTAAGAATCCTTAAAATAAGTGTCTGCAATCATAAATGTTAATGATTTCAAAAAATTTTGTAACACAAATTAGATAACCTTACTTATCTAAAGTAGAATTCGATTTTTTTTAAGAATTTAAAAAAAGGAAAGTATTTCAAGATGAGTTTCAACGGCTTAAAGATGATGAAGGTTACCTAGAATCGCTGCTTGCGGGAGCCACTTCGATAAGAAAATATTCTTAGGCACTTTGGGCGTCTCATCATTGTCCCATTTCCACAGCACTCGCTGCTTCAGCTCGCTAAACACTCTGATAATGAATTCCACTTTTTTGGTTGACATCTCGGAACTTTTTACGATGGTACCCAAACTGAAAAATATGACGCCGTGCTCGGCCTCGTCCATGAACTTTTTCAGTTCCTGAAAAACAAAGGAACTTTAATTATTTTCAGTTGGATATTACATTTTGCAAGGAATTTGACCTTATTCTCGACTTTATTTTTTACTCTTACTAAACGGTGATAAAAATTTCAAATCTTTCCTAAATTTTGCAATTAAAAATTCTTTAATTTATTTTAAAAGCGATATTTAATATAATACCAAGAATCTGTTTTTATTTTTAAAAAATTCTAAATATTTGTCAGTTTAAAAAGTTTTACTTAATTGCGTTTGAAGAGGTTGTTATAAAGTAAATGCCCAAACTAAATTAAGTCTTTAAAAGTACCAAAATATGTTTTTAATTAAGTGAAGTTTCCACTCCGACAATTATTTTCCAATTAATACAAACAAAAAATATTTTAGTATGGAATGAAAACTTTTTATTATTTATTATTTTATTAAATCTAATATCAAATGCGTTAGTTCCGATATTCATCTTTAGATATTTTTTTACATGAGCCGCATGGATTAATCGGAGAATAATTTTATATAAAATACAGGTTGATGCTTTTTTAAATTTTGGTACTTCTGTTTTTTTTATAACGAGAATGCCATTTTCAATATTGAGAATCATTAGATGATTCTCCTCTCCGTATGTCATTTTATTCTGCCAGTTTTGTCACCACTCGTGATCAATTCGAATGTACGACAATCACTTCAATCAGAGTCCCTATATTAGACCCATATACAGAATAGTGCAAAATAACCGTTATATTTTGAATTAATATGAAGTAACATAATACAATTTAAAAATTCAATATTTTTATTCTGAATATTGAAATCATTTTTAGTTTTTAAGAATTTCATCCATAAAGGTCATTTTGCAACACCCTGTATTACTATTTTATACCGTCATCAATAGTGTGGGGCAAAATGATTATTTTGTATCAATTTGTTATTATTCTATTATTATTATTTCATTCCCTTAAAGTGGCGCTGCTCCTCTTTCTCCACCCCTCCGAAACAGCCTCCTTTCTAAAATATTAAAACTGATCCCATCATGCTCTGCAATGCCTTATTTACTACTAATTGTTACTAACTGGTCTACCATTCATGCATCCTTGCCGGAGAAAAAGTTGGACTCTTTCGGAGGAGCCACTCTGAGCCACACGGTTTCATAAACTAACCACTAAATTACATTTCTTGCAATGTTTCTAACATACGTAATAGGAGTAGTCATTAGAACGGAACATTTGTATGCCAGAAGATCCAAGTTCAAGCCCATGACATGAATATCATATACAAACATTGTTAAGTAGTATGTTATATATAATTAAAGATCGTATGAATTCGACTCCTTTATATCTTACTTCAACTACAATAAGATTATTTTATTTAACGAAAGAATTGTTTGGGAGATTGTACAAACAAATCGCATATGGAAAAATCCATGCACATAAATTATCCTTTGTTAACTTGAAACGGTTTTTAATAACCAATCAGGCCGAGTGAAGTTAATGATATATTTCAGAGTTTATATATCAATATGATGTGAGTTCATCAAGTTACTTGTGACGTCACGTTGTAACACGTGCAATATCAACAACTTGTTTGAATACTATTGTCTTTGTCTTTTAATTTTATCTTCAACAATTGTGTGAAATTCGATACTAGATAATTAATATGAAAGTTATACGGATATTCCGTAATAAATTAAATGCATTTTAATAAATGAAATAGTAGTTCAACGACAAATCTTAAAATGTAACTGACGCAACGGCTCTACAAATAGTACGAGTACTTTAAAATATAAAAAATACTGTTGAGAAACAATTGGCAGATCCCGACACTCGACCATATGAAGAGATTAAAGAAATAATACCTTATGATATGTTTATTTTTACTACAATTTTTTTAAATCAGTAAGTACCTTTTGCCCAATCCGAAAGCGAGTGATCGTTCTATTATACAAATTCAAAGAATAAAAAGTATGTTACTCTTATATTTGTTCTCGTATATACCAAGAGGATAAGGTAATCAAGATTTTTAGGAGAGGTATAATAATCAAGATTTTTTCTAAATCAACAAGAATCCATGAACGCATGAACCCATGAATGCATGAAACATGTCATTCCCATAAAATATAACTCAACTTCTAGAAAACTGACGTTTTCATTCGTGTTAATTATTAAATAAGAATGCATTCATACCTCGGATTCAAAATGAGGTATACGATAGAATGAACAAATAAATGATACTTTGAATGATTTCGAAACTTACATTACCTTTGGGAGATCTCCAGGTTTTTTAATATGAACCCCTCCAACTTCAACGATTCCGGGAACGTTTGGCCTAATCGTGTCTATACTAAAATGCGTATTGACTAGCATTAGAGACACATTCTTTTCCAAATCTGCCAATTTTGGAAGCGGCTTTGGTAGATTCTTGAAATGCTGCTCGGCCAAATCCTGCTGCTTCGGAAGATAGTAAAATTTTCTTCCGACGAGGTCGATCGTGGTATAAATAGTGTTTTTTATTCTCTGCCAAACACTCATAGGTCCTATACAGTCTATAAATTCAAATGGCACAGCTGACATCACCAAAGGGTTACCCATCTGCTCGTTAATGTAATGGCCTGATCCGAAAGATGACAACATTACAACTGGCACTTTGTATTTGTGTGCAAACATTAAAAAGGCTTCCTGGAGGAATAACTCCGTTATAATTAGATCGAACTTTGTGTTATCGTTGTTGATAAAATCTTGCATTGTTGATGAGTTGAATGCCGCTTCGGTGAACCACAGCATGGGTCCCCATCTTTCCATCTGCTGTACGAAGAACGGTGGGCTAGAGGTTAGGTAGTGCTCTCTTTCTTCTTCGCTTGCTGGAGCTGAAAATAAAAACAAAACAATAGCGCCATTAAATTCGTTGTTTTGATAATCAATTAGAATCTAAATTTCAAATGCTCTGATTAATTTTGACATCTAAAATGTCGTAAACATTGTTATTGACTTTGTAACTGGTTTGCAATGTCACGAACACTTGCAAAAAATCTTTGAATGAAATTAGAACATATAAAAAACGATAATCGATTCTATCGAAATTAACAATAGCATGCGTTCAAAAAGGCAATATTTATATGTATAGTTTTTTTGTTATTATTTTTTTATTGTGTACAACAGGTTGTTTGAATCTAATTACTGTATACACTTGTTGTAAGCTATTATATTGATTCTCATGTCACGTGATAGGTAGCTTATCTATCACCATTTTATTGTCACGTGAATTCTACACCAGACCAATGATAGTATGACAATCACACTGCCATCGCCGGGAATCGAACCCGAGACTTCCGGCATTCATAGCTCTTACCACTTTATAACTGATTTAAAGCAATATGTTGATAAAGCTTGGATACAAAGGGGGCAGGATAGAGACGAGTGGAGGAAATTGGAAGAGGCCTATATCCAGCAGTGGAGAGAAGAAGGCCAGCAAAGTAGAAGAAGAAGAAGTTGATATATTATATAATATTATAATGTAATAGAAACCTTGATATTATATAGCGGAATTGATATATGATATGATAAAATTCAAACACTGAGTTACGTTTTCAAATTACATTATTACTTTTATCGACTATAATAATTGCAAAGATAAATATGGCTTTTGCATGAAGTGATTAAGCATGCATTAACTACATAAATAACGAGACTGTTGGAAGACCAAATTGGAACTCATATTCACAATAATATATTCACATTGCCTAAAAATGTACTAATTATAAATTTTGTGCTTAAAGCGCCCAAAGGGCATTTTTGATCTCCGCGCCACAGGGCGTGATCACAAGCAAACTGCGTCTTGACTCCTACCCAGACACTCTGGTGTGGCCGTGCCCTTACGTAACTTATCACGAAATAGCTAACTAACTAAATTAATACCTAAATTATATTGATGCCAACTAGTTTCGTTTGACCCAAGCTTCATCAGGGCAGTATAGCAACAGTTGTTATACTACCCTGATGAAGCTTGGGTCCAAGCGAAACTAGTTGGCATCAATATAATAACTCTACCGTGGTTAAATACAAAGTTGTTTTATTTACATAATTATTTTAAATGTTCTGTTATTTTTAACCTAACCTAACCTAACCATCACGCCATTTCCCCGGAGGGGTAGGCAGAGAGGATGGATCGCCACAATGCTCTGTCCTGTGTAACGTAACAATTACTATTTCTTGTTTATTTTCGGTTATCTCAATATTCAGCGTTTAGCTTTCGAGTCCATTCAAACCCCTAGTTCCCGTTTTTACCACCAGAGTGCTACTTTAGACTCTTGTTCGCGCGCTTCGCGGATTTGGCGCTAAATTCACCCCGATGTGTGCGCCCTCTGCAGTTGACTCTCAGCCCCTTCTGCGCAACCCCTTCTGCGCAGCCCATTCGGGGCCACTTCACTTCGCTTTGAGCTGTCAACTTCGCGGCATCGATTGGAGGATCGCCGTTTCGACCCGCGATTTTCCCGATGGGATAATCCGCTTTCATCTAGCCTCATCCGCCATGGAATAACTTCGAGCAAGGTATTTGAGGTACTTGCCATCGTGCCCATAAAATCTGTGGCATTATTTCAGGTTTTCCATCAACTTGTCCTGCACTATGGCGATGCCAAAAGTGCATATCCGCTCCCAGGCCGTTTGTCAAGCCCGACCATGCTGCGATTGATTCCCTCCGCCACGGTCCGAGCCATCCTCTGCTCCCGAAATTGCCGCCCACGTGTTGTCGCACATCATGTCTCGACAACGTGGTAGACCTCACCACCATGCGGAACTGCGAGGACCACTTCACGCCGCTTCAGACAGCACCAACAGGTTAGGGGACCTCGTGTCTGCCAGGTGACGCTCTACATATTGATTTGCTGACCCACCATCTTCTGGTCAGCGTCGCTGATAACGTCTACGGACGACGTCACCGGTCGATGTCCTGACGAGCACGCCGTCGAGGAATCGCCTCAAACAGCCTCTTCATTATTTCATCATGTGCCTTTTTTTTGTATTCGTACGACATCTCTAGCCCCTAGATAATAATTTTAACTATTTTATGTGTTACAATAAACCCTCATGTATTCCGTCATATGTCTTTATTTACACCTTTCCCTATTCGAATGACAACAGCCGGAAAGTATCTCACGAGAAAACCGGAGATCTAAGGGCCCGCTCTCTGCGCTAGCCGAGGTAGGGAGATAGACATTACACCTGGCATACCTCTTGGGCTTCCTCTACATTCATACATCGTACCATACACGCACGACGACTATTCCGACTTCGAATGTGGCCGCCTTTTAGTAATTGATTAATTTGGTCATGCCATGTTTTTCTCTGTCACCCTCGGCTTCTTTTTCCACTCACGCTGTTTGTGTACAACTTTTTAACCATTCTACTCTCATCCATTCGTTCCATGTGTCCAAACCATCTCGGGATCCTTTTTTTTATTTTATCCATGATGCCGTCATCTGCCTAACATTTCTCTCTTATTTCATCTTTCGATATCCTATCATACAATGTTTTCCCGCACATTCTTCTTAGTGATCTCATTTCTACGGCGTTTACCCTGCTTTCATCCTTCTTTTGCCAGCTCTAATCTTCACTTCCATACATGAGGGTTGGCATTAGAAAAGCCATATTTTCTTCTGTGGATATATTTCTATTTGCAGTAATAACTTTGAGTGGGCCATTTATTTTATTCCCAGCACCAACCCTTCTTTCGATGTTTTTCTCAATTTTTCCGCCTCTTGTAAAAATGCACGAAATAGCACGAGTGAATATGCAGATGGTAGTGAAGTTTCACATAATAAAAAAAAGTTTTTTTTGGTCGGCCAATTTAAATAATACATCGTCTTAATATAGCAATAGAATTTGAACCGATTGTTTTATTATTATTGTATCTGATTATGTGAAAGGGAATTGGAATTAATTTGCACCTGTGTGACAAAGTAATCACCTGGCAAGCGAATAAATTTACGTATATTTCTTCAATTATTCTGTTTTTCACGGGTCCATTGTTATCACACCACGAGTGGCAACTGGGTTTATCGACAAGTCAAATGAATTATTTGACGAGCAAAAACTCACAACAGTTAGGATTGTATTATATAATACCCGTAACTCAATATGGTTAGTTATTTGCCAAGGGCAGCAAGTTGCTCGAACTAACCAGTATGATCGTTGTGTGGAAACTGGTTAGGTCAAAGATACCTGGGATAAACAAATTGCGTGCTAAATCGTAACAAAGTCTTGTTTACGAGAAGATTTCTAAGAAACATAATTTATACCTTTATCAAAAAAGTGACGCTGGAACCTCGTAAACATATTTTATTTTGTTTATGGTTGAGATATTAGTTTTGTAAAACTATTATACATTATTAATTTATAATAGTAAACACGATTGTTAAGTGGATTTACTTGGATTTAATTTGTATAAATTATATAAATAGTGACAAATTTGTTTCACCTTGCGAGGGCATTTTCAAACTCCTTGTTTACTCCAAATTTGAGAATGCCCTCGCAAGGCAAAACAAATGTTACTATTTATATAAAATAAATCCAAGTGAAGCCACTCAACAATCGTGTCATTCAACAATATTTTAGACGTTTGAATAAATGTAATTTTCGCATTGTACTTTCACAATACTTTGTTTTTCTTTTTACAGACAAGTTTCGGTTGCAACCCAACCTTCTTCGACGCACTAATTTTTTTTATTAAAAAAGTTGAGCAAACCGAAACATGTCTGTATTAAGAAAAATAATGTGTTGTGGAAAAATACGAAGTGCAGTCCTATTTTTGAATTCAAATATGAGTAAAGTTCAGAAAACACAACGTGAAGGAATTTATTAATAAAAAGGTTGGATCATAAAAAAACATGTTTATAAAAAAAAATAAAGTGTTGTGAAAATTTAAAGTGTCATTCGATTTATTCAAATGTAAATAATAGAAGAATAATATTTTAAAAGATTTAAATTTATTTTGCAACTTTTTATGCCTCTAATTCTATGAGATTTTATTCCTTAATTTTAAATTTATTTAAAACAATCCAATATTTATTTTTTGTTTTCTTATTAATTTTACGCTATACGTGCATACTATTGTACTATGTTTGATAGATCAATATGCAAATGTATAACATAAGCTTATATTATACGAAAGGGTTATAGTTTTATGTATATAATTAAAAACACGTATATACCAATTTTAAATTTCACGCACATAACTATGGTGATTTCATATATTTCTTATTTATGTTAAAATTTCATGTCCAGTGTTAGCTGAAACGCGTGTATGGCGTTCATTAAACACCGTTCTTTCTGTGAGTTACGATTAAAAAGAACACGCAAAACCTACAAAATAATTACTCAATCAGCACTATGATTAATGACACAATCATCACGATATGGATCACTAAATTACCTGCAATATAAAACCTCACAATTACATATCATAATGGTCATTTGGATGAAAAATATGTCTAACACATTTCACTTATTTTTTATTTTATAGTTTTACTCGATATATGATATATCTCTCTGCCCTAATATTTCATTCCTTGGACTCTCTCGAAAATATACGTACGCTCAATGATATGATGCTGCTTCACACAATCATTCACTATAAAATTTAAAACTCTGAACATCTTTGCAAATTGACACTCAATACCCCTACATCTTGCACAAGACACACCGCGGGCCAAGTTTTCCATCTCCCTGTTTATCGCACTAACTACGCTCAAAGCGCGGAAATGTGCAGGATTTGTGACAACTACAACAAGTATTTTGGAGACATCGATGTTTTCCACTTGAACGAACGAAACTTAAAAAAAACTATAGGAGCAACCTTTCGGCGTGGTTGGGACCATAATTTTACATAATATTATAATATGTTACTTTTACATTTATTTTTACTTTTAATTTTGTTCTTATTTCTACTACTATTATTATTTTCAACTCTCAATCATTTTGTTTGACCGTATTTTGCCTTAGCTTGAATTCAATTACTATTGTATTTGTGGTAGCATGTAATTGGCTTTATTTTTACTTTTCTTAATGTTTCTTTATTAATATATTGATATCACTGTATGCTGCCCTTACTGAATAAATAAATAAATGAATAAATCTCATTTTTAAGTGCTGGAATTGAAATAGTTACGTATTTTAATCAAAAATTTTGGAACTGTTATTTATAGATATTTAATCGTAAGGACGATAAATATTTTTATAGTCAGCCGTCTGTCATCCACCACTGAACATAATCCTCTCCCAAAGCACACCACTGCCCCCTATCCATCGCCACTCTCATCCACCCACGTCCAACAATCCTTATAATATCGTCGGTCCAGCGGGCAAGGGGACGTTCAACTCTACGGAATCCTGTGAACGGTCTCCATTTCAAAACCCGTCTACCCCATCGGCTATTGATTCTCCGACAAATATCGCCAGCTCACCGCCAATTCAGCTTGCCTATCCTCAAAGCTACCTCAGTCACCTTGGTTTGGTGTAGAATAAAATCATTTTTGAATGAATTGCTCAAGATTATTTCAAACATGGCTTTTTCCACGTTAAATCTTATCATCCAGGATGAATCTTAAGGCTCTTTCCAGGATGAATAATATTTGGTTTGCAGAAGTACGATTTGTACCACAAAGGATTATGCAGGCGTTACCTGATTGAAATAATCATTTGTTATTAGAATTCAAATTACGATAGTATCATATTGGCATAATATCAAGGATTTGATATAACGATATGCTCTTTCACTGCGTTTATTATTGTGTTCTCTCTTTTGTAGCAGTAGATGTGTGGTATGACGTAATATCAGTAAATGAATAAATATTTTAACTATCTCGGATTTCTCTATTCAAAAAAGTTGTCAGAGGAACAGTATTTGGCTCTGACACGAACGAAACCGGTTAGCTCAACAATATATCGGTGATATTAAATAAAAATATACATCACCCACTAATTTTCTAGTCAGTGAAATCTAAGCTATAAAAATGTTACATTGAATATTGATGAAAACGTCTGTTTTCTGGAAATTTATTACAATATTTTACATGGGAATCACATGTTTCGCCATGTTTGCAAACCATATTCACAATATAATGCAAATTTCAGATCTCTCAAAGGCTCATCTCGCACATTGGAAGTGATATCACATTATTTAAAGCTGTTAATATTATCAATTTAATTCGTATTAATTTAGAAAGCTAATAGAAGATCTAAGAACTATTTTATATTCCCATTTAATAAAATTCAAATTTGTGAGGTTACCTATGCTAGTTTTTTTTCTTATAACCTGTTAAAGTCCTTCATAAAATAGTAATACATTATCATAGACATATAATATTTATTGAAAGTTAAGGCATAAACATTGTGGAATTCCATAGTAATTTACTTTGGGAATTAATTAAACATGTTTAGACTACTTTTTTAATAAAAAAATATTAAAATACACGACATGTTTCAGAGGATACCTCCATCTTCAGGTGTAAAAAATATAACAAATACAAAACAAAGAAAGTCTAATAAAAAACGCATTTAAAATTCGATACTAAAATTCAAAATTCAAAATTAAGTTGGGCTATTTGTTATAAGTAGGTACTGACAATTTTTTTTAACAGTAAAATAATAAATAACATTAAATAATAATAATACATGATGATAATATAATTTAGAAAAATAATACATTTGAAAAGAAATAATTTGTATAGAAATTAATAAATAAATGATTAATTTGCATTTGGTTGGGAATGGGAGCTTGGGAGATTTAATGTAGACAAAGTATTTAAGGAGAAAGGATGTTTTATGATTTAAACAATGTTTGATTAATTCCCAAAGTAGACATATAATATTATTTTCAAGACACAGAAAAGTACAATACAATGTCATGTTTTAATGTAGACTAGTTTCTTGCAGTGATCTATCAAGATTGAAGAAATTGAAGAGAGAATCATCGCTAGTGCATTCCTTCAATATGTATGTGAAATAGACACTTAACCCTTAACCCTCGTTATTTTTCTGGTGACATTCATGCTTGTTTATTCCCAATATATAATTAGGGTCATTGCACGAATCGCTACTATCACTTCCCGGTTTACGACCGCTTGGAAAAAGGGCTGTGATTGAATTGCAACATTAATTAAGAGGTTGTATAAATTGTATCCTTCTGCTGCCGATATGTATTGAATTGAAAAACACTGCATGTTTCTAAAGTAATTTATCGAATTTCGAAATGGCGCAAAATATTATTTATAATATATCCCATTTCACAAAACGAATATTATTCACCAAAAGAACGGTCTGTTAAAAATAGTGGCTTAATTTTCATTAACTGCCAAATAAAACATATGGGCTGTAAGTCTTATTTTTAAATGATATTTTTTCGTTTTTTTTTCATAAAGAAATAGATGTCATTTCTTTATATCATAATATAAGATATTAAAACAGCGAGAAAACGTATTTTTGCTTGTATTAAATATAACGTCTTACGTAAAAATCAACTTATAGATTTAAAATAATAAAACATTTTGTATTTAGATTTAAAATAATAAAACATTTTGTATTACCACGGTATAGTTATTATAATTTATCCCAACTAATAGTTAGAGATAACCAAACCGCAGAGCTAAAAAGAAGAATTGGACTAATCTAGGCAGCTTTCGGAAACATGGGTTACATCCTTAAAAACCGGAAAATACCCATCAACCTGAATAAAAAGTCTAAGAAGCCTGCGTTCTACTAGTTGGTACTTATGGTCTTGAAACTGTAACATTGTCCAAACAAAGTGCCGAGAAACTACGAGTGACCCAAAGAGCCATGGAAAAACCTATGTTAGGAATAAGCCTAAGAGACAGAGTAAGAAATGATACGGTGAGAGAAAAAACAAAGGTCATTGACATCATCCACCAGATGGCGACTCTAAAATGGCAATGGGCAGGTCACGTAGCCAGAAGCTCAGATGAAAAATGGACAAGAAGACTGGTGACTTGGAGACCGTGGACGACAAAGAGAAGTGCAGAGCGACTGCAACTTCGGTGGAAGGATGATCTGAACAGACACGTCGGAATAACCTGGATGCAGTCTGCACAAGACAGCGTGACATGGAAGCGAATGGAGAAGGTCTTTGTCCAGGAGTGGACGGGAATAGGCTGATGAAGAAGACGAAGAATAGTGAGTTACGCTTGGAGCCAAGCTTCATATGCGCTGTACCTATATTAACGTTATAATAGTTATTATTATGCTCTGATTAAGCTAAGATCCAAGCGAAACTAGTTGACATCAATTATGATAATCATATCGTGGTTAAATATAAATGGTTTTATTATAATATATATAAGATTAAAATGTTGAACCACAATGTGATTCATTCATTCACTATTCCAAATAACATTTGTTTATAAAATATCGCTATAAATAACTTAAAATATACTCGTATCGTGTTGTCACGATAACAGCAGTATAGCAATAGAAACACAATAAATAATAATCGAACCAATGAAGTGTTATACGTTTTTTTATTTATTATAAACCCTTTGTATTTTTACAAATTGTTTTTACAGTGCTGTTCTATTTAATGTATTTAAACTAACTTTTCAATATTGATTTAACTGTTAGAAAAATGGTAGTTAAAAAACCGTTATGAAAATAAGTGAGCTGCGAACGATATTATTGGCAGATGCGAAAGCAACAATCGCGATCACAATTTTAATGGCGCGTTGAGTTTGTGATTCGGACCACTGACTTCCACGCCGTAACGGAAAACCAAATTGCATAAAACATTTTTTCCTTGCTTTTACTGTAGCTTCTTATTTTTTAAACACTATAGCGTGCGATTCTTAATAACTGTGAAGTATTAATGCCAAGTTCATCTTTGAGTCATAATGTTCTTTTGATTATACTCGTAAATTCTTATGTGACCGTACCGTTTTTCTTTTGTTACGAATTAGTAAAGCGTTATTACTCATTTGTTTTTATTTTTACATTCAAAAATGAATTTGAATAATTTATTCCATTTTCGTGTTATTTTTAAATCTGTTAAGTCTGATAAGTAATTTTTTTATCATAGTTCTTATGTGTAAGCTGATGCCATTTCATGCAACGCTTCAAAAATCGTGTATTGAGATAAATTATTCACTTAACATGGGGAAAATAGAGGGACGTCCGGGATTTGGTAAAAGGCAGTAGCAGGACTACTGCTGCGAAATATGAGAAAGTGGACAGAAATTGAGTGCCTATTCCAAGTGGCGCAGGCCAGAAATGTTTTCGCTGCAGTGATCGCCAACGTTGGGCGGACCTGACAAAAAAGAAGAATATTCACTAGAGAAACTCAAATTATAAATTTTACTACTGCATTTATTATTTGATTCAACATATTTCCATTTTATTTAAATTGCCGATAAACATACAATCTAATGAAACCCTTCAAGATTCAAACCATTAAATTTGTATGACATAATATGTAATTATCAATTAATTAAGGCGAATGAAAATGTATGTTTTCTAGAAGTTTATTTAATTTATTAAGGGTAACATACAGCGATATCAATAACATACTATATATTATAATTTAAAAAAAGACAGAAAAAAACAAAGAAAGTCAAATTACATGCTACCACAAATATAAAATAATAGTTTATTATATGTCGCACCGTGAGTGTAAAACCGAATTAAGTGCAAACATACATTTTGGAAATATGGGAGTTTAAAGGTTTAATATTGCTTGGAAAAACTATTTTTTTTTAAATAAACCAATGATTTTCGGTTTATAAGTATATTACTATAAACCGAAAATCATTTGTTTATTAAAAAAAAAACAGTTTTTCAAAGCAATATGAAACCTTTAAACTCCCATATCTCCAAAATGTATATTTGCACTTAATTCGGTTTTACACTCACGGTGCGATGTCATTCCCAAAAAATATTATAAAACTTCTAGAAAACATGTGTCTTCATTCGTATTAATTATTGAATACGGAGTTTACCATCATTGTTCAAGAAACAAAACAAATATTTTAAAATAAAATTATTTTTCTATCTTTTTCTCTTCTTCAAGTGCCATGTCGGATCCCCTCAACGTTGGCGATCACCTTGGCGAACCTGTCCCTGTCCTGCGCCGCTCAGAACAGCTCCTTTACACTCGGCGTCCCACAATTTTCCCCTCCAATATCAGTTGTAGAAGGTGGTACTTTTCCCCACGCACTATATGACCCAGATGTGAGATCTTTTGAACTTTGATAGTTGATAACAGTTCCCTATCAACTCTAGCTCGCCTCAGGACTTCGCTATTGGTAACCATGTTTGTCCAGGGAAATCTGAGCATTTCAAATGCTTCCAATCTGTTCTTGTCCCAATGCTACAATTTTATTTTTCTATGCCATTTGATAATGTGTCAGCAAGGCGAAAAATGTCATTCCCATATAATAAAATTAATATTTTAGAAAACAGTATTTGTCGTCATCTGCATTTATTATTAAATATTGTAGAAAAAATATTCAAAATTATTCAAACATAAAAAAACTTCAAACATAAATGTTGTGAATTGAAAACGAAATTAAGAAATACCGAAAAATATAGTAAGACAAACAAATTATTGTTCTGCATCCTTTAAGTAAAATTTAATGGGTTGTTCTCTAGAAACAGCCAATAATGGGTTCTTAGAATGAGTTGGTTCATAGAAATCGGAGCGATCCTTATTATTATCGAATAGAAAATATTATACGAATATGTTTTTAGGTTAAATATGAAGAAAAAAATATAACGTTGAAACTACAAGCGAGGATTTGAAAACAATGAACATTGTATTATTTGTTCGAGAAATGAATAGATAACAATATGTATTTTGCATATTTATTTAATAAAAAATGCATTTCATAGTACAAGTAAGCGGTGTTATAAATTTATCATGTCTTGCAAGAATGGATTGCGAATATGCATGTTAATAAGGTTATACTTGAGATGGTTTATACAATACCATCGTATGATTTATAAAATGATAAGAAGGTATCTCTACCTATGTTATTTCTTGTAAAACGTATTTCTGTTTTTCTGTGTAATACTAACAGATACGCTAAAGAATAGAATAAATGACATAAATAATAGAATATGTAGATAATGGTAACATGTGCATAAAAATAATAAAAATTACGCAATAACCAAACTCGACTATGTAAAATACCTAGGACTAACAGTGGACAAACAACTAAAATGGACAAAACACATAGACAACCTAACAAACAAGTTAGCATCACTATACTCCCTCTTCTACAAAATACAAAATTACATAACCAAGAAAAGAAAAAGTTATGATGTACGAAGCGTATGTTAAAAGCCGACTGACATATTATATATGATTCCATTCTGGGGGACAGGAAACCAAAAGGTCATCTCTAGACTCCAAAGAAAACAAAATAAAATAATAAAATTAGTTTACAACATTAACTATCTTACCCCAACCATAGTATACATTGTTATATTACGAGTATACAGACAAACAAAACAATGGACATATCAGACCTGACCAAATTCGAGACCTTAAAAATAGTACACAGAGTGACCATGGAAGAAGAAACAGACAGCAGCTACAAATTAACCAAAAATTCAGACGTACATAGACCCTAGACCAGGAACTGTGACAGATATCACTTTCCGTATGCACGAACTAAGACAGTACAATCAAGAATATTGAACAATGGACTGAAACATTACAATGAACTACCAAAAGAAACAAGGAGTCTCACTACAAATCAATTTATAAAATATTCTGAAACATTATATAGTTACAAGTAAGAAGGTCTAAAAATATTCTCTCTCTCTCTCTCTCTCTCTCTCTCTCTCTCTCTCTCTCTCTCTCTCTCTCTCTCTCTCCACACACATGAACTTTTCATGTACTTAAGAAAAGCTTCAACGTCAAGAATATCCCATTTGATATGATATTTTAAGATCTCAAATATACAATGTATAATAAACATACGTTTGGGAAACTTTTAGCTAAATCAAATTGAACATCATGTTCTAATGAAAACACTCGTTAATCTATGATATCTGTTAAAGATTACCCACCATTTTCCCAGCAAGTTTTCTTATCCGTTAGAATCTCATGGTATGTAGGGGGCGGGTCTTTTTCTTCAAACGGGGTTAGAATGGTCACATTGTGTCCTCTCTCTGCCAACTCTCTCACAATTGTCTGGGTGAAGATATTGTGAGATTTGATGTAGATCGGAAGGACCGCGAGAATGCTTGCGGCATTGGCAATCGCGGCACAGTATAACACAAAAGTCACGCCGCTGATCACTCGAGACATGATATATTTGACCCACTAATCAAAACGCTATCATTCGTTTATATTCAGCTAATTGAGACACACAATCGCATTGTTAGCTGAGAAATAATAACACTATTAAACACTGAAAACATAACTTAGAGTTACACCGTTTAGAATTAAGTAAATTATTATTAAATGTATTGTAAATGTGTTATTAGAAATAAGAGTAATATGAGAATATATAAAGCATGCGTAAGACCATTAATAACATATGGCGTCGAAGCAAGGCAGACACAGCAAGGATCAAACAAGTGTTGGAGACTTCCGAGATGAAGACACTGAGGACGATAGCAGGCAAGACGCTGAGAGATTGCGTGAGGAACACCAGAATAAGAGACATATGTGAGGTTGAGGATATTTTAAGATGAAGCAGACAGCGAAAAGGGACTGGTACGGGCATGTTCAAAGAATGGACACCACCAGACTCTCCTATATTGCGTTGCATAATCAGCCTCATGGGACTCGTCCTCGTGGAAGACCTCCTAAAAGATGGAAAGACAGTTTGGAGTCTACCTCACAGGAGGAGCAACACTCTGGAAAACAGACCACATAGGTCTAAAAAAAAGAATAAGAAGTAGAACAAGAAGATTATTAAATGATTTTACTGAAATTTCTTGTTGGAAGATCATTTTAAATGATAATTACCAAAAACGATGTTTTTAACTACTTAAAATCTCGTCTTTATTTCGACAGCGACTGGTTTCGCCAGGCTCGCTGGCATTGACAGACTGGTGGGTTATTGGCACCATTCTGTCGATGCCTACGAGTCTGGCGAAACCGGCCGCTGTCGAAATAAAGACAAAAGTGGAAGTAGTTAGAAATCATCGTTTTATTTAATTATTTATCGTATTTAAATCATTATTGGCACCATGTTGAAGTATGATGATGCAAGCGTGAGGAAGCAAGAATAGCGATACATAATGGAGTTCTAGCGCCAACCGTTATGTATGGAAGAGAAATTTGAAGCTGGCAGAAGAAGGATAAAAGTTGGATTTATGCCGTGTAAACTGCAATCTCTTGATGGAAGTTCATTTTAAAATAAAATAAAACGACGTTTTTTAACAACTTTCACTTTCGTCTTTATTTCGACAGCGACCGGTTTCGCCAGGCTCGCTGTCGAAATAAAAAAAATAGTGGAAGTATATTAAAAAACATTGTTTTATTCAATTATTATTTAAGGCGTAAACACTGTGGAATACCATAATTATGATTTTTTAATGAATTATAACTCTGTTTTATTCCACTCATATGTATAAAAAATATAACCGAATGATTTCGTATTCACGAAATTAATTATTTTAATATGGTTTGAGAATTGGGACTTGGAGAGTGTGGAACTACAGATTAAATTTATGATTTGGTGTAAACATTGCTAGTGATAAGCTTAGTGCTTTTGATGCTAGAATCAGTTGTAACCATGAGAAACAGAAATATTTATGTGACTGATACTCGATTAATTCACCTTATAGAGAAAGAGGAGAAATAGAGGACGGCTGAGGAAAACGTGGCACGATCAAATAAATCAAATATTAAATGTCGGTCACGTGAGGAGTCGGAGAAATCGACGTGCGTGCATGACAAGATGTATGAATGTAGGGGGAGCGAGAGAAGTATGTCAGGACAGAACAGTGTGGCGTTCCATTCTTTCTGTCTACCCCTACGGGCAGACGGCGTGATGGTTAGTTAGTTGGTTATTTAGTTATTATTTTTTTAATATTGTATTTTTTTTAAATGATCACTATGGAATCATATTTTTTCAAAGCATATTTTTACATAATATTTTAAATATTTTATTTAATAATATTATATATTTCCAACAGTTTACACATACATTTTTATAAAACCGTTTTAAAAATATAAACGTTTATAAAAATATTTTTTAAATAAATTATGCGGAAGGTTAGGTCAAGGTTAGAACACTGATTAGATAATACGATTTGAAAACAACATTTTTATATTTTGAATATATATTATTGAATTAATTAAAACGTTTCGTAATAATTATTCAATCACTTAAAACTCATTTGTATTCACGTTTTTATTATTAAAAACAAAATGATTGATATTTTAATATAAAAAACACAGCAATAAACAATCTTAATCACACATGTCTACGTACAAATATTATAAATGTACGATTTGTATTTTCGCGATATGTGTATAAGAGTTACTTATTCAAAGGTCGAATTCATTGAAACGTTAGTACCTCTCATAGTGAGTGCATGTTTCAAACTAAATTGCTTTATATCTCTATGGTACACGGACAGTTCGAAACACTTAACAACAGTGGTGTTCAAGCATCAAGCATATACTTTGAACCACAGCGCAAGTTTTTAGAAATATAGTATAACAATATTAGTTTTAAACATATCTTATAAGATATCCAATAGTTATCCTTAATTTATATATTTTTAGATAAACTTAAGGCGTTAACACTGTGGAATTCCATAATGACGAATTTTTATGAATTAAAACACTGTTTTTTTTTTTCACTTTTGAGTTTATTTTTCTCGACATGTTTCGAAGGCTTACATCTTCATCATCGGAAGAACGATATAAAACTGAGTGTTTTAATTCATAAAAATTCGTAATTATTATGTGATAGTAATTATAAATCATATTCTTCTTCTTCTGGTACCGTGTCAGATCCCCCGACGTGAGCGATCTCTGCAGCAAAAGCATCTGTCCTGCGCTACTTGCTAAAACAGGTTTTCAACTCTGCTCATTTCTGTGTAATACCTTATATTATTCAGCCAGGATAACTAACTGCTTCTGCCAACTCCCAGTCGACATGATTTTCAACCGAAGGAGGTGATATCTTTCTCCCCTTAGCACATGAATCACATATGAAACCTTTCTATCTTTCATACTTGACGACAAACGATATTTGATAATGCCTTAGAAGGGCGAAATTCGTCATACATAAATATTATAAAAAACTCCTTGAAAACTATCGTTTTTTTTATACATTTTAATAAATATTAAGTTTTACATCACTAAGAAATAGTAAATGCGTAATAGTTAATAATCTACGTTCACTTAAAACACTTATCACAATGCATAAACATTGTATTGTATTGCCTTAGTATTCTATTAGAATATTTTAGTATGTAGTCGGTATTTTAGATAATGTCCATGTACTATAAAATATAAACAGTACTTATTTTGCCGAAGAATGTAGATGACACATTTATTGTTAGTTCTAGCTTAAAATTTGACTTCTTAGTTAATCACCACGTCTTAAGAATTGGCATAAATTGACGCCATAAGTATTTTATCCTTATTAAGTATAAAACAGTATTTTCTTTTATAATAGTACGATGTAGTAATGATTAAATTCAAAATAGTGTTAATATATCGTTGCAGTTGATGTAGGTAAATGTAATGTAGGTACATTATTGCAGTAGATATACAATTAAATTGTACTTACTTAATTACTTAGACAGCTGTTGTCGTCCACTGCTGGACATAGGCCTCCCCCATACTTCTCCACGTATCCCTGTCTTGTGCCTTTTGCATCCAATCGCCAGCAATTCTTCCAATGTCATCGGACCATCGTGTGGGGGGTCTCCCTCTGTTTCTTTTGTCTTCGCGGGGTCTCCACTCTACCACCCTTCTGGTCCATCTATCGTCTACCAATTTGGCAACATGTCCCGCAAATGACCATTTAAGCTTCGCTACCCTTGCGACGACATCTGTTACTCCCGACCGTCTACGTATTTCAATATTTCTTATCCGGTCTGAGTCTTACGTGTAGTATGGCTCTTTCGTGTTTCCTCTGTGCTACACGGAGTCTCCTTATGGTCGACTTGGTGAGTGTTATCGTACTAAATTAAATTTTACATCGTTAACTGAAACCTAACGAACTAATCACGCTCTTTTCCGAAAGTAGGGCAACATTGATAAACCTCCACAGTGTCAATTCCTGACGTACTTCTCTCGCATTCTCAACATTCATACATCGTGTCATGAATGCACATTTTGCGACTCCTCAAAATAAAATAAAATCTTTTGTTTTATAAAATGTTGGATTAATGAAACTTTGTTTATTTGATTAATGACGTATTACATAGTAAATCGTTGTTTTAAACATAATTACATCATTTTTTTAATTATATGTATAAATTTTAATTATCAGAAGACATAATATTTGAGAAAGTGTACTTAACTTTTCATACACTTGTACTTTAAAAAAAAATTACAATTGATTTCATCTTTATTTATTTATCTGTTTGTTTCTTAATGTGTTTTAATGGTTTCGTCCACCTTATATAATATATTTTAATTATAATTTAATATAAAACAAAATTATTACTTATTTACAAATATTTCAATAATATCAAAAAAGATCCACTTATTTTTAAAATACATATATAAATAAATCTTAATATGCTTTCAATTATTAAATGCATTTTTATTTTATTAAATAATTATAATATACGGATCCCTGCCCACAGATGGACGATATGTGATCTGTATTTCCTCCTAAGCAAACTTCGTATTCGTTTCAAGAAATAAAATTGGCGGGAAACAAGAGCGAGCAACGCACTCTTATTCCATTATGGAATGAAATATTTAAATTAAATTGCACTGTGTTCTAAGAATTTATTCAAATGGACGTATAATATCTACATATTTTGTGTATATTTACTAAGTAAAATATTTAATAAATACAAATAACAACTTCATTTTTTTTAAAGAATAAATGAAGACATAATGGTGAAGAAAATATATGTAAAAGACGCGAATGGAGCTAGAAAAAGAGGAAGGCCGAGAAAAATGTGGCACAATCGAATCAATCCAATATTTAATTTTCTTCTTCTTCTTTTAATAGATTTGACGATCTGTGACACAGAAATCATGTCTCGTCGGATGATGAGATCCAATTTTCCTTCCATCTCTTAGGTGGTCTTCCAGGTGAGCGGTGTCCGGAAGGGATTTCATAAGCGGCTGTATATGCAAGTCTGTCACCATCCATTCGGGCTACATGTTCCCTACAGTATCTTCTTCTGGATCTACTCCACTGAACGATATCCTCTATTTCGTAAGTTTTTCTTATGTCTACGTTGCGGACACGATCTCGGAGAGTTTTTCGAGTAATTTAATAATCGAATAAATCGACGTGCGTGCAAAACACAAAGTATGAATGTAGAGGAACCAAGCGAAGTATGTCAGGACAGAACAATTTTGCGGTTCATTAAAAAGTATATGTTTTTTATTGCTATGTATTTTTTCTGCCTAACCCTCCGGAAGATGGCATGATGGTTAGTTAATTACTTCATATATTACAATAGTATCTAGGAATATTTATTTCAAAACCGATCGCGTTAAGATGGAAAATTGTAATTCTGATAAACCACTTCTACGGTACTAAAAACTATTTTATATAAAGTTGCAAGTTAGATGCAGAAATGCATACAATATTATAATTCACGTCACGTTACATTGTAGGGATTTGCTATGCGTCATACATCATAAATATTTGTATAGTGACTTGTATATCTACGCGTTATTTTAAAATCGGACGTAAATGAATTAATATTAGTATTTTCTATATATTTTCTGATGTTATTATTTTATGTGTCATTTAATAATGATCCGTCGTTAAATTTGTATGATTTTATTCTTAAAAATGTTCTATAAAAAACGAATGGAGGAAAACATGGCACATTAAAAAAAGTTTTTTTAAATAATATATTTTTTTTAATTATTGCGGAGATTTTCACGGTCGGTTCCAAAATAATTTTAGGGATCTTGGGATAATTCTTATAACTCGTCTTTCTCGATGTAGGCAATTATATACCCCGAGGATGGAAATAGCAACGATCTCCGAAAAGTTGCCGAGAAAGACGATTTACACGGATTTTCCCTAGATCCCATTTTTTTAATTTAGGCACGAATGCACGAAATTGTGTCCATATTGTCTGCTTTATCTTTTAAGTTAATTTAAATATACTGATATCAATCCTTTCAATCTAAGAAAATAAAAAATGCAAATTCATGTTTTTAAATAATTAATATCACATAAATCATAGTTAATATATTATTATTCAGAGAAAATATTTTTTTTTTAATTGAAAAAATGTTTTTTTTTTCAAATCTAATTATATACTGTGTTTTTGTGTGATTAAAATCAATTATTAGTTAAGTTAAGTTAATTAAAAATCCATCAGTAGGTATCCAGATAAAATATTTGAATTAATTTTTTTTTCTAAACTAAAAATTAGTATTATATCGATTTGTAAGTGTGTAATTTTTCCCCACAGTAATTGATATTTTTATGGATTAGTCTAAAAATACTAAAAATATAATATACTCGTAATTATAAGGAAAATACTGAGAAAAATGTTTGGACCCACGCTGGAGGATGGAACTTACATAATTAAAAGAAACCTTGAACTTGAAGTACTGATTAACCAGGAAACAGTAGTGAGATTCTGTAAGTCTCAACGCCTACGGTGGGCTGGCCATGTAGAAAGAATGCCAGAGGGTAGAACACCACAAATTATATCCAGATGGGTGCCCCGCGAAAAGAGACCAAGAGGCAGACCGAGGAAAAGATGGGCGGATTGCGTGGAAGAAGATTGGGAGAAAATGGAAGGAGCTGGGGAATGGAGAGAGATGGCCAGAGACAGAAGTAAGTGGAGGACCGTTGTGGATGAGACCAAGTCCCACACCGGGATGTAGCGCCGAGAAATGAAATGAATGATGAGTCTTTCTTTGGTTAAAGTTTAGTTATATACTCACACTGAGGATGGAGGAGGTTACCTCCGAAACATGTTGTGATACATATTTTTATTCTATAAATATATTTAATAAGTACAATTGGAATAAAAGCAGTGTTATTTCAAATTAAAAATATTTCAAGTATGAAATTATAATTAACATTTTGAAATCGGCATTCGTTCTGTATCAAGCCATTTGACATTAATTTCGCGCTTAATAATAAGATATTTTTCAACTATTCTTCTTCTTCTTTATTTCAATGGGAATCTAGTCTCGCAGGGATGGCGTTACATATGGTCTCAACTTTCCTTTTTCTATTTCCATTGTGGTGGAAAGTTTCGCCAACTTGTGTCGTTTCCAATGGTACTTTTATTATTATTTGACAATGCCTCAACATGGCGAAACATATTATTTCCATAAAATATAATAAAACTTTTAGAAAACATTAATTTCGCTAAACTTCACGAGAACAGAATTTTCAAATCCTATTAATTATTTTTTATGGCGAAATTATTAAATAAATATATTTTTTTTTAAATTTTAAATATGTTTAATATAAATTAATACATACTAAATGTCTAACTAGATACGTGCATACGTAAACATAAAATTATAAAAAAGCAAAAACATTTGGAATAATTATTTTATAATCAACATTAACTTCTTTTATATTTTTCGTTCAAAATAACCTTTGTCAATCTTTTTTCTTCCCTGTACTTGGAATATTTCCTTAAGCGCATAATTGCGTAGAAAACTGCGCCGAGTATTCCTGCCGCGACTAGCATGACATCTATCATGTGTCGCTTGTACCACGGCATGCGCGCCGCCGGCGATTTTAGGAACTGACCGCCTTTATGCCTTATCACATACTCGATCCAATACGTCGCCGTGTCCAGCGGACTGCTCGGCCGGTCACGGAACTTTTTGGACAGCTCCTTCGCCATCTGTCCGTAGCTAGACACATTAAAAATTTGGTCCAAAGCGGAGCGCACGTTTCCCTCGGTGATTTTCAAGTAATCCAATTCAACGGCCACTCCGTGCGACACCAGCTTAGCCGTGTTCAGGTACTGGTCTGCGAATATAGGTATAGCAATAACAGGGACTCCCTTGTCTATGGCTTCCTGTGTGCCAAGCATTCCTCCGTGGTTTATAAATACTTTTACATTGGGATGGGCTGTAAATTCACAAAGATATAGATTATTAATTGTTTTTTTAAAGTTTACACAATTATTATAAAAAAATATATACGAGTATACCTATATTAGTTTCACTAATGTGAATGTGAAAATGTTTTTATCATATCTTAGAAGGCAAATAAATCATATAATTACAATCTTAATCAGCATTTTGAATGTATACAAATACTGGATTTTACCCATTACGGGTTAATCATTTTTAAGGATTAATTGTATCTCAATAGAGACGAAGATGTAAATTGTTTTTATTTGCATTAATAAAGTATTCTGCTTAATGCTTACACCTAATCTTAATAGATGGCGATAGTGTAGATTGAAATAAAAAATGTGAAGTGTTTCTCAACATAGTAGCATATATACATCTTTCAAAACTTTGTCAGACGTGGTGGGCGTTAGAAAGACGGAATGGGGAATGTTGTGTCATATTCGTATTTAAATCACAGTGGAATTCAACAGTGTTGCCTTGAATTTATCAATGTTTAACCTAAGTACAGTTTTGAAAGGATAAAATAAAAATTTTCATCCTCGCTAACAAAATTTAATCGCAAAATGTCAAAAGTAATTATTTAAAAAAAAAACATGAATCGTATTTTTTTAGGATTAACGGGGTTACCGAATAATCCTGACGATTTTTATAGAATCATAAATTAATACAGAAACAGTAATAATCTCACCCAAAATATCATTCTGGGGCAGCCATTTCCCAGTGAGCAGATTATCCAGTTTGGGCGGGTTATCATCCTCCCATTTCCAAATAACGCGTTGCTTTAGGCTCTTAAAAACGTTCACGAAAGCGTTTATTTTGTACTTTGGCATTTTGGAACAATACAAGTGAGAACCCAAACCGAAGTATATGGCGCCATCTGTTGCTCCGTCGAGGAATTTTTTAATGTTCTGAAACACGTTAGATTGATAATTTTTAAATAATGTAAAGACAATCGATTATCATTTAATGTTCAGCTTGAATTTTAAAAATATAATAGAAGATTGTAATAATATTTATAGAGTAAAAAAACTTTGATTCAATTTCAACATAAACAACTAAAGTCTTAAATTGGATCTCTTAATTATAATATAATGCTTTATTTTATAATAAAATGTTAATGTTCAATAATGTAATGATAACAATAATAACATATCTGTAATATTATGTCAACGTCAGTTTTCTAGAATTTCAATTGTATTGTATTAGAATTACGCGCATCACATTGTTTGGGCATCATAAAATGTAGTTACTTAATAATAATTTTCAATCGTCTTCCTGAGAATCTCAAATCTATTAACGACATTAAGAAATTTAAAAAGTGCTCTAACCAAATATATAAAGGGGTCAACCATTGACGTAGAAGATGTTTTTTTCTTTTAAATTTAGAAGAGTTTTCCTATCTATCCTAGTATGTAAATTTATTATCACAACTTTCCTAGCATTTAATTTTAATTATATCATCATGTTGCGATAACCAATGTTGGCATAATATTGCTAACAAATAATAACAAACCGCCATTTTACTAACAATGCTACTACGTTAACATGCTATTTTATATAGTTGTCACGATACAGGCCATGCCTAGTATGACAACTACAGTCCATAAACTTTTTTTGTCAAATTAATGTATAACATTTAAAAGTAAAAAATATATATAAAAGAATAATATACTAGTAAGGGGAACCATTTCACTACCATAACGTCTAACAAATCTTCTGGATATCGTTTTTCATCAAAAATAAATATTATGTATCGTCGTATAGGAACATATAAAAAGGTCGTGTACACTAAACATATCTAAAAAATAAGTTGTATAGCTAATGAATCTGGAAGTTGCCAGATTCACTGAGGTAATTTGTTTTCTTGCAACCTTGTAAACCAAAGAGCGCTTGTACGTAGTCCTACTTGCCAATATATTACAGTAGAAGTGAATCTTTTACAACAATGGCGCTATAAAAATCATCATTATCATCATCATCATACATAGCATATTACCCAGATGGAATAAATATGACATACATTTCAAAACAATTCCATTACATACGTTAGAGTTTTCATATTAAAAATGAATTTCTTTCATTTTAAATTAACCGAAACATAGAAGTACTCTCAATAAAAATACTTTGGGAATTCATATATACAACTTCCAAAAAAAATTTGTCAGACATGGTGATCATAAGAAAAAATAATGTGGAATGGGGAATGTTGTATTACATAAAGCTTGCGCTTAACCCAACAAATGATTTTGGAAGTTATATATAATATATGTTAAGTCATAAGTCCTGTAAACACCTTGATCAACCATATTCTGTTTCCAATTTGCATCTTCGTCTCTATTGAGTACAATTGATTCTTAAAAAACTTTGTTTAATCCACTATATTTAAATAAAAAATATTTAAAAAAAACACGACATGTTTCGGAGGATACCTCCATCTTCAGGTGTAAAAATAAAACAAAAAACTAAACAAAGAAAGACTAATAAAAAACGCATTTAAAATTCGATACAATAATTCAAATTTAAAAATTAACCTGGGCTATTTGGTATAAGTACGTACTAACAATTATTTTTCAACAGGAAGACATAATAAATAATATTAAATAATAATAACACATGATGATAATATAATTTAGAAAAATTGTAATTTAGAAAAAACACACATTTGAAAAGACATAATTTATATAGAAATTAAAAAATGATTAATTTGCATTTGATTGGGAATGGGAGCTTGGGAGATAAAATGTAGACAAAGTATTGAAGGATTATTGTATCGAATTTTAAATGCGTTTTTTATTAGTCTTTCATTGTTTAGTTTTTGTTATATTTTTACACCTGAGATGGAGGTGTCCTCCGAAACATGTAGTGTTTTTTAAAATAGTGGATTAAACAAAGTTGTTTAATCCCCAAAGTATATTACTATGGAGTTCCACAGTGTTAATGCCTTGACTTTCAATAAGTTTACCCTCAATTAAGAATAGTTGAATTATTATTTCTAATAATATAATGATTATATGACCCAAATATTTGATTTGCAATACAATCAAATATTAATTATTGGTTTATGACAGATAGGACTGATATCTCTGACGCTATTTAGATAAGAGAAACGTTGATTATTTGCGTTTGAAGTGCTACTTTAAAACGAAAGTTTCATTTAAAGATTAATGGAAAGCATTGAACAACTAACTGTAGCTGATGATGAAGAAGAAAAAGACATACGGCATAAAAATTAGATAACATCTTCTGACACACAATATCCTATAAACTGTGAAATTATAAAACTTCGTTTTTATTCTCTTCATTAATTTAAAATTAACTACCTAACTCAACTCCAGCAAGAACTTCAAAATTATATCAAAGAAATTATTCAAATTGACATACTAACAAATACACATAAAGATTTGAAAAATCAACAAAATTATACAGTTGATATATTATTGTAACACCTGATGATGTCAACATAGGTTGACGAAACAGCTGTCGCGAAAAATAAAAATAAAATTGTGATACAAACACACAATTTTTTTATTATTTAACAGTTTATAATGTTGAAGAATCATAGTGTTTCGGCCAAAACAATGGACTACAAAATATCTTCTCACAAAAATAGGTCAAATGTCTTGTAGGAAGTTTTCTTTTTCTTTGAAATCAATATTTTTCAAGGTTCTTTATCTTAGACTGATTTCTTTTAAATCAGTTACAAGATATAATTATATCAGGTAAAAATGGCATTTTTATACAAATATGTTGTTGTTTTTATTAATTTATCACAATCGAAAAAATATGAGATGTTTGATAAGATTCGTTGTCTTATCAAAAAATCGTCGATATGTACAGTAAAATTAAACTGATTTTTTTTCTTAAATTCCTTCAGATTAGATAAAAAGATAATAACTTCTATGAGTCAATCATTTATTAATGCAAAACGTTTTTTTTTATTCAAGTATTGTCAAATTTGTTAATTTCACGTTATATTATACAATCAAGGTGAACCAATGTTGTCACGTGATATATAAATAAATACGACACGCTTTGTTAGGAGATTTACCTCTACAACTCAGTTTTGCCAAACATAAAAAAAACGAAAATAAAAAACAGACCGTTATGGTAAAAGTATTCTTACTTCTTAACATGCCTCGCATTTAAAAAAAATATTTTAAAGAATTTGATGTTTGATTTCAAAAGAATGGTGAACATTAACGATATTATTCTCTATTAACATTAACGATATTATATTATTCTGATATTATGCTGTAGTAACGTTTATAATACACATGAAAATAAAAACCTCCCAATGAAGCCAATATTAACAGGTTTTTTTGTCTGAATAAATTCATCAACAATGATTATTTTACGAGTATATTAAACTACAGAAAAAAATACGGTGGTTTTATTTGAGACGTTGTCAGTTTGTGAGTAAAATAAATTTCAAGTAGTCAAGATTTTACGTTGTGTATAAATTTAGATGCAAAAACGATCTATTTTACAATACCATTGTTAAAAAGGGTAAACAATAATTTGTCTCATAAGACATAAAAGACATTAAATTCACTTTTTTCCACTTCAGAGTTTATTTTTCTCGACACGTTTTGAAGGTATTACACCTTCATCATCGGGAGAATGATATCAATTTTATTTCGTTCTCCTGAAAGTGAAGGTGTAAAACCTTCGATACGTGTCGAGTAAAATAAACTTAGAAGTGGAACAAACAGTTCAAGGATTAATTGTATCTCAATAGAGACGAAGACGCAAATTGGAAACAGAATATGGTGATCGAGATGTTGTTAGGACTTATGACTTGATATATACAACTTCCAAAAAAAAATGTCAGGCATGGTGGTCGTAAGAAGGGTGGAATGGGGAATGTTGTATTACATAAAGCGTGCGCTTAACCCAACCAATGACAGGTCATAAGTCCTGTAAACACCGCAATCACCATATTATGTTTCCAATTTGCATCTTCGTCTCTATTGAGATACAATTAATCCTTGAATTGATAACCCGCAATGGGTAAATAAAATCCAGTATTCGTCTACAAGTATTTGTATACATTCAAAATGTTGCAGGAACAAACAGTGTTTAAATTCTTTAAAAAAATCGTCAGTATTCAATTCTACAGTGCAAACGTATTATTATATGTATTTAATATGCAAATAAAAAAATGTATTTTACAAACCTCAGGTAATTTTTTGACTGGTTCAATATGAGCACCTCCAATTTGCACGATTCCAGGTACGAGCGGATACACCACATCAAAACTAAAGTGAGAATTGACAAGCACCAAATCGACGGAGTTCTCTAATTCGTCAACTGTTGGCAACGGTCCTGGCAGATGCTTAAAATGCTTCTTGATTATAGCATTCTGAATACCGGCAACGTGATACTTTCTCCCCACGTAGTCCACTGTACAAATGAACCAGTTGTAAGCCCTCTGTATGAGGGACAGATTATGAGAAGCAACAGAAAACTCAAAGGGAACATAGCTAGCCAACGCTGGGTTACCCATGAAGTCTTCTACTTGTCTCTTTGGAAAGGAAGTTTCCAGGAGAACTAGAGGCGCCTTGTATTTATGGGCGAACATGTACATCGCCTCTTGGAAGAACATTTCCACGATGACCAGGTCAAAGTGGCTCTTGTCATTCTCGTTAAAGTCCTTCACGGCTGGCGAGTTGAAGATTTCATCAAGACTCTTAATGGCCAAATTCCAGCCAAAAAATAGTTCTTTTATAAGAGAATCGTTTCTTTGTTGCCACACATCTAATCCAGCCACTAAAAATAAAAATAAAATCTTTAACATAGTTATATTTAGTTATATTTAGTTTACATCGTTTACATAGTTATATTTAGAAGAAAAAAATAATAAAACAAATTAAATTAACAAAATACAATACAATATTTGAATTTAAACTGTTGAATTTAAGAACTTTGTTTTTTGTATCACAATTGTAATTTATTTTACGCGACAGCTGTTTCATCAACCTATGTTGACATCATTAGGTGTTACAATCATTGTAACACCTGATGATGTCAACATAGGTTGATGAAACAGCTGTCGCGTAAAATAAAATACAATTGTGATACAAAAAACAAAGTTATTTAATTTAACAGTTAAAAATGTTAAGGTATCATAGTGTTTCGGCCAAAACAGTGGAATATTTGAGTTGTTTTATTTACAAACATGTTTTGGTCCTTCTTCTATGCATATATTTTAATGCAAATTTTGTACATAGAAGACGGACCGTACAAGGACCAAAACATGTCTGCAAATAAATAAATAAAAATTCTTCTATATTGGCCTTCACTTTTTGTTGTGGATTCACATTTGAATATATATAACTGCAATTAGTATAACAACAGATTATTTCATTTATCACAGACTTATTTTGGTTATGACATACATTTTTCAATGCACAAAATTAAAAAAAAATGTACATTGAAATAGTTTATGTAATAACCGAAATTGTAAGTGATAAATTAAATAAACTGTCGTTATACTACTTGGACTTGGATTATTTGGCTTACAGAGGTTCAGCTCTAATGGCTATTCCTCTTACGTCTATAGGAAACATTGTTGGAATGTGATTTGGTAGTTGTTTTATGATACTAAGTGCAGTTATATATATATATTTAAAAAATAATGTGTTGTGATAAAACAAAGTGGTTTTCTATTTATTCAGATGGGAATTCACAACACAAAGTGAAGGCGTATATAGAATAAAATATAATAAGTCAAACATATTACTTATAACAGAATTTCGTAAAACAAAACATTTGATATGTTACCATTTTGGTTTTTGATAAAGAAAATACATAATGGCAATATCTTTTTTTTTTCACAATGTGAAATAGTGTATCAGATATCCAATGAAACGTTTATTTCATTTGCCTTTTCTAAGAAATAAAGAATTCATAATTCATTAAACATCAAATTTTGTTTTCGATATTTGATATTAAGAATTTTTATATCCATTATATGAAGAAATCTCCCAAATACATTATATATAAAATAAACGGCTTTCATATTTATGCGTGTATGTATTTCTATATATTTATTTATCAATACATTTCTAGTTTTCAACGCCGTCTCCCCGAAGGGGTTGACAGAAAGAATAGACTGCCACACAATATGCATGTGTCCTTTGTACGTATAAAAAAATCATAACTTTCATACAAATAGACAATTTGATTGGTACGGTCATGTCCAAAGAATGGACACCACCAGACTCCCTCATATTGCTCTACATAATCAACCTCACGGGATTCGTCCTCGTGGATGACCTCCAAAATGGGGAACAGACCACATTGGTCTATAACAAGGAAGAGGAAGAAAAAGAATAAGACAATTTGATTAATTATAATGGTTTAAAGGCGGGCCACACTGTGATAAACAAGTTGGTTTGAAACCAAAATTTGTATACTGAATGTTATTACTCAAACTTAAACCATGTTCTAGACGTAGTAAAAACGTCGATTTTAGTAAACCATGAGTTAAACCGCGGATGTTTCTGCATACGGTTATCCTTTCAAGTAAAATTCAAACTATTCAACAAACATGGTACGTTTATCTCTCTTCCTCGCATTATTTTACCCGGCGTAGAATGAGATAGAAGCCCTATACAAGACAAATTTTATGTTTGTTCTAGTCTGGCTCGTTGGTGGAAACCGATGTTTATCACAGTGTGGCCCGCCTTTTAATATTAATTTATTAAACATAAATTAACATCTGTACCATTAGCGTCATACGTTTTAAATTGTTTTGATTTCTTAGTAATCCCTCGATCGATCGAGTCTGTCAGAAATATTAATTAAAATTTTTGAACTTTAGTCCTTGTGGATATCCTAAAGAGGGTCACTTCCAAAATGTTATTGATAAAGCATTGATAATACAAACAACTTTTATCAATACGCATAATAAAACAAATTGTATATTTTTGAATTTGTTATCAAACAAAACAAACTTGTATTTTTTCTGGCAAAATATCTGCGTTTATATAATTTTATGAGACTTCTAATAAGTCGGATGAATGTAAATACTTCTTATAAGTGTACTAGCATGAACTACACGTTATCGTGTCTATTGTGAGGTATGCATGTGAAATGACCTGATGATGAAGGTGAATAACTCTAATGTGACGATTTTCATAAAAGATGAAATCACGCAGCCTGCAATATTAGCCTGAATGGTGAAAATCTAGAACAAGTGAATGAGTTTTTATATTTAGGTAGTATGTTTTCAAAGGACAAGCGAGTGGAGAAGGGTTCGGGCAGGCAATGAAAAAAATGGTGCATTTAAAGTTGTCATCGCAAACGAAAAGCTAAAATGGTAGTGGACAATGCTACTTTTGTACCTACCAATATGTATGGAAGTGAAGCATGTAACTGGCAAAAAATGATGAAATTAGAATTAATGCAGTAAAAATGAGATATCTTAGACGAAAGTGTGTAAAATGTGTGAATGAAAGGGTCAAATAAAAATAAGCAATTCAATACAGTGCGAATGAAAGTGTTATGAACAAAATAATGAAGGATGCACATGAACGTCACACTGTTCTTTCCTGACATACTTCTCTTGTTTCCTTAACATTCATACATAGTGTCAAGACGTATGTGCGTGACATGTGGGGGTCCATTATTTCTACCCACCCCTTTGGAGAAACGGCGTGATGCTTAGTTGGTAATTTTTTTTTTGAATAAGACTTAATGCAATTTCAAAAATTCGTAATCACATGTTGCTTGGTGTATAATTTGATTGGTGGGTATCACAGCTTCTTTTTTCGCTGGCATAAATACGTTATTATATAATTACGTTTTTTCACTCTCCGATATTGAGCAAGAAATTTTTTGCTTTGAAGTTTTCCATATTTTTTTAATTTCATAATTGTACTAGTCAAATAACAGGGATGCGATAAACTTACATTTATAACCTTTTTTTTAAATGTGATCTAATATAATATATTTAAAAAAAAAAAAAACTTTTCGTCAATCAGATTGTATATCTATTTATAAGGCGTTGATTTATCGCGGCTTTGCTTAAACATAAATGATAATATTCATTTTTATAAATATAATTTAAGTAACAATAAATATATATTATAGAGTAAAACATATGTTTCATGAATTGAGACGCTGTTTTTTTTAAATTCATAATTGTTAATGTATTTATCTCGACATGTTTGGAAGATTTTATACTTTTAAAATCGGGAGAATGACATAAAACATTGTCGAGAAAAAAAAACTCAAAAGTGGTTAAACAGATTTTAAATTCATTAAAATTCTTCATTATGTAATTTCACAGTGTTTATAAAAAACCCCTAAGTTTATAAAAAAATAGGATATATTAAAAAAAAAATTAAACTCTGTTTTCCCGCTTTTTAGGTTTTAATTAGAAGGTATAAAATCATTTTAATTGGAAAGGGTCAGGGAGTAGTGAAAAAAGTAAATGTAGAAGACGTTAATGGAACTATAAATATAGGAAGACCGAGGAAAACGTGTCACGAACAAATCAATTAAATATTAAATATTGGCCACCTAAGGGGTCGGAGAAATCGACGCGCACGGTTGACATGATGTATTAATGCAGAGGAAGTGAGAGAAGTGTGTCAGGATAGAACAATGTGGCGGTCCATTATTTCTGCCTCCCCCTCCGCGGAGACGGCGTGATGGTTAGTTTATTAATGGTTTTTGATGTTTTAATAAAATAAGGCATACATAAGCAAGAAATTTCTCGCCTGTGACTTCTGGAAGTGGCTTTCTGTGTAAACCTCCCATGCAATTAGACTTTTTTAACTTGTGTACCTTGTCACAATCTACGCAAGTCAACTTGCAGAAGGTGTGTTTTGTTACTTACGGAAGTTTTCATACCAGTTTCCGCTTATTTCTAGAATGTTTTGTTAAATTTATTCTCAAATGTATCGGTTAAGAGATAGCATACATACTTTCTTTCATGAAGTTTTCCATGTTAACCGGAATCTGATGATAATTGGCCGGCGGGTCCTTGACCAAGTTCGTGGTGATAACGGTCATATCATGACCCTGTCGCGCAAGGTGCAATGTGACGGCCTGAACAAATTTCGAGTGCGATTTGCCATAGAACGGGGCCACAGTTAATATTCTGCTACTAGAAGTCTCTTGCATAACGTTAAAGATAAATAAAATGGTGATGCATATTACGAAACTCTGGAAAAAAAAAATAACCATTAAAATAAAATAAAAAAATTCATATAATATTAATACACTTGTAAATTTGTATTTGTAAGTGGTAGCCAGACAGTCAAGTTCAAGATGGACTCCCAAAGTCTTAAAGTGGAGGCCATGGGAAAACAAAAGGGGTGTCGGTCGGCCACAGAAGAGATGGGCCGACGATATTGTTGTGGTCGCCGGGAAAAAATGGATTGAAGCGGCACAGGATAGAGAAAAATGGAGACAGATGGAAGAGGCCTACATCCAGCAGTGGAGGGAAGGCAAGGAAGAAGAAGAAGAAGAAATTTGTATTTACATTACCTTATTATGTTAAACAACCAACCGGTTGAAAGCCTGTAACTCTGAAGAAGCTCCGGCGAGAGCGAAACCGGTTGGTTGTTGAAAAGAATAAAGTATCAAATCGAAACATTCTTTTTTTAATTTTTTTTATTGATTTTTAAGATTACATTTCTCAATAAACTTCGAAGATATTCTTTCTGACGGGATACTAATTTGGTATACTAATTTGGTATTTTTTAGGCATAAAATAACTGTATAAACTGGTAATAATTAAGTTTCTCTATCTTCAAAAATTAAACTGAGAGCTGGAAAAAGTGTGTTTTGATCATTTATAATTTATATTTATGAATTTCCAGTGTTTGTGTATCTTTTTTGACTACAGCACATATTAAACTATTTTGAATGTTCATATGAAGCACCCACTTTGTGGTTAATCATTTTAAAATTATAGATATAAAATAATAAAAAACTTTGTATTTAATCACGGTATGGTTTTTATAAATAATGCAAACAAATTTCGCTCGGAGCTTCCTAAATGTAATGGATATTGACAATAGAGTATAATATTGACAATAATATTGATTATGTAAGGTGAAAAAGAGAGTATTGACGATCGATATTGAAGAAATATGGATGATATCAGGGATCCAGATTTTATGATATCAGGGCTTCAATATTTAAAAGTGGAGGAGATTAATTGTCAATATTATCGGGGATTTTGTCAATGTCCAACAAAACAACGTCTTATCAAAATTCAAGCATCTAAATTAATATCATTACAAACTACTTTCTCCATATTGCATCAATTTATTTTTAATGTATTATTATCTTATAAACAGTTAACACAATTCAGTAATGATTTGAATGAAACAACATAGAAAAATAAGCAAATATATTTTTTTATCTGATAAAAAAAAAACTTTTTGGTCCCCAAAAAAATTTGAAAAGCAGAAATCAATATTTTTGTACATCAAAACATGTTATTACAACATAAGCATAAAACGAAAATTTTCATTAAAAAATTATAATTAAATAAATATATTTAACATATACGTTAATATATCAAGCGACTGTTACACATGTCATATGATTTTTAAAATATATTTTATCGCTATATCAATTTTTGACAGAAACAACATACACTGTTACACATGTCATATGATTTTTAAAATATATTTTATCGCTATATCAATTTTTGACAGAAACAACATACACTGTTACACATGTCATATGATTAAAAAAAAAATTGTATCGTTATATCAATTTTTGACAGTAAAAACTTACAGGTTTAATGAAATCCATTGTCATGTGTTTTTTTTTGTATAATGTAAATAGAAATATGATTGTGCTTGAAGCATATTCTAAAAATAGTCAATTTGCTCTCAGGTATCACACTTGGTTTATCTTCACCCAAAAAAACTTGTTAATATACATATTATAATATAAATAAGTTGTCTAGAATTTATTCGAATGTCATGAATCAAAACTTTGTATATATTGTCTTATCAAGTCACACGTTAAAATTAAAAATAGCACATAAAACTTGTACTTTAAAAAACTATATTTGATACACACAATTTACTTTATATTCACTTCTTACTGTAATGAATGATTAAAATGTTTTCTTTAAATCTAATTGTCATTTAAAATCAACAAATTTACGCCATGCACCTCATGTGCGCAATGTCAGCTAGCTAAAATTGTAATAACACAAAGGTCTAATATACCGTTCGTCAATCAGCTGATGACTGCTATACTGGCGACAATTAATTTGTGAGACACCTGTTGACGATTGTTTGAAACATAATGGAAAAAATATTTGATGACATCTATGGAATAAATTATTAAGGTAAAATAAATGTGATAACGGAATACATAAACCTTATATTGTAATTTGTACTACCGTACTAATTACAATATATGGATTCATACGTTTATTTTAATTTCCAGATATTTAATGACACTTTGCGGTTATGTCATATTTCGCCCTGCCATGGAATCAGATGCGGCAGTATACAAACCCGAATCCGTTTTAAATATTTGTAACAGAGTTAACGGAACAGAATTATGTTATTAGGATAATTGAAATGTTTTAATTATATCGACTTGATGCCTGAGAAAACCAAAATGATTTTTTTTATAACATATAATTTGAATAGGTACTTGTAGAAAATGTGTTTGCACGGTTATATGATCGTATTCAATCACAATTGAAATTATTATTAGCCTTTTTACAACAACAAATTTTAATTACGCAAACGAAATTTTAAAATTAAGCTTTTCTTTAAAAATATGCTTGCACAGTTATATAATCGTTTTCAATCCCAATTAAAATTATTGTTACCCTTTTTACGTAAGTATGAATTGTATTTACATTTTTAAATTGCGCGAGAAGAAATTCTAAAATTAAGCGTTTCTTAGAAAAAAATTATACAATATTTTTTTTAATTCTATATTTTTCCAAATTAACATTACAAAGTACATACCTACATATACTTTCGAGTTGGCAATTTGGAAAAACGCATCGACCAAGGAAAACAAAAACATATATCACGCTTTCGAGTTTGATGTTTATAGAAAAATACTATATATTAATAAATAACACAACCAAATCAGTTGTTGAAATACAATTATTTATATTTTAATTTTTATTATTCCTCGCTATACACCTATGTGGTCGATTCTCCAAAGGGTTGCTCCGCCTATGATGTGGATTCCGAGTTATCACGATCTTAGGAATTCTTGCTGGATCCATTTAATCGATGTGGTCCCTCCAGAATCGTCTTCTCTGTCTACTCCATCTCACTATGTCTTCAATTTAGCGAATTTCTTCATTGATTATCCTATCTCTGGGAATATCCTATCTCCCCACAATAGGTCGCAATGTTCTCATTTCTGCTACTCTAAAGAAATGTTCGGTTCTGATAGTCTGCCCTTGCTTCGATTCCGTAGGTCATTATGGGCATTATTATATTAAAATTCTTCACTGTTCAATTAAAAAAAAATTGTTTAATGTATCACAATTGTATTTTAATTTTTCGAGACAGCTGTTTCATCAACCTATGTTGACATCATCACTATCATCAGGTGTTACAATTAATTTGTAACCCCTGATGATGTCAACATAGGTTTACGAAACAGCTGCCGCGAAAAATAAAAATACAATTGTGATACATAAAACAAAGTTGTTTAATTTAACAGCTTATAATGTTAAAGTATCCTAGTGTTTCGGCCAAAACAATAGACGTTTAAATTATTCAATTTAGAATAATTGAAAACCGCCAAAGAACAAAAAATATTCGATTCGTGATCAATGAATCTTATTTTTATTTAGTACAATGCTTAATTAAATAAGTTTTCATTAATTTTGTAAAAACTTAATAAGAAATTCTATTTATCGGTCTTTCTATCGAAAAAGCAAACACGCTTAATAGTTAATAGGTATTTTGCAGGAGGTTTTCTTTGTGAACGCTTTCTTAATTATTTAGTTCCAACTTTCACTGGAGAGTAGTCTCGGGAGATCTAACTTCGGCAGGAGATGAACAAGATGTCTTGGGAGCCATGGAGTTCTGAAAGGGAGCACGCAAAATGATCGTGAAAACTTTCGAACCGACCTTTGTATACACTCCGTGCTATCATTGAACTAGTCATTCTTGTCTACCGTAACTATAGATAATTTCCTATAATGTAATTTATACGAATGAAAACGTCCGTTTTATTAAAGTTTAATTTAAATTTATGGGCATTATCAAATATCTGACTAATGACGGAAACAAGTCATAGCACAATTATAATAAAACTTCTAGAAAACCGTCGTTTTCATTCGTATTCATTATTTAGTATAAAGTCATTGATCAAGAAACGATAAAAAACTAATTATATGATATACTTTGCGACATTTTAAAATAATGATTTAATTCTATTTTAAATTTAAGTTGATTAGATGGTTAATTGTTGGTTGACCACGGGTGAAACGTAAATTTTAAAAGCGAAATATGATTTGATAAAATAACTATTATTGATATTTATAAAATATAAAGGAACACATAAGAGATGTAGGATTTTTTTTATCTATGCTTTTGTAGTCTCAAGATTTCAAATTAATATTTGTTTAAAATATAAACAATAATCAATTTAAAATCTTGAATAATTACACAACTGCGTCATATCAGAGTATACTACTCGTTTATAGATGTCACGTACTCTATATTCTACGAGACGCACTCTGGAATGGCGACCGAGTACCGGCCATAGAAATCCTGGCAGACCACAAGCCAGGTGGTGTGATGACATCAAGAGAGTGGCAGGAATAGCACAGAGCGGCGAGAGATACAGATTCGTGAAGGGAGGTCTTTGTTCAACACTGGACGACTGAAGGTTGATGATGATGATGATGACTCTTAATTGGTATCACTTAGTATGATAATAAAAAAAATAAATTGGATAATTTATAGAGCGCCATTTTTATGAATAACTCAAGGGCGCTGATAAACTAATTGTATATTTCATTTGTCTTTTTCTTTGCCATATACTTTGTATATACAACACTAACTTTAAAAAATGGCTCTATGGCTCGGCCATATGTTAAAATGTATTATTATCCGTAATTTTTTGAAAATTATTTTGTTAATGTAACATCAACATGCTAATAACACTTAAACAGCCAGACAATAAGACACGAGTACAGTGACTATGTGTGAATAAAGGAGAAGGGTTCATCGCGGGATTAATCACCCTGTATTGTAAAAATAAACGAATACGAGAAATTAGAATAATCTTGAGAATACAGAGAGATAGCCGGATAGAAAGAGAATATAGAAAAATCTGGAAAATGCAGATATATGGGATGGAAGCCAGTATAAGACTGTTGTGGAGGAGGCTAAGTCCCACACTGGTATGTAGCTCCGAGAAGAAAAGGTTCTATCTAAGTCACATTTTGTGTAAAGACAGATATGAGATATTTCAACTAATGTTAATTGCAACACAAAAGAGCCATGCTACACTTAAGACTCTCGGACCGGATAAGAAATACTGAAATACGTAGAAGGTCGGGAGTAACAGATGTCGTCGCAAAGGTAGCGAAGCTTAAATGTTCATTTACGGGACATGTTGCCAGGTCGGTAGACGATTGATGGACCAGAAGGGTGGTAGAGTGGAGACCCCGCGAAGACAAACGAAACAGAGGGAGACCCATCACACGATAGTCCGATGACATTACAAGAATTGCTGGCGATTGGATGCAAAAGGCACAAGATAGGGATACGTGGAGAAGTATGGGGGAGGCCTATGTCCAGCAGTGGACAAATAAATAATATATGAAAATACCGTAAAAATTCTTAAGTTATCAACATTTGAGCACGGTTCCCTTATCTTTCCACGATCCGAATTTCATCACTCGCAATCGTTATTTTCCGAGCTATAAGACTAAAAGTAAATATTTGTTCATCTGGAGGACATTTCTCTGGGCTCAAAATGGCTTAAGGTATTTATTTCAATGTTTAAAAGGATAAATTTCAAGCCTTAGTTTAACAAACCAAACCTATAAATTTCGACCCAGCCTCACTCAAAATAATATCTCAGACGAATAAATGTTTCGCTAGAGAATTTTTCATTTTTCATTAATTCCTACTCTATTCGAAATATTTTATAATTTATTTTTATTTTGTACATTTAAAAGAGTAGTGTTTTAATTATTAAACCAATCAAGTGTAGAGTTTGTTTTATTTATTGAGCATATTAACACGAATTTCAAGATAGCTAATATTAAACATGTTTATATTTAGTGTATCATATATAAATAAAATCATAGTCCAACGTTGGTTTAAACATCTATGAATTTCATACAATCGACAATTTTTTTTGATATTTGTACAATGGATCTAAAATAAATAAAAAGTAAATAACACAATGATTTATATTGAATGTCCCAAAATTTAAGCAAGATTTGAATTTGCCGCCTTTTGTGCAGTAAATCCTTGACAACAACGAAAAAAAAAATTTGGTAGCTGACAGCTTAGGGTTAGTAAAAATGGAGCGTTACACGATGCAACAACGTGTTTTCATAATTTAACAATATCTCAAAAATAATGAAATTTTGGCGGCCGCAGTTCGAATGTTTCATGCAAAATATGATTGAAATAGTGTTTTAACTTCGTCAACTGTGAAGAGATTAATTGAAAAATTCAGGGAAACTGGATCAGTTGGAGACGCTAAACGCACTGATCGTCCAAAAACAAGCCGTTCAAATGTCAATATCGAAGAAGTGTGTGAGAGTGTTGGTGAAAATCCGTTTGTCTGTACTCTCTCGTTTCGGTGATCAGAATTGCCCCCCTAGATCGTGTGATTTAACCCCATTAGATTTCTTTTCAAAAGGTTATTTGAAATCAAAGGTCTATGTCAACAAGCCCACAACCATCCATGCATTATATGAGGAAATTAAACGCTGCATTAACGAAATTCAGCCACATTTATGCAAAATAGTCATGAAATTTACCGACAAAAGAATGCGGGTGTGCCAGCAAAACCATGGATGCCATTTGCCCGATGTGTTATTTCATAAATAACCCTATACTATGTACTTTATGATTCAGTAAAAAAACAATCCAAAGACTAAAAATTGTGTTTTCTATTTAATTCAAATCTTTCTTTAATTTTGGGACACACTAAATAAGCATATAACAACTAACTTATGAACATACATGTATTTACAATGATCATTTATTTAAAGGTATTACATATTAGTTTTGTTTTTTAGTATCTACCTTCTTATTCATCACATTTCTTAATAATTTAAGTATTGTCCTCACAATGATTTTCAGTAACAAAGACACAATTCCAACTAACAATATGAGGCATACAAATATAACTAACATTGCATCTATCATATGATATTCATACCATCTTAAGTCCAGCAATGGTGATTTCATGAAGTCAGCTCCTTTATGCCTAATGACATACTCTATCCAATAGATGGCAGTATCCATTGCTGATTGCGGCCTATCTCTGAATCTGTAAGAAAGTTCTTTGGCATGTTCTGAATAAGAAGAATTGTTCAGTATCTTATGTAAGGATATTTTAAATGCTTCTTCGGTCAACGTGGAAAAGGCCAATTTGATCCCAAAGCCCAGGTTCTCCGCCTTGGCTGCGTTGAGATGCTGATCTCCGTAAACGGAAATTCCTATGACAGGGATCCCAAAGTGTATCGCTTCCAAAGTGCTCAGCAGTCCGCCATGGAAGACAAAAACTCTAATGTTTGGGTGTGCTAAAAATAAAAAAATTCATACAATGTTTTTAATTGAAATTTCTTGGTAGAAGTTCATTTTTAATAATGAAAACAAACAAAAATAAATTACACAAAATTTCTTTATTATAATGTATTTAGTGTGCTTCCACTTGTGTTTATATTCGACCGGTTTCGGCAGCTTGCTGCCATCGTCTGGAACCTATATCAACATCTATTTGGTTTATATAACTGATAGTGGGTTAAACGTTTTTTTCCCTGATTCTAAGAAATCAAATCAAATCAAATCAGTTTATTAACTCAATAGACATGACAAACAGGAAAATGTTTAAGGCATCTATTAAGTACAGGTAAAATATTATAAAAATACAACAAAGTACCAGAAACGCATTAGAGATGGTTCGACATTAGGAAGACAAGATACTTTCTAAAGTCAATAGTATTTCCCCCCTGAACGTACTTTCACTAACATGAAAGACGTCGATCTCCGGGGAGACCGCGTTCAGCAGACTAATTGCTCTTCCCACCGGCGTCACCAGAGGCAGATTGGTTCTGGCGGCCGGTAGGTAAAACAATCTGTGCTGTCGCTGTCGGAGATATCTATCGGGGACAAAAAGACCAACATCCTCCAGTACGGCCGAGTTCTCAAAGTATCCCCTAATTAATCTGAAGAAATGGGTTATTAGATGTCCATCTCTTCGAAGCTGTAAAGAATTGGTTCCGAGCATTCCCAGAAGAAATGCCGTGGGATAGAGCCACGGATAACTACCATACTCCCTCATGTAGAGATACCTCAGAAATTTCTTCTGAACTCTCTCCAGCATAACGGAATATCTCGCTTCGTGAGGACTCCATATCACAGAACCACTTTCGAGCCTGCTCCGAACCAATGCGTTGTATAGGACTCTGAGCACATTGGGATCCCTGAAAACTCTTCCGGTCTGGACGATGAACCCCAACATCCTCAGTTCAATGCCACAAATCCTCTCGATATGTGCACGAAGAAATGTATTACTGTTATTAAGTTGTAGTTGAAATTATTCTATATATGGTAATGTAAATTTTGGGTTAATTTGTTGACAGACAATGGCAGCAAGCTGCCAAAACTGGTCGAACATAAACACAAGTGGAAGCACACTAAATACATAATAATAAAGAAATTTTGAATAATTTTTTTTTTGTTTTTATTATTTGATGTAATGTTTTAACTGATATTTCATTTAATTTCTAAACTCAAAATACGTGTCTGTATAAGAAATAAACGGGAGCTAATCGAATAATATGAATTATTATCTATGTGATTTGCACTGTATAAACATCCCCTCTAGGCTAGCTTCAAGTTTATTTAATAATTTTATCAATTCTTTAAAAAAACAGTTTTCAATTTTATCAGGAACAAATTTAAAGTATAATATATTTACCCGTACTAAATTAAATTGATATAAGTGATTAAGCTGTTTTTTAGCATGGAACTAGCAAAAAAAGAATCAAAGTAAAATAAATGCAGTAGAAATGGATAGAAGTATGGATACTCTGTGTATGATAGAGTTTCGAATGAAAATATAAGAGATCGATACGGTGAGAATGAAAGTGTTATTAACAAAATAATGAAAGGAACATTTAGATGGTTTGGACACACGAAAATAATGAATGAAGAAAGAATGGTAAAAAAGTATTTTGTCGATGTAAATGGAATTAGAAGTAGAGGAATAACAAGTAAAACGTGGCACGATCAAATAAATCAAATATTGAATGTCGGCCACGTGAGGAGTCGGAGAAATCGACGCGCGTGCATAACACGATGTATGAACGTTGAGGATGCGAGAGAAATATGTCAGGAAAGAAAAGTGTGGCATTCCATTCTTTCTGCCTACCTCTTCAAGGAGACAGCGTGTTGGTTAATTAGATAGTTAGTTCACACTATGTTGAAAGCCATAGAGAAATTTTGTATATCTGATTGTGTTCAAATAACTTGTAAACTTAAATAGAATTTAGAACATTTTATCTCCTTCTCATTTTATCTTCTTATTACCATTTTAATTTTTATAAACAATAGGCCTTGCGGTTTTTTCCTTTAAATAAGTCATGCAAACACTTTGACGAGATATAACTTTTGAGGTATTCCCAGAGCAAATTTATATAAATATTTACTTTTTCCGGAGATAAAGTTTGGTCTCTTAGATACAGGTACCTCAGTTATCAGAATATTTTTAAATTAAGTTGAGTTATTTTAATATGTTATTTCAACTTCGAAGCAGCTGTTTAGAATTGAATTTGAATTGAAACCTTCTTTAGGTTAAAAAAAATAGTTTTCTTTAAATAATTATTTCAAAATATCTGAAAAAATATACATGTTTTACAACAATGAAAAAACACGCCGTCACTCCAAAAGAGTAGGCAAGGAATGAACCGCCACAATAATCCAGCCTGGCACACCGTTGTAGGTTTCTGCACATGCATACAGCGAATCATACGCGCACGTCGATTCTTTCGATTTTTAACATGGTGTACCTTTAATTTAATTTGGTCATGTCATATTTTCTTCGCTTTTCCTAGACTCCATATTACATTCAAATCGTTAACATTTTTTTTTAATCATTCATTCTTCATTCATGCGTTCCATTTGTCCAAACCAACGCAGGGATCCTTTCATTACTTTGTACAGAATACTTTCTTCCGTTCTATATTTCGACCTTATATCGGCATTTGCAATTATGTCATACATCGTCCTATCATATGTTTTTCAAAGGAAATCTCTTTCACAAATAGTCTGCTTTCATTCATATTTTGCTAGCTACATGATACATTTGGGTTGAAACCATAACTCCGTTGTAAACGACCAATTTCGCTTTCATTCATATATAATTTGTTTACAATAACTGTTTTTAAAGTTCCATTCGGTGTATGGATAAATTGTACATTTTATATATATTTTTACCATCATTACCTAAAATATCCGTTTGAGGAAGCCATGGTCCTGTGAGCACGTTGTCAGGTTTTCCTGGCATGTTCTCGTCCTCCCACTTCCACAGAACTCTTTGCTTCAGTTTTGAGAACACTCTTAAGAACATTTCTATTCTCTCTTTTGGCATGTCCCTGCTTTTGAGATTAGAACCCAAAGAGAAAAACACGACACCGTGTTCTGATTCATCGAGGAACTTTTGGAGGTTCTGAAATAAATGAAATAAAAAAAATATGAATTAATTTTACGAAAAACATTACAAATAAAATATACTTTTCCAAAATAATTCTCTTCCGAACAACCAGCTGAGTATTATTCAAATTCTTCACATTTATAAATTTCATAAATAAATTTATAAGAATGAAAACGACTGTTTTCTAGAAGTTTTATTATATTTTATGAGAATGACTTGTTTTTTCCTTGCTTTATCAAATATCATAACATTTTAAAATTCCTTAGCAAGTATGTTATTATCCTTAGCAAATATGTTATTGCTATAAAATATTATAAAACTTCTACAAAACCTATGTTTTCATTCGTATTAATTATTTAATTTGGATTATTACAATATTGTTAAAAAAACTATAAATATTATTAAAAAGCTAATAGCATTGAGATATTCGTGGTTTATTTCATTATTTTATATTTATTAAATTCGAGGGCCCCAAAAACTTTGTATATTGTATCAATTTGTCAAAATCATATAGTAAGTTATATCAATTAATTATTCTAACATAAGTAATAGAACAAAGTGAACGCATTTATGTACTGATAGTTGGGGTATTAGTTATGTAAACTCCATTATTAATTTATAATAGTAAAAACGATTTATATAAATTGTGACAATTTTGTTTCGTCTTGCGAGGGCATTCTTAAACTGAGTTTAAGAATGCCATAGCAAGGCGAAACAAATTTGCCATACTTTATATAATTTATATAAATTAAATCCAAGTAAAACCCCTAAACAATCGTGTTTACTGTTTGGCATTTATGCCTTTTTTTTAATTCTCCGCAGGTTAAACACTTGATTGGACCCATTTTAAAAAGTTATTTCAATATGTAATTTATGTGTGACAAAAATAACTTCGTATATTTATTTCCAAGAGAAATAAAACGCTATTTTTTAAGATGAAATAAGCCCGAGCTAGCCTGTAACTAATATGCAATGTACACCTCTGATGTTAATATACAAGATCGAATTTTAAGCGAGACATTATTTTGTTGTTTTTTAGTCGTCATTGGTAACAAAAGCCATTTGATATAGTATAATTATCGCATAAAAACTCGCCTATAGGGAACTTTATGATCTTGTTGAAGAAACAGTAATTGTTAGCTAGTTCTAAATTACATTAGTAATTTGATTTGGGAGCGAATTTTACGCTCCCGTAAATGAACAATGTTAACTTGTATAAAAAAGTTTGAAGTTGTACGCAGTATCGACATAAGCTTTCAGACTAAGACACAGACAATAAACGTAATGCAACATATCTTATCTCCGTGAGTATTTTTTAATTGCATGAACAAATTCCATTTAATATTAAATGATCTGAGATTTTTTTACATGTAATAATCTACGTATTACTCAACTTTTGTAAGACAAGTATACACCTTGAATAAATTAATAAAGATATTACATTCTTCATGATCACGTGGCGAACCAAAATAAACTTATATAAAAAAAATTAAATGTTATGTTGTTTAAAAATAATAATTGTTTATTTTAGATAAACATAAAGGGTAAACACTGTGGTATTCCATAATGACGAAATTTTATGAATTAAAACACTATTTTTTCCACTTTTGAGTTTATTTTTCTCGACATGTTTCGAAGGCTTACACCTTCATCATTGGGAAAACGATATATATCGTTTATATCGTTCTCCCGATGATGAAGGTGTAAGCCTTCGAAACATGTCGAGAAAAATAATCTCAAAAGTGGAAAAAACAGTATTTTAATTCATAAAATAATTATTGCAAGTACTCATATAATTATTGCAAATTTAACTGTTAAAATATAAAAAAAGCTGTTAACGGTATAACAATTTTATAATTTTTCACGACAGCTGTTTCGTCAATCTATGTTGACATCATCGTGTGTTGATGATGTCAACATAGGTTGGCGAAACAGCTGTCGCAAAATATTAAAAAAATAATCAAAAATTGCGATAACGTAAACTTATATATTTGAACAATTAATAATATGGAAGTATCATAGTGTTTCGGCCAAAACAGTTTAAATATACTTTACGGAAAATTATACCATATGTTTCCAAAGAACTATATTAAGACGTAAAATGTAAATAAGTTGTAGGATAAATAATGTTCACAAATAGATAAGACTGACACACTTAACTAATTTTATAATGTTTGGTGTCTCATCTTATACGCTTATACGCGTAACGCATAACAAAGTCATAACAATGATATATTTAAATTAAGTTCTTTAGTTTAATATGGTGCATTTAATTAGGAATCTGGTTATTACGAGTGGAAAGTACTTTACCAGTTTGCCTGGTAATTTGGTTACGTCTGAGTCGCCACTAATTAAATTTTATGAAATGGAATAATCTCTAATTCTCACCTCTGTTAGATTCTTCGGTGGCTTAATGTGAACTCCTCCAATTTCCACGATTCCGGGAACGTGAGGTCTTATAGTGTCTATGCTGTAGTGGGTATTAATGAGGACAGTTGATATCGTCCTCTCGATTTCGCAGAGGCTCGGCCAAGGTTTGGGTAAGTTCTGAAAATGTTGTTCCAGAAGTTTCTCGTGTCTAGGCTGAAGATAAAACCTCCTTCCCAGCAAGTCGAATCCGGTGTAGAAAATGTTCTTTAACCTCTTCCAAAGATTCATTGGTTTTTCGGTTGACAAAAATTCGTGAGGCATGTAAGAGATCTGTAGAGGATTTCCCATAAACTCTCCGGAATACTGCGTGAATCCCATCGTGCTTATAGCGACTATCGGCGCCTTATACTTGTGAGCAAATATGAAAAACGCTTCTTGGAAAAACAGCTCCATGAAAATCAGGTCAAACTTTGTATTATCGTTCTGTATGAAGTCTTTGAGTGAAGATGAATTGAATGCTACTTCAGTGCTGAAGTAAGTACCATCCCATAGGAGCCTCATTTCTTTTGGAAATGTCATGTATGCAAATGAAAATTTGTCCATGTTTTTACCAACTGTAGGGAAAAAATCAAATATTAAAGCGTTTTTTCATAACTTGTAATAGCCTTATACTATTCAAAAGTAGGCTTATATTCACATATAGTTTAATAATTGTATACAAACAAACAAACCTTCGCGCCGTTTCTCTGCAGGGGTAGGCAGAGAGACTGGACCGCCACACTACTCTATCCTGGCAAACCTCTCGAGCTTCCTCCACATTCATACAACGAGTCATACACGCACGTCGATTCCTCCGACTTCTAACTTGAACAACATTTGAAATTTGATTAATTTGGTCATACCATGTTTTCCTCGATCTTCCTCGACTCCGTACTCCATTAACATCATTAACGTATACTTTCTCAACCATTCTTTCTCCGTCCATGCGTTCCATATGTCCGAACCATCGCAGCGATCCTTTCATAATTTTGTTCATAATACCTTCTAACGCTCTACATTCCTTTCTTATATCAGCATTTGAGATTCTGTCGTATATCGTTCTACCACACATACGTCTTAGGGAACTCATCTCTCCCGCCTTTGTTCTGCTTTCATCCTTCTTCTATCAGTTCCATGCTTCGCTTCCATACTTAAGAGTTGGAACCAGAACTCCATTGTGAACGGCCATTTTCGCTATATTATATTTATATTTCTTCTTTTGAAAAAATAATATCCACGTATCACGATTATGACCGCTGATTGATTAGTTTCAGGATTATTTGTTTTGTATATACTTATAATACTATCGTAATTTCATTGTAATTTTTTAGCCGATTAAATACTTATATGTAGGTAACGATTTCTTAGTAATGAGTAAGTTTTGATATAAGCCATTTCTAGTTTTATACCTACCCTAATATATCGCACGCTTAATAGAATACTGGCTTAACTAAAAAAAGCATGTTTTGCTCAATCTGACATGAGTCGGTGTTTTAACAAAAACAGTCGAAAAACACGTACGAATGGATAACGTTAACATTGGGAACGATTATTGTACGTACGAATGAATAGAATTAACATTGTGAAAAATAGATGGATAGCGTTAACACAAACCTCTGTCTAATGTTAACTCAATTATGACCTAAACCATAATCGGTCAGTTTACTATTAAGCGTGCGTTATGTACACATATGTTAACGATTAATTTTGAAATATTTTTATTCGTTGTTATTTTGAAATACGCTAACTTTAAAAAATCAGACAAGAACCTATCAAAAAAAGCTAGAATGGCAGTGCACAATGGTGTTCTTCTACCGACCCTTATGTATGGAAGCGAAGCATGGAACTGGCAAAAGAAGGATGAAAGTAGAATAAATGCAGTTGAAATGAGATCTCTTAGAATAATGTGTGGATACTCTGTGTATGATAGAGTGCCGAATGAAAATATAAGAAGTGAATGCGGTGCGAATGATGGTGTCATGAACAAAATAATGAAAGGATCATTAAGATGGTTTGGACATATGGAAAGAATGAATGAAGAAAGAATGGTAAAAAAATTATATGTTAATGATGTAAATGGTACCAGAAATAGAGGAAGACCGAGGAAAACGTGGCACGATCAAATAAATCAAATATTGAATGTCGGCCATGTGAGGAGTCAGAGAAATCGACGCGCGTGCATGACACGATGTATGAATGTTGAGGAAGCGAGAGAAATATGTCAGGAAAGAAAAGTGTGTCAGTCCATTCTTTCTGCCTACCCCTTCGGGGAGACGGCGTGATGGTTAGTTAGTTCGTAAAAAAATCAGTACAAAGCTAACATTTCCTATTCTTACTTAATTTTAAGTATTTTTCATGTTTTCTAGTAGTTTGATCCAGTTAAATGATCAATCAGCAAACATCAAATATTTTCGATAAGTGTTACACGTTTCTCCAACAATCTGAGTGTTTTATCTAGACTAGAAATATTATTTCAAACCTCCTTTAGAGTACTTTAATCCCGAAAAATTGTAAAATTCATTTGAAATGTGTCGAAATTAAATGCTTTTTAAGTGGAAAAAACCTATTTCGAAACACAGAAAATCGCTATTTTGAAATGTAATCGATATTAGGATCTAACGACCTTCGACCGTCGACCTTAGTGGCAGAGTGGTAAGAGCTCCGACTTCCATATCGAAGGTCTCGGGTTCGATTCCCGGCGATGGCAGTGTGATTGTCACACTGCCTTTGGTCTGGCGTAGATTTCCCGTGACAATAAAATGGCGATAGATTGGTTACCTATCACATGTCATTAGAATCAATATAATAGCTAAAATAAATTGTATACAGTAATAATTGGGTAAAAAGTATGTTTCTTTTAACTTACAAGAATCCCAAAAGGTCCTATTGTCCAGGATGATTTGATGATAGTTAGGAAGAGGATGTTCTTCATAGTGGGTCGTTACAACCGTCAGCTCGTGTCCTCTCTCGGCTAGCTCCTGAAGGATAGGTTGAATGTTGATGTAATGTGATTTTCCGGTAAACGGGATCAACGCCAAAATCTTTGCTGGGAAGCATTGTGGAATTGTGACTAATAGCAAGATAGCACCTAGACATATTCTGGGATCCATCTGTTGACAAAGTATAATCATATTGTTAATAAATTATGTGTACGTAAGACGTATGGCAGAAACAGTTATTTGAATAATATGGTAGAAAAAGTGGTTAATTTGTACACAATATAAAAATATAGAGTCACTACTAAATTCGGTCTAAAAATAAACCGCAGATTAGATAAATTGTAACGGAGTAAATGTTAAATGCTTATTTAACGTTGAGAACTACTTGGGTTTTTTTGTATGTGTTAATTTACAATTCATGTTATATGAATTACTTCTGTTTTAGATAATTAAAACTTAATATCGCTTCAAATAAAAAAATCCGATCTCACATATCACAGAACATAAACTTACTTAGTTCATTTGGTTGAGATGTATTCAAAACCCCAGTTTAACAGTTTAAAACTGTGTCGTTTGTTTTATTTGAAGTTTATTTCATGTTTTTATTTATGGTTTAAAAACGAAAAACTTTACGACAAATTTAAATAATAATGAAATAAAACGATGCTTTTAACTATTTAAATTTTTGTCGTTATTTCGACAGCAACCGGTTTCACCAGGCTCGCTGGCATCGACAGACTGGTGACACTATTGCAATCTGAGCCTTTCATATACATACAGATCAGGGGTGGTAAATATGATTCTATAAAAAAGTAATATTAAGTATAAATTTAAAATAAATATTTTAAACATTCTATAAATCGACCCATGTGATATGTTGGTGTAAATCACATCGTTTAAGGGTACGCAGAAAGAATGGACCACCACACTGTTCTTTCCTGACTACTTCTCTCGCTCTCCCAACATTACAAGAGAGTATCCTGTCTTCCTAATGTTGAACTATCTCTCGTACGTTTCTGGTAGTATACTCTACAAAATATATTGTTTTACCTGTTCTCAATAGATGCCTTAAAAAATAATTTTGTAATGTTTGTGGATGAAATAAACTGATTTGATTTGAACATTTACACGTCGTGTTATCTACGCACGATTATTTAAATTAGTAAATAAAGTTTGGGATGTGCAAGGTGCCTTTATGAATGGCAGAGGATGTATGGATCAAATTTTTGGACTTCGTACATTGACAGAGAAGTTTCTGGCCAAAAATCGCAAACTTTTCTGTGCATTTGTCGACTTACAAAAAGCATATGATTACGTTAATAGAGAAAAGTTGTGGAAAATATTGTCTGAATATGGAATAAGTACAAAACTGATCACGGCAATTAAGTCGCTATACACGGAAAGCACTGCTAGTGTCAGAGTAAATGGAGATCTTACAGCCTGGTTTGATATCAATAAAGGTGTCAAACAAGGTTGCGTAATGTCCCCGTGGTTATTTAATCTGTATATGGACAATTGTATGAGAGAGCTGAAAGGGTTGGATGTAGGTGCCAAAATGAGCAGAGTGTCAGTAAGCTGTCTCTTGTATGCGGATGACGCTGTCCTACTTGCTGACAACGAGCATGAACTACAAGTCCTGGTGAATTGTATGTATGAGGTATGCATGCGAAATGATCTGATGATGAATGTTAATAAGTCCAAGGTAATGATTTTTGAAAAGGAAGAAACCACGACAGTCTGCAACATTAACGTGAATGGTGAAAATTTGGAGCAAGTAGTTGAGTTCGTGTATTTAGGTAGTATGTTTACAAGAGATGGGCGAGTGGAGAGGAATATTGAAAGAAGGGTTGGGGCAGGCAACAAAGTGAATGGTGCACTTAAAGTTGTCATCGCAAACAAAAACCTATCCAAAAAGCTAGAATGGCATTGCACAATGGTGTTCTTCTACCGACCCTTATGTATGGAAGCGAAGCATGGAACTGGCAAAAGAAGGATGAAAGTAGAATAAATGCAGTAGAAATGAGATCTCTTAGACGAATGTGTGGATACTCTGTGTATGATAGAGTGTCGAATGAAAATATAATAACTGAATGCGGTGCGAATAATGGTGTCATGAACATAATCATGAAAGGATCATTAAGATGGTTTGGACATGTGGAAAGAAAGAATGGTAAAAAATTATATGTTAATGATGTAAATGGAACCAAAAATAGAGAAAGACCGAGGAAAACGTGTCACGATCAAATAAATCAAATATTGAATATCGGCCATGTGAGGAGTCAGAGAAATCGACGCGCGTGCATGACACGATGTATGAATGTTGAGGAAGCGAGAGAAATATGTCAGGAAAGAAAGGTGTGGCAGTCCATTCTTTCTGCCTACCCCTTCGGGGAGACGGCGTGATGGTTAGTTAGTTAGTTAGTTAGTAAATAAATTAAAGTTTTAATTTTTCAGAGGAACGCTTACACTGTGGTTAGATTTAAAATACATAGATATAAAAAAAACATAAAATATAAAACATAAAATAAACACTGTACTTTCACCACGGAGCGGTTATTATAATAGAGACCAACTAGTTTCGCTTGTACCCAAGCTTCATCAGGGCAATATAACAACAGTTCTTAGATTGCTTCATAAGAAAGTATATGAATTACAGTTTTCAGCGGTAGTTATATAATCAGAGTAATTATTGAAAAAATATCTTAATTACGTACGATGCACCGATAATTTTATTGTCTTATGCCAATAAGATTTTTTTAAATAACTATAAAAATGTATTCATCTTCTTCATCTTCCTCAGCCTATTTCCGTCCACTCCTGAACAAAGGCCTCCTCCATTCGCTTCCATGTCTCTCTGTCTTGTGCAGACTGCATCCAGGTTATTTCGACGTGTCTGTTCAGATCATCCTTCCACCGTAGTTGCGGTCGCCCTACACTTCTCTTTGCCGTCCACGGTCTCCAAGTCAGCAGTCTTCTTGTCCATTTTTCATCTGAGCTTCTGGCTACATGACCTGCCCATTGCCATTTTAGAGTCGCCACCCGGAGGATGATGTCAGTGACCTTTGTTTTTTCTCTCACCTTATCGTTTCTGACTCTGTCTCTTAGGCTTATTCCTAACATGACTTATTTCTACTATAAATTTATTTATCTTCTATTGTATTGATGGTTGTGGTTTTTATTTCGTAAATCTCCATAAGAAAATATATAATGAAAATACAGACAAATTTGAAACAAGTGTTTATATATTTTTATAAATAAAAAATCAATATAAAACTGAAAAATCAACTGCGTTTCCATTATATAATATATTTAATTGTATTTTTATCACTTTAGCATGACAACACAAACTTCTGCATCATTAATAATAAATTTGATAAATTATAAATTATGTATGAAAATATTAACTTTCTAATGCCGTCTGGTATTTGCAAATAATCATTTAATCCTTTTTATAGATTGTGATACTGTGTACACTAAATGAAATATTTAGTATCCGTAAACAGATTTAATTAATAATCTATAGAATGCGATAAGAAACTAATATAATGGTAAATACTTCATGTACTTACATATGATCCATCACAATACTACAAATAAATAAATATGTTTGTGAAAAACAAATGAAAGATCAATTTGATTTGACAGATATGCATTTGTTAAAATTTATCGAAAATTGTTTTCCCAAAATGTGGTCTAGTAGTATTTTAGTGTCGCCTTTGAGCTTATAAATAATGTATATTACAATGTTTTATTATGAATTAAAACACTGTTTTTCCACTTTTGAGTATATTATTCTAGACACACGTGGAAGGTTGTACACCTTAAAATTTTGGAGAATGTTATATTTTTTTTTATGTAGAATCAAGCAGTTTATATCGTTTTCCCGAAGATGAAGGTGTCAAACTTTTGAAACATGTGGAGAAGTGGAGAAAACAATGTTTTATTCCTCAATACAATTATTCATGTTCGAATTCCAGTGTTATCGCCTAAAGTAACGATAAAGTAAAATTTACTTTTTTACTGTTTTAAATAGGGTATAATGTTTAAAAGGTCAAATGATTGATATTGTTGTACATAATTATTCTAATAAAATAAATTATTGTGTGTAAATAAATGAATTTATGTACACGTGTTCATTTTTCGTATAAAATTATGGGTAATAATAAAATATGCAACATGTTTTCTCGTAGTGATTTTCCTATCAAACTACAATACAAAAAAGTTTATAGAAGATTTCGGAATTTTTAGGTGCTGCATTACTTAGTATTTTTTTGCTAATAATAATGTCGCACCGTGAGTGTAAAACCGAATTAAGTGCAAATACACATTTTGGAGATATGGGAGTTTAAATGTTTCATATTGCTTGGAAAAACTTTTTTTTTTTAAATAAACCAATGATTTTCGGTTTATCGAAAATCATTGGTTTATTTAAAAAAAACAGTTTTTCCAAGCAATATGAAACCTTTAAACTCCCATATCTCCAAAATGTATATTTGCACTTAATTCGGTTTTTGCACTCACGGTGCGATGTATGATATTATGAATGACAAAAAACCGAATAAAATAAATAAATAATATTTATAAAAATGACACGTAGATACTAATTATAATATGAAATATAATATACGCGGGTAGTTATTTAGTAAAAAACAACAATTAATGTAATTTTTCATGTTGTTGGTTTTGTTTGAAAATGTACACAGCCTATTTTACAACTGCAATTAATAATAAAATATTTGTAAGGAAGGCCACATCCAAGTGCATCGCCTAGTGCTAAGCTAAGCAATTTTATTATAGAGTCACTTAGTGTGCGATGTGGACATCGTGATAATACATAGTTCGCTGGTTTGCTAGGTTACTTGCAGCTTAGCTCTAAGCACCTAACAAGATTCTTTCGTATGATAAAAGTTTATTTGCATAATTTTGTTTCAGCAATTCAAAGATTTAAATTTAAACTTTACTAATGTCTACTAGAAAAATATTTCCCAAATTTAATTAAATGTTTATTGCATGGTATTTAAAAAAAACATTTATTTACATATTATCATACCCTATTTAAAACAGAAAAAAAATTTAGAGCTAAGGACTGTATTTTTGTGATTTTTAATCGTATTTATTGACTAATATCAACTTAATATATATTGTGTCAGAATTATCAATATATTGTCAACCAATTTAACATTTAATATAAATTAAATTGTGTCGCCATTATCAATGTCACTCAATATCAGTTTCCTTAGCAGAAATCATTTGCTTGGTATTTACAAATAAATACATAGTACTTACAGTCATAAAATAAATTACCTGCATTACAATGTATGTGCAATAAAATTACAATAAGAAGCGTACACAAAATTACATAACTCACCGCTTATTTTAGGCGCTATCGTTTCAGTTATCTACAAAATACACTTAAAAACATAGAAAAGATACCGCCATATTCATAAATCTAATAAAATATATTCAAAAATCAATCATAACGTGAATGTTTTATAATATTCGTAAACACATACTCGTATTTGTCGATACGCTCTGTTGGACAACTGATGAAGTACTAAACACTGAACCAAATATCGGAGCATAAATTACATAAACTCGTTTCTGATAGTGTTGGTACTTATCTTACCAGTTTCTTGCTTGTGTCAGTACCTACTTGCCCATGAACTAAAATGTATGTCAACACACGTATTTATTTGTGAATTTAATAATAATCAAGTGCGCTTGGCAATGGTATAAACAAAACAACAAAAAAAGCTATTGCAATTTGTGATCATTTTTAATCTACCTCATATGTATAACATAAAATAATTAAAAAAAAAAACATAGTTACATAAAAAGCTGATACATAAATTTAATTAGATCTGTTGGCTCTTAATATATAATTATTATGGTCAATTAATATACACAATCGCCATCTAGTGGTCATATTTTGAAGCATATATTGTGTCTAGTTTATTAGTTACAATAACATATAAAACATAAGATAGGAAACACGAGTTACTTTTTTTTAATACAAAAATCAAAGTTTTCAAACCTCACATCAGTTTCATATTCCATTTTTTCATTTATAAAAACATCCTCGTCGCAGTTTTCTTTCAATATATATTATAACATAAATTAAAATGTGTTTTTTAAATTTTAAAATAAGTGCACATGAAAAGGGGAATGAGATATTTCGCATTGCTAATGTATTGTCAATTGTTTTACATTCCCAAAAAATACAGTAAAAAATCTAGAAAACGCACGTTTTCATTCGTATTAATTAATCAAAATGGAATTTTTGTTCAAGAAACGTCTGTTATTTCTGTTGAAAAAGACGTTTCAAGAGAGAAACAAGAAATCAAATATTCTTTTTTTTTTAATGTTTTCTTACGTATAACGTATCGAAAAATATGATATATTCAAATATGGAAAAAAAAAATATTTTCAGCTCACCACTTTAAAAAAAAATTCGCTGCGTTTTGTGGTTTTCCTATTCCGAATATTCGTCCCTACTCTTAAAAATAACACGCTGTTTCAATTTCCTGAAGACTCTCAAAAATATATCAACTTTTCGTTTAGTATTTTCTCCTTACGAATATCAGATCTGAGCGTGAAGAGTAGAGCGCCATCTGTTGATTCGTCTAGAAACGCTTGAAGATCTTGTTACAAACAATAATAATTAATTAGTTTAATGAAAAGTAGAGAAACATCAGACACTCGTATTCAAACTCAAAGGAAATTAATTAAAAAAATGATTACTTTTTTTGAGTATTTTCTGTTTATTTGCTTCTTTCGTGAATGTTCAATCGAAAAGTAATTAAAAATGTCTATTGAGAAATTAATTACCTGAGATCTCATGCATAAGTGATAAGGTAACGATTTTGTACTGAATTCCAATATTTAAAAAAATGACTAAAACACTACAAAAATTATCTAAAACATTCAGAAGATATTTGATAATAACTAACTAACTAACTAACCATCACGCCGTCTCCTTGAAGAGGTAGGCAGTTATAATGGAATGCCACACTTTTCTTTCCTGACATATTTCTCTCGATTCCTCAACGTTCATACATCGTGTCATGCACACCCGTCGATTTCTCCGACTCCTCACTTGGCCGACATTCAATATTTGATTTATTTGATCGTGCCACGTTTTCCTCGGTATTCCTCTACTTCTAACTCCATTTACATCGTTTACAAATACTTTTTTAGAATTCTTTCTTCATTCGTAATTTCCGTTTGTCCAAATCATCTTAATGAACCTTTTATTATTTTGTTCATAACACCATCATTCGCACCGCATTCACTTTTTATATTTTCATTCGACACTTTATCATACACAGAGTATCCACACATTCGTCTAAGAGATTTAATTTCTACTGCGTTTATTTTTCTTTCATCTTTCTTTTGCCAGTTCCGTGCTTTGCTACCATACATAAGGATATTTATGATTGATATTTATGTTGTAAATTGAAAACCTTTGAAATAATTTATTCTTCTACTTATTCTTTTAATAGATATGACGACCTGTTACACAAAAATCATGTATTCGGTAAACGGCGTGATGGTTAGTTTATTAGCAAGTTAATTGTTCTGTATTTTTTTAGATTGGCGAATTTCATGTTTAATTCATTGATAATGATCTGGTTTCAAGCCTGGGATTGGTTTGCAGCAATTTCATCTATTCTTCTCTTGCATTCTTCCTTGTTTTGTGCGGCTCTTTTGAAATCTGCATATGATGAGCAGCGCACGTTCACCAACAGGTCCTCCAGGTTCTCTCGGCGTGGGCGTCCCCTTGAGTTTGTCCCCTCGGTCATACCCTCCATTATGCCATGCAAGAGGCCTTCTTGTCGTATTACATGGCCGATCCATCTTGCACGTCTTTCGGACAAGCTAAGCAGGTGCCTTCCTCCTTCGATTCTTTGGAGAACCTCCTCATTTGTGATTTGGTCTCTACAGGAAATTCCTATTAGTCTTCTATAGGACTACATCTCAAAAGCCTCTAGTCTCCGTTTATCTCTTTCAGATAGGCACCACGTCTCGCAACCGTACATTAAGATACTCCATACATAGGTCTTGATGAAGAGTATTCTCAGTTTTAGACCTATATTATTCGATTCTATTATTCTCGACCTTTTATTAAATGCAAGCCTAGCCTGATGTAGAAGCCTAGAACTCATTATGTAATAGGAAATAAAAACAAAAAATCTCAAACCGTATTTGAGTGGGTATGTTTTTTTTCTGCTTGTAACGTTTTTTTTAGACGACGGTATTTGAACGTACGAAACGTACTCGTATATCAATTAAAATCAAATCATGAAGGTTACAACTTTTTGAAACTTGTTTAAGGTCATGCAACTTTACGTTTGAATTACCGAAGTGGATTTGAGTTATTATATAACTATCGTAATTATTATGTATTTTGTTTTGTTATTTTTGAATACGCATATTTTCCATATTTAGCAATATTGCAAACTGAGACCTTTATTCAAGAATATTCGTATTCAATCATTTAATAACTGTAATACCAATATTAAAAATTCGGTCAATTTTACATAATTATTTGAAGATAATATTTTTGTATAGAATCATGTTAACCACCCCTAATATGTATGTGTATAAAAGATTCAGTATGCAATAGTGTCACCAGTCTATCGATGCCAGCGAGCCTCACGAAACCGGTCGCTGTCAAAATAAAGACAAAAGTGGAAGTAGTTTAAAAACATCGTTTTATTTAATTATTATATAAATTGAACTTCCATCAAGAGATTTCAGTAAAATTATTTGATTCTACGGAATAGGCTTATTTGTATATTAAGTAAGTAGGAGGTATAATGTGGTTTACATTACATTTATTCAATTGTTTTTCATTTTCTGTCTTTCATTTTGTAATCCTTTCCTTTTGATATTTAATACAACTTTAATAAGAAAATATGTTAGTACCAAAATAATCAAAGCTACGGAAACCAAAAATGCCCCAACATCAATCATGTGATATTCAAACCAACTCATATTTAATATTGGCGATTTTAAAAAGTGAGCTCCCTTATGTCGTATTACATATTCTATCCAATAAATCGCTGTATCGAGAGCTGAAAGAGGTCTATCCTTAAATCTGGAAGAGAGTTCTTTAGCTTTACTCGCGTACTTCGGATTGAATAAGACTTCTTTGATGACTCTAGAAAGTTCTGCCTCTGTCAAGTCGGCAAAGGAAGCTTTGATTCCATAGCCAGCGTCTTGGACCTTCTCCATGTTGAGGAACTGATCTCCATAGAAGGGGAATCCGACGACTGGTATTCCGTGGTAGATTGTCTCTTGTGTACTAAGGAGACCTCCATGTGTGATGAAGAGCTTTATATTTGGATGTGCTGTGAACAAATAATATTATTCATATTAGTAAGTACTTAAAACCAAATGTTTCTAGTGCTTCCATATTGGGATTATGTTTTTGGCGATATGAATATGCTTGTTTTTAAGTGTGTTAACAAATACAGTGGAACCTCTCATAACGTGAATAATTTGTTCCAGAATCATACTCGTTATGTGAAACGCTCATTAAGCGAAACAATTTTTCCCGTAAAAATCATTGTCATATACGATAATGCGCATTATATCCATACATTACAGTCACCTGTCAAAATGACTGATTTCATTAATATATCGGCTTAAGCCTTTGAGAATCATTGGGAAAATAAACTTTCAACATATGGAAAAACTTCTTAAGCCAATATAACGGAAATTCGGAATAAGTTGACAATAAAATATTTCATTTTCATATGATTTTAGAGGTAAGACAAAGTGTCAATGATGCAATGTCTTGTTATTAACAAAGCGGGGAATCTTACTGTATCTGTAGAGTAAAATATCCCAAGTTGAGAAATAAAATAATTTGGTCGAGTCAATGAGTTAAAAATTCAGTAAAACAATCAGATGTTTTATTCCACGTTATTGTTACGTTAAATACATTGATTGTTAAATATATATTTCATTGAAGCAGTGGAAAACAAATAAAAACTTATCATTAAAAATCGACGTGTACGAGTATTAATGTTATCCGTTTTATGCTCTTGAAATAATACATATATATTATTTATAAATTTAAATCTCATAATTTATCGCAAGCTAAGAGAGTTGAAATATAATAATTAAGCTAAATTTATTAAATCTTGAATTTCATAACCAAAAAATTTTATTATAAATGGTTCTTTCTTACCTAATATGTCATTTTGAGGTAGCCATTTTCCAATCATAATATTTGATGGAATTTCCTTAAAATCTTCTGCCTCCCATTTCCAAATAACTCTCTGCTTCAAAGATTTAAATACATTCAGAAACATGATCAGTTTTTCTTTTGGCATATCCTTAATTTGGATGTTGGAACCGAAACTGAAGAAAATAGCCCCATCCTTGGAATCATCTAAGAATTTCTGGATATTCTGAAATATATTCAATAATATACTGCTAGATTAAAAATATAAACTTCCAGTCTACTCTTTCAGAGAGACTGCAAAATGGTTAATTAGTTAGTTAGTTATAATATATTTTACTTTTATCATAAAATGATATTATTTTAAAACAAGGAACAAAGAATTTCGTAAATATTAAATATTTATCAATGGTAGCATTGTACTAAGATCTGGAGAATGGAGAGAGACAGGAGCCAGTATGGGATACAGAGGTAACATTGTACTCGTGTATCATAACTAATATCAATTCAGATTTTTATTGTTTGAAATAAAGATTCATTTAAAATCTATGGTTAAAAACTTTTTAACTCTTACAACTCTGTAGGCCGTTGTGGCTGACAGAATTCTAATAGGAAACTCTGTGGGCAAAACAATTTTAATTAAAAATATCCATTTTGTTTTTCATTACATTGTGTACTTAATCAAAGCTCATGGAAGTTTATCACTTATTTAAGATTTTTTTATTTTATAAATATGTTTTTAAAAAATCAGAGAAGCTGATGATTTCTGAGAAAAAAAGGTCAGAGTGGAAAACGTTAACGATATATTTCTAATATAAATTTAGTTAATTCAATTTTTTAAACATTATTTATTTATTTTTGTTGTTGCTGTTTTTCGGCCAATCGGAGATTGGATTTATCATGTTTTTTTTCTACTACGAGCTGCTGTATCAAATACAGCAGCTCGAAATAGGGATATTGTGCAGCAACTGAACTATTCTCGAAGGTTTTTTTGTCAGGATTTCCTTCTTCTCCTGGCATTTGGTTTTCCGTTAATTTTACCTTAGAAAATCAGTTGTAACTGATTTATGTTATAAACAAATTTTTGTTTTGGAATAACGGATATAATAAGATTTTATAATCTCATTTAGAATTTTGTTAAAGCTGTATTAGAGATGTGAAAAATAGAACGTACGAAATATTTGCTTTACTTTAAAATAATGATTATTACAAATATCTCGTCACTTTATATTGTATTAAATATGAAAAATAATTATCGCTTATAAATTTAAAATTCATAAAAAATGTAGACACGCTTCGAAAGTGACAAGTGAAAAAAAATAACACAGGTATAGCATAATTTTAAAAAAAATGTTTACCTACCTCAGGTAATTTTTTGGGTACTTTAATATGAGCTCCCCCTATCTCCACAATCCCTGGTACATACGGTCTCACAATATCGTAACTGAAGTGTGTATTAATAAAATACATGGAAATGTTTTTTTCAAGTTCGGCCACGTTAGGCAAAGGCTGCGGTAGACTTTTAAAATTTTCCTCAGCCATTTTCTGCTGCAGCGGCAACACGTGGAATTTTCTCCAAAACAGATCATACACAGTAGCGTACAGATTATACAGCCTCTGGTTAAAAGAGAGTCTGGTTCCAAAACTCAAGAACTCATGAGTCATGTACGGAAGAATAAGCGGGCTTCCGTGCGCTTCTCCTATGAACTGAGCGAATCCCATGGTACAGATTCCGATTATCGGGGCCTTGTACTTGTGAGAAAACATGTACATTGATTCGTGGTAGAATACTTCGGCTAATATCAGATCGTAGTGCGAATTGTCGTTCTTGATAAAGTTTTGGAGATTTGTAGAATTGAAGGCTGCCGCTGTTGTGAAATGAACTGCGCTCCATACAAGATTCAACATGCCTTCGACATTTACTTTCTCCAGGGCGAAGATATCAGGATCTTTTCCGACTAAAACAATAGGAATATTTTTTTTTAGAAATCAAATAATTTCTCTTAAATCTTATACAGAAATCATGGTGACATGAATTGATGAGGGAGGAATGTTATTAAATCTGAATTTTAATTATAAACTAGATAAAGCCAAATTCGAACGATCACAAAACATTTGACGATCATGACATCAATTGTTCTTTGCTCCGTCACTCAGAACCAAAATGCCAGTAGAAAGAGCAATTCGGACGTTGAATCTAATCGTCTCGGATTTTGACATTTTTGGTGTCAGTAAAATGGTGTTCAAAAAATATTTTACAAATTCTAGAAAGAGTACTGCCTCACTGACGTCAAGGTAATTGGGATCCTTCTGCTATACTCGTATAAAATTTTCAGTTTCATTTTATTATTATATATTTGTTACACCGTTTTGGGTCCAAATGAGTCGTTTAAATGTTTTGCGTTTGTAATGTCTCATTTTTGTATATTAGAAAAAAATTAATAAAGTTTTTTTTTCACTATGATTTCTTGAACAGTGATATAAAACATATTAAATACTTAATACGAATGACCGCCTTTTTGCTAGGGGTTTTATTAAAAATAATGGGAAACGATTTATGTTTGCCCTTTTTAAGGCATAAACCATCTCAACATTTGATAATGCATTAGAAACATTTGAAAATACCTTAGAATAGCAAAACATTATATTCCCATTATAAAACTTTTAGAAAACAGACGTTTTCATTTGTTTATACGTATTATTTAATATGGAGTTTTACAAAGTTGTTGATCTAACAATTTATATATAGCCTGGTTCAACTCAATGTACATATAGCCTTTACAATCCAAAATCAAGGATATTTATTTATGTCTTTAAAAAAAGCTGTATTCTCAGACTTACTAGAAGATTTGAAGGCTAATTGTATCACTTATAAGAGTAACTATAAAGCAATTATACTTACGGAAATCCCAAAACAGTTTTTTGTTAACAACAAGCTGTTCGTAGTTTGGAGGAGGATTTTTTTCTTCGAAGACGGAGATGACGGTCACGTGATGCCCTCTCTTCGCCAACTCTCCTAAAATAGGCTGTATATTGAGGTAGTGAGATTTGCCCGAGAATGGGATCACTCCCAGAATTCGGTACGCAAAGCATTGTTCCAAAAGGGTGATGAATATTGCAACAAGGGAGAAATTCATCTAAAAACAAACAAAAATGAGTGATATATTTTTTTTTGTAAAAAAATATGTAATTGGTATCTTTTATACATATAATACAATAATTGAGTAATAAAACATTTAAAATGTAACAATGCAATATTTTAATTGACATTAATGCAATATTTTATTTGCAAAAACATGTTAAACAGACGGCTTGAATGTACAATAGTTATTTTTTATTTTTAATATGTAATTTGTTTTAAATAGTGATAAAATAGTGTTTAAATGGTGTTATATACATTCTATAAGACAATCAATTTTAATTTATTACACTTTAATATATATTTTGTTACCCTTTTTAATGTATTGTTCCCTAAATTTGTATTTTATATATTAAGATCATATAGAGTGCGAAAACTGCCTCTCTACAACGGGTAACCGCAGTGGAAGGTAATTAAACCATGTACTTGGTAAATAATTAATAAATAAATAAATAAAAACAATTAATATTATTAATTCGCACAAAGTGTATTTGTGCATGTTTCTGTAGGTAAGCAGGTCTATAATTTTTTGGTTATTTTATTTCTAAATATTTATTTTTAACTTGAAACAGAATTAATAAAAGTAGCTATTTCAAAAACATTGATATTTAACTAATTAAGGTAAATTTTTGCTCGCCTTGGGACACGTGTTACCATCAAATAAAAATTTCTAAATTTTAACCTGTCACTTAAAAGCCCAAAAAGGTTGAGACTTATAAAAATGTTAAATTATTTTTTGCCAATATGCTGAAGGTACCTTAAATTTCTAATCATTCATTCGATGATGAAGGTAAAATATATTCATAGACTCACATAGATAAAAATTAACCCAAAATAACAATAAAAATTAAAACACTTTTACCGTGTTTCACACAAACATATTTCTTCGCATTAATGTATAAATTTTTTTTATGATTCGAATTAGTTATTTCATGGCTGAACTTATCCATATCCATATCCATAAAAAGTATTTTTTTTAATTAATTTGTTTCTTTGTATTTTGTTTTAATTATATTTTTTGCATTTTTGCTATATTTACCCGTTTTAAAAACTTGACCAATAAGTATACATGTATTTAAATAAATATACTTAAAAAACTTACTGACCTTTTTACAAAATCTTATAATCACTAAAACATAACCACAATATATTTGCGTTATAATATATTTTATAGTAAACTGTTTATAGTTAAATTGTTTTCCAGACTAACCTAGTGTCAAGACCGTACCTAGACGAATAATACGTGTAAACTGATCGGTTGTCAAGTTGTAGATTCATTTTGCCATTTAATCATAGTTACACAAACACCCACGATCTTTAAATACACAACTAAGGGAACATATATCATTAGCGTGTCGTGCAAATTGAACTTTAGAGCATATTGTGATTGGGTTGAACTGTATTTTGGATTAAGACTTTACGGTTAGAACACATCTAAGATTTAGGTTGCTTTTTATGTTAAGAACAAGAACGGTGATATAATAATTTAACTTTTTTTTTAATTATATCTCAATAGAGACGAAGAAACAAACTGGAAACTGACTATGGATGATCAAGGTGTTTACAGGACTTATGACCTGTCATTGGTTGGGTTAAGCGCACGCTTTATGTAATTACAACATTCCCCATTCCACCATTGTTATGATCATGTATGATACATTTTTTGGAAGTTGTATATATACTCCAAATCCATACTTATTTTCACGTGGCAGTTCCAGTTAGCCATCTATGTAGATTTGATTGTACTAATTAATTTTTTAGATTAATCTATACAATCCATCCACTAACGCCATCTATGAAGAATGATTGTTTTTAGCATTTTAGCAAACTACTTTATTAACACAATGCGAAGAGGCTACCGCCTCCTATCGCTCTGTTAGAAGTCGCCTGGAGTATCCACTCCTATTTTATACGCCAAATAATTGACCAGAATATTTACAAATATTTGTGAAATGTATACTTATATCTGTATACGAATCCTGGATTTTCACCTGGGGGTGGTTAATTTAAATTTTTAATTATATCTCAATAGAGACGAAGAAACAAACTGGAAACTGACTATGGATGATCAAGGTGTTTACAGGACTTATGACCTGTCATTGGTTGGGTTAAGCGCACGCTTTATGTAATTACAACATTCCCCATTCCACCATTGTTATGATCATGTATGATACATTTTTTGGAAGTTGTATATATACTCCAAATCCATACTTATTTTCACGTGGCAGTTCCAGTTAGCCATCTATGTAGATTTGATTGTACTAATTAATTTTTTAGATTAATCTATACAATCCATCCACTAACGCCATCTATGAAGAATGATTGTTTTTAGCATTTTAGCAAACTACTTTATTAACACAATGCGAAGAGGCTACCGCCTCCTATCGCTCTGTTAGAAGTCGCCTGGAGTATCCACTCCTATTTTATACGCCAAATAATTGACCAGAATATTTACCGAAACCCAGAACCCAGGTGAAAATCCAGGATTCGTATACAGATATAAGTATACATTTCACAAATATTAATAATTTAACGTTTGTATGAATAACATAATCAAAATCGAAATATTTTGTTAAATATATTATTTGAGAGATGTAGCGAAATAGTTACGAGTGTCAAGTTGGAGGGTCAAAAGCAGATAACAGGTGAGGAATCATGAAGACAAAGGCTCGATATGGACTGTAGTGTCATCGAATAAGAAGAAGAAGAAGAACATATTATAAAATCTAATCTAATTATTTTACTGAAATCTTTTGATGGAAATATAATATATAATATAATTAAAATGAAATAAAACGACCTTTTTTAAAACAACTTCCACTTTTGTCTTTATTTCGACAGCAATCGGGTTCACCAGGTTCGCTGGCTTCCAGTCTGTCAATGCCAGCAAGCCTGGCAAAATCATTTTCGCTGTCGAAACAATGACAAATGTGGAAATATTAATTAAAAAATATTGGTTTATTTATTATAAGTATTAGTAAATGTATTTTGTTTAATGAAAATACGCAGATAAGATATAGAATATGGTTATCAAGGCAGAAAGAACTATGCAAGCTTGCATTAGATAAAACAATTATATGTAGAAGTGATGCATTTTAAGTACTTACCAGATTAGATAGATGTTTGACTTTAGTGAAATGTTGGTATATCAAACAGCAGCGCCCAAAGAGGTTTGAGAACAAACAATCAAAGCCACGGTTTAGCAAGATGGTTGAAAATAATGATTAGAAAAACAAACATATGCTGAAGGAGAAAAAAATCGAATCTACAAAACCACCGTTTGACATGTTTCTGCGACCGGTTTCTGGCCAACACCAGAAGATGGCAGCTAGCTACCGAAATCGGTCGAAGACACAAATTTATTTATTTTAAATGTCTGTTTGCTAGGAGTTTTGTTCAAATTTATGGAAATGAAATGTTTCGCCTTTATATGGCATTATCAACAAAAAAAATACCACCTTCGTGGAAGTATGGCAAGAGCTATAACTGAATGTGCCAGATTCGATTGCCGTCGAGGGCAGTGTGTTCTTTGGACCATAGTAGAATTTACGTGGCAATAAAGATGGCGATAGTTGCTACCTATCAATTTTCATGAGAATCAATGTAATAACTAAAAAATAAATTGTATACAGTAATCGAGTTCAATAGACCTATTGTACCTATAGAAAAAAATATTTATAAAATTCCAAAAAATTACGGAGTTTCACAACGTTTTTCAAGAAACAATGAATTCTTATTTTAATATTTTTTGTCAATCAAACTCAATTTGCATTACTTCTTTGTGAATCTTCGCTTTACTTTATGCGAATATAAAATACCCGTCATTTTTACTAATTACTTAGAGGTAAAGAAACATACAATGTTATACTTCCTCTAGATAACGGTTTAAAATTACCACAATAATTTTATAAAATGTGCTCTCAGAGAAATTAGCAATACGTAACTAACTTCGTTACGCATATCCACAAACAAAACTGTTAAAACTTGTACGAAACAAAGTGACTTCTGATGTAATTCTGAAGATTTTTTATAAGGATCCGGAGTTTCAGTTAAGAAAAAATGTGCTGATGTCTCACGACCATGTAAGTAGCTAATATAATTAAACACGTATTATACTAATAAGCTAATGTTTTTTTTTTCTTTCTTTATATTGAAGGTTAGAATAACACATTTCGATTTTTCGTATCGTTAGATGATTGCCTATATCGTACTTGTAATAGGTAGTGATCCATGAGTTCTGAATTATGCTTTAAATTGTATTACAAGTAAGTTTATTGTTTTTATTTCGTAATTTTATTACAGAACATGACGTAAATATAATACATAAATGGATTGCGTAACATATAAGCATTAGTAGATTTTACTAGTGTTAACATTGATTTATTTGTATGGTATCGCTCCTTTGACAAACCAATCATTTAGGTTCATATAACTAATAAAATAAAAAGAGGATTGAACCAAAATTTAATTAAACCATTGAATGAGACGAACAGGTTTTTTTGTTTAAAAGCATAAAAAGAACTAGTAAAACATATTTTATCATTTGAAGAACGTCTTCTTAGACCTGCAATATCATACTTCTGGAAATTTGCGAATGATATTATGATTGATTAACTGCACCTCCAAAAATATTGTGCAATAACGCAATATGTTTAAAACAAATATTTTATAAAAAGGCATGCAAAATTGAGATTGCGTCAGTTTAAGTACTTATCGATTGGATTCAACAGTGTTAATGTATAGAATGTATAGGAATTTTGTGATATTCTTGAAGACATCATGAGATAACGTAAATTCGATGCTTAAAATAATTATAAAGTCCAGGATTTTTTCACTGTGCATGAAATTTCCGTTAAAATGTTTGTTTTAAGATAAAGTTATCTTTTTATGCAACAGGTATTTTGAACGTAATTACTGCATATGAGTACTGCATATTGATTATGAGAGGACTTGTGATAACAAAATATGAATTTTCGACCAGCGAATGCAAACTTTTATTGAAATCTTACATAGTTCATACGATATTTAATTATTTTATAATAGTACCATAATATATAATAATTTAACAACAATGTGTTTTTATTGTTAAATGGTTTTAAAATAATGTATGTGGTAAATACTCGTAAATGTGTAAAATTAGGCTGAAACATGTTGAATATATAATTAGTCTTCTTCTTCTTGCTGTTCCCCTCCTATCGAAGGTTGGACTGCAACATAGCTATTTCCAAACAGTTATTTATAAAGTGATATTAGTACCATAATATATATAGTATTTATTTTTAACCTTTTTCTTACCACGCTAAAATTCTCCTATAATGATGCAGTGTAATCTATATATTGCACATTTCGATAATATGCCATTTCAAAGCCATGTTAACTTTTATATCTTTATATAATAATGTATGGTCCTCTTCTTCTTCTATTATTTGTACTCAATGGACTCGACAACTTATTGACAGATCTTGGTGATATTTTCACTGTTGATTAATATTACTTCGGTGAAGGTACAGAAGTACTTGAAGCGAACTTCAATACAAAACAAAAACACTCAGTTTATTTGTTTTGATGATATAAAGGCAAGAATAAAAAAATACTGTAAATATGTTTTTGTCTCTACTTAAAAACTCAATATTTTAATTTGCATTTATCTGTATTTGAAGTGCAAATATTACTCATGTGAATATTACATTTAAAAATAAAAATGGAATATATTTTTTAAAAATATATATTTTTATTTGAACAACCAAATCACTGGTTCACTGTGGAAGGAAAAACGTTTGCCTAAGAGATAATTTTTATAACAAAAAACAAAATATATTCTCACAAGTATTGTGAAATTTAACATAATATAAATGTGTGTTTTTTTCACTCTTTTCGATTAAACTATACTGAGCCATAGCACCGCGTGGCCGGGTGCAGCTATAAATAACTATATATAACAATTAAGTATTTAATTATAATAGACGCGTACAAACGAGAAAATATGGATAATCTTATCCCCTTTATTACCATAAATTCAAAGATATATTAAAGTCATTAAAACCAAAGTACTATCTACACAGCAGAGATAAGGAAAAATAAACGTAGAAACATTATCATCATTACGTCTACATACTTACTATCAACAAACCATTCATAAATGCAGGCAAACAATATCTTAAAGTATATATAAACATTATTGAATAACAGTCATTAGTATACTTATCATATCTAACTAAAGTGCAAAGTTGATTATGTATTTATTTATACATAAATTTATAAGCATAACAATCAATTATGAAATAAGTTATGGAATATTTTACAAATACATATATTAATTCTTAGCTTAGATTAATATAATTGATATAAAAACAAGAAATCATAGATATTAGACCTTGAAAACACTATGCATGCAATTTATTCATAGCCTTGGATATTTTATTTTTATATTTTACTAGCTGTACGGGTAGCTATGGCTCAGTCTAGTTAAATTTAAAAGAATGAAAAGAGGACTCATTTTTAATATGTTAAATTTAAAAATAATTTTTAAGGCAAATGTCAAAAATAATCTCTAAGGCAAATGTTTTCCCTTCCTCAGTCATCCAAGGTTTTGGTTGTTCAAATAAAAGATGTATTAGTTTTCAATATATATATTTTTAAATTTTAAATCTAATATTCCCAAAATTCATAATTTTTTTAACCTAACCTAACCTTCACCGATGTAAATTTTTAATTACTTATTTTTTAAATTAAAAAAAAATGTGTTTAGTAAAAATTTTGTTTATTCACTTTGTTCAGACTGTTTTCGGCAACTGGCTACCATCTTATGATGGTACCTTTTTTATGTACTTAAATTTTTATTGTGTATTAAGGGCGCTAGTAAGGTTAAATATTACATGTCAGTTACTTTATATTTTAAAACATCTCGAATAAATGACCATGGACGATTATACAATCCCTCTGTTGCTATGAAAGTTTTGTGAATTTTTTTTTGTAATAAGTATTTATGGTCTTATGAATTTTATTTTGTTACAGTTGACATTCGACACATTCACCGTGGGGAAGTTTGTCTCCTTTACTTCGGAAGGCTGTCCAGATGGACACATGAGCATAAGGGAAGAGGGTTTACCTTCCCCTCAAGGGCAGTGGTGTGGCTCCGCTTGGGGATATACCGTCTACTATAGTGAGAGGGCCAGTCTCAATCTCACCCTCAGATTGGATCGGCTCAGTCAACAGGTATGCAAAAATCAGCCATATTATGTATTTTTCTTCTTTTTGTCCTGTCACACCTCCGTGGTGCAAAGGGCCTCAAGGAACCTTCACCCGACTCTATCGCATGCCTGATGCCTTACAACATCCCAAGTGAGACGTGCTGCTTTAACCTCGTCCTGCAGGGGTCTTCTCCAGGTGGCTCTAGGTCTGCCCTGCTTCCTCTTTCCCCCCATAGGGGACCAGTCTAGTGCGCCCTGAGCGATGCAAGCTCGGTTTCGTCTCGGAGTGTGACCGCACTTTTCGCCTGTCATGGTCCAAAGAACGGCATTTGACACTGTTTGGGGCCAAAAGATCTTGAATAATTTACTTTACTAGTAAGCGATTTTTTTTACAAATCAGTAGGATAGTAAAGTTATCGCATTCTTGAAAAATAAATATATTATTATTTTTATTTTGAAATGAAAAAATAACACTTGTAAATAAATATTTTATAATGAGATATATTATAAACTGTTAAATTATAAAGCCCTGTTTATGTATCACAAATTTTTTCGCAACAGCTGTTTTGTCAACCGTTTAGTTGAAACTATTGGAAAATAGAAATAAAAGAAGTGAAGACTTTTTTTATTCATTAAGTTATCGATCACCAATGACCGATAGCCATTATCAATTCCAGCAAGAACTAAAATCAAAATTATATCAAATAAATTATTCAAATTGACATAGAAAGAAATACACATAAAGGTTCGAAAAATCACGAAAAATTAATTTTAACAGTTGATAAATTATTGTTACACCTAATGATGGCGAAACAGCTGTCGCGAATAATAATAAAAAAATATATATAAATTGTGATTCAAAAACAGAGTTTTATATAATAATTTAACAGTTATCCTAGTATTTCGGCCAGAACATGAACTATTTAAACATATGTTTATTATTCGTATTATATTCAGTTTTATTTTTTGTTTTAATTTAACAGTCATCATAGTATTTCGGCCAAAACATGAACTATTTAAACATATGTTCATTATTCGTATTATATTCAGTTTTATACCACGTGTTATTCTTGTTTTCACAGCTCGCCATCGCCTGATGGCGAGATGTAGCAGCGAGATGTCGAAACTAATCGAAAATAATATAATAAGTGTAATTAAGTTAAATATATTAAAGAAAAGAAAATTATCTTAATATGATTTCATTATACAAGTTTAAAAAACGCTCTAATTTATTACGTCATAAAATTTTCACATAAAATACAATATTGCTCACAAAATGTATCTACTTATATGAACTATTATTTCGTATACAGCGCAGTTTTTCAAATTTATTAGCAACTTGAGAAGTTTTATGGTAGATTTATACAAAGTGGGTACTTGTAATAAGGCTGAAACACTATATCGGAATAGGCCGTTGTTTGAGATTATAACAACACTTTTGACCTTTGGATACATTGAACCTAGTTATTTTCCCAATCTACGATACTCGTATTTATTTACTTAGAATGTGTATATAACGTTAATAGATCTTTGATGTGTTAAACAAATGAAAATGTTTTGAAAGGTTAATGTAACCTAGAATAAACGATTAAATCAACAGTCGCCACTACAGATTTAGCTTGCACTAGAACATATTTTTAACTATTAAAATATAAAACACCGTTCATGTAATCAATTTTTATTCATTTTTTATTTATTTTCGCGAAAGCTGTTTTGTCAACCGATGTTGACGTCATCACCTTTTTGATTTCGATGTTGACATGATTAAGATACCATTAACACAGTTTTATATTTTTAAAGTACACACAGCATAATGTTGGAGTGTTTTTGATTCAAGTATGTTGTATCTGATGAAATTACTTTTCGTTACTAAGATGACCCTGTAGAAGGAAAAAATTGCTTGAGCCAAGGTCACAGATTCCGAGATTTTTGCTTCTCATGCTTCTCATGCTCTTGTTAACGATTTAAAATATTTTAAAAACAATATTACAAATATAAATTTAACTAATAGTCACGTGTGAAACACAATCAAATGCAATATTTTTATTTATTATATAATTATGTTTGATTCGTTGGTGCTATAAAAATATAAAATACATTTTATTTTTTGAAGATTCATTATTTTTTAATTATTGTAGTTTAAACCACCAAAAACGTTAGAGTTTAGACTAACGTTTTTTGTACATCTCTTCATGACTTCACGTTTTTAAATTAAAACTGGTGTAGGGATTCAAATTAAATTCAAATGCTTGAAGACTAACGCAGTATAATGAACTTACCGACATTTCGCTTTATTCCATTGGCACAAGCATAACATTATTGAGCTTAATATTTTAGAACCACTGCGTATTTTAAGTTGAAATTTTTATCTTGCCGATACAATATGATTTTCCGGGAGTTTCCGTTTTGGGGTTGTGACATTTTTTTTCTTCATTTATCGAGTATTTGTAAACGCACCAAAATTTTATGATTTAAATTCTGTTTGATGTAAAGTTTTTTACACGTAATAAAAGATCGCAAGATTAGTCACATTAGAAAAATAATTTTAATAGGCATATGCACTGTTCATTAAATTAAACAACGAATCTTTAAGTATTTTTATAATTAACTAACTAACTAACCGTCACGCCATCTCCCCGAAGGGGTAGGCAGAAAGAATGGACTGCCACACTTTTCTTTCCTGACATATTTCTCTCGCTTCCTCAACATTCATACATCGTGTCATGCACGTGCGTCGATTTCTCTGACTCCTCACAAGGCCGACATTTAATAGTTGATTTATTTGATCGTGCCACGTTTTCCTCGGTCTTCCTCTATTTCTGGTTTCATTGACATCATTAACATATAATTTTTTTACCATTCTTGCTTCATTCCTTATTTCCATATGTCCAAACCATCCTAATGATCCTTTCATTATTTTGTCCATAACACCATCATTCGCACCGCATTCACTTCTTATATTTTCATTCGACACACTATCAAATTATTTTTTATTATCATAGTATTTTAATTAATTCGTTTATAATATTTTGTTTATTTTACATTGTTTGAAAAATGATTTTTATTTTTATTTTTACGACTATTTTATTGCATTTGATTAACTGTACCTTCGTTTCTTTAAAAAAGCCTTTGTGACGTATATAAATAAAACGTATTTATATTGGTTGATATTACAACTGAATAGTTTGTTGCTTCCTGTTTCATGAAAATAATGTTTTTATTTAATAACTTACAATAAAAAATGTGAAAATAAATTTGTAATAACGAAACACTTCTAGGATATGAGTATCTATCAAATAAAAAAAGTAAGGGAATTTTTTGAAACTATCAAACCAACATACAGACGCAGGTAGTGGTGATTAACATTGAAAGTCTGCAACGGGTCCACGTATACGGGCTTAAATTAATTTCATTGCAGCCATTCTTCACGCTGAATTATTTGACAGGGCGAACTGCATCCTTCTAATTGCCAGGAACGGAAGTAAAATAAGACCGGAAGCGTTTCCCGGAATACACACCGGATTCCGGAAATTCGTTTAATAGTTTAATATACGAGTACATTTTTTCAAATGCACTTTAAATGCAGATTTTTTACTCATATTAAAATAGTATTGTTTGTGATCGCAAACTATTAACCTTAATAATTTTTAATAATACATATTTTTTTAATTTTATTTGAATCATGCGTCAAGTATTATTTTAATATATAAAATAAAATAAAAATAAAAACACTGCACTTTGTTTTTCACAACTATGCGATAATTTTTATTGCAGACTAGTTTCGCTTGTACCCAAGCTTCCTCAGGGCTTCGTAATAACTTTATTTCGAGGCCCTAAGGAAGCTTGGGTACAAGCAAAACTAGTCGGCAATTAAAATAACCGCATAGTGGTGAATAACAAAGTGTAGTGTTTTTATTTTATTTTAAATACAAATAATAATAAAAATTTAAATGTTTAACCACAAAGTGAACGCTTCATACAAAAATTTAAAATGTTTATTTTCTAGAAGTTTTATAATTACGTATGGGAACATCACGTTTCGACTTTCTAAAAAAATATGCAAGCATTTGATAAAACATAAGCAAGGCGAAACATGTCATTCTCATAAATAAGAATAAAACTTCTAGAAAACAGACGTTTCCAATCATATTAATGATATAGTACGGAGTTTTACATCAGTCTTTTAGAAACAATAAACCTATTACACTTTTATCTTTTATAAATATAGTTAATTTTATGATAAGGCTCGTATTCTACGCAGTGTTTACAATGATAAGTATCAATCATGTTCCTAATCTCTGATCAGCATCTTGACGTGTTGTATAGACCTTTAAATGAGCACGTGACGTTGCTAGGTAACGCTTCCTTACAGCCTCGCGCCGATTGCTAGGTGTTAAGTATAGAGATGTAGATTCCCATCTGGTGAGATGAGATCGAAAAGTTACCCTTTTGTTTTTCACATAAACTTCATGGTTTACTTACTCTAAAATATGGCATGTATTGACAATTTTACCATCACAACGTTTCCCCGAAAGGGTAGAAGTGGGGATGAATCGTCACACCCTTCTCTTTTTCATGACTTCATCCATACAGCGTGTATCGCACGTTTATCGAGTATTTCGACTCCTTACCATGTCAAAATAAAATAAAGTTTGTTTTTACTAAAGATATACTATCTTACTAATGAGTACCATACAGTAGAGCTTTTAATGAATTAACACAAGGTTTTATTTTTTTTGAGATTTTTATTAACGTGTTTCGAATGTTATAAAATAATTAGTACGAATAAAAAAGTCTGTTTTTTAGAAGTTTTATTATATTTTATATGAATGACATGTTTCGCCAGTCTAAGGCATTATCGAATCAGATCATTTGATAATGCCTTAGACAAATGAAACATATCATTCACATACAATATATTAAAACTTCTAGAAAACATAAGTTTTATTCGTTTTAATTATTTAAATCATTGTTCCAGAAACAATAAACCAAATTTGGTGTTTGACGTCATTGTCTTAGTAACAATAAATAAATAACCACAAAGCAATTATTTAACCAAACTAATTGCACTTGATTTTTATCGATTTTATTTTTCGCTTTAATAATTCTTTGTGCGAAAAATTTTGAACAAAATTTAACAATTCGTTTTGTTTACTTGAATCTGAATTAATGGAGCTGAATATAACTTGGAGCTCCTTTGATGTCTACATGGCACATCTATAACGGTTGAATGTACGATTTTTCCTGTATTTTTATGAGTGAATTTTACATGCGAACGTTTTTGTATTTAACGCTCGAGTTGTTTTTCACATTTCCATCAATAAATACAATTTTCCGTAACGAAGCATCCAATAATTTGCTAATATACGTATATACTTTCTGAAATCTTTTTTTTTTAGTTAGAATGTTAAGAATTTATTAAGAAGTAAATGTATTGCGAATGAATGTGAACTTGCGCCCTTGAGGTGATAACATCACAAAAAACGGCGCTTTAAAAGTTAGCATATTATTATTATTATTATTATTATTATTATTACTAACTAAATAACCATCACGCCGTCTCACCGAAGGGGTGGGCAGAAATAATGCACTGCTACATTTTCCTTTCCTGGCATGCTTTTCTCGCTTCCTCAACATTCATACATCGTTTCATGCATGAACGTCGATTTCTCCGAATCCTTCCGAGGATTCAATATTTGATTGATTTGATTGTGCCACGTGTCTTTCTCTATTTATAGTTCAATTTACATCGTTAACATATACATTTTTTACGATTATTCCTTCTTTCATTTGTCTAAACCAAATATTATGAACAAGAAAACCACTCGGCCACAAAGGTCTTTACACTTTCTTTGTTCTGGTGTGGAATTCACGGGATAATAAAATGGCGACAGATTAGCTATCTATCATATGTCATGAGAATCAATATGATAGCTTTACCCTTTACATCGATTTGGCTTGCACTGTTTTGATGTAAATAGCGATGAATTTATTGACCGTTAAGGCATTAACACTACGGAATTCCATAGTAATATACTTAGGAAATAATTTTGTTTAATCCACAAAATATTTAAAAAATATATTTAAAAACACGACATGTTTCGGAGGAAACCTCCATCTTCGTATTCTATTTATCCTGAGATGGCTAACCATTGCATTGAATTTGACCATAGTTTCGATAAAAACGACACAATATTTCTACACACAGGTAACAATAGCAATAAATTTAACAAACTTAAAAATTTCATCATATATTAATTTTTATATAAATTTTGTATTTTCAAATGTATGTTTTTTCTAAATTACCAATTTTTATTATTTTATTATATTTTTATATTATCATCGTGTATTATTATTATTCAATGTTATTTATTAAAAAAATAACTATTAGTACTTATAACAAATTGCCCAGGTTAATTTTTAAATTTAAATTATTGTATCGAATTTTAAATATGTCCAAAATATGTCGTGTTTTTTAATATTCTGTGGATTGAACAAAGTTATATTCAATTTCCTAAGTATAAATAGCGATTCAGCAGAAATAATAATAATAATAATCACTGCCATCGGCGGGAATCGAACCCGGGTCCTTTACTATGGCAGTCAGAGCTCTTATCACTCAGCGGTTTTGTTTGTATACATCTGTTAATTTTTTTTTAAATCATCCTTCATTATGCATATAAGGAAATACGTGACGTCACATAATTTATTTAAAATTCTTTGTAGAATATTGAATATTAAAAACATTTTTCAATTTGAAATTCTTTCTACTATGAATACTTGAGCGGGCCAAGGCATTTTTCAATAACTTTGTGTATGAAAATGTGAAGTTCAATTTTAACGATCACAACATAACATCGAGTTATTTCCAATAGCATTGTTAATATTTGAGAAGCTCTCTCCGCGTCTGTTATTTTTAAAGCCGAAACACTGAAGACAAAATATATCTGAAAAGTTTAAGTGTATAAATTCAGTGGAGCGAGCAATGGGCTCCGTAATTTCCCTCGGGGTCCAAGGAAACCTTCATTTATGGCTCTAACTGGACAATATGAGATTTATAGACGATTCTTTAAAGCATATGCTGAGGACAGAGGTGTTCAATTTCATACACAAACAGTCAAATAGTCGCGTTGAAAATACTTTCGTATGAAGTACTGAATTCGTGGTGTGACATTATTAAAAATAATTTTAAACAATTTTATTATGTTCTTATATCTTATTATTTTGTTCTAACGAACCAACCATTTCATAAACCGATTGGTTCTATGAAACAAAATAAAATGGTGAAAAAACAAAATAACAACAACAACAAACCATCTCGCCGTTTCCCGTAGGCAGAGAGAATTTCACCTCTCTAGTTTTATCCACATTCATTCAACGAGTCATACACGCACGTCGATTCTTCCGACTTCTTACATGACCAACCTTTAAATTTTTACTAAATAAAATTCTCTTAAATTATTTTTACATATAAATATTTCCAATTCATTAAAAGTAACACTAAAAAGGGAAATTTTTGTATAAATTAATAGTTGTCCACTTTGAAGTTTATTTTCCTCAACATATTTCGAAGTTTTCCACCTTTATCATCAGAAGAACAATTAAACATAACCAAAATTATTTCACACTAAATACAAAAAAACCTAGGAACGAATGTTAGTTAACTAAGGTAAAGTACCAGGGACATAACATTATTACGAAATCAATGGATAAATTTTTTTGTTTAGTAAAGTTTTTTTTTAATGGAAAAGTTGAGTAAATTATGGTTTATTACACCAAAGCTAAAGATTTGGTAGATTTTTTCCATATCGGTTAACCATAAAAGTTTTGTATGTAAACATCAATTAATTCTTCTTTTTCTTCTTAGTTAAGGTCGTATGACTTGTTTATGGCGGATCTGTCCTAAGATTACGATGTCCAGCCTGCAATTCGTGTATCCTTCATGTGGTCTACATGATCTGTTCAAAAACGCCTGCTGTTTCTTTCCCATCTTAATATGTCATCAAAACCACATACATACCTTATCGAGCCAATCTCACAAAAAAAAAAACATTTGATACGAATAATAAATAATCAAAAATCAAAATAATTAATAATATAAAAGTGATATGGCGTATAACCAAAAAATTGAATTATCTAATATTACATATATTCACCATCTAATGTCTACCGATTTTGAAATTGTTTGAAGTTTTATATCTTCATTTATCATCCTGATTTACTAATTTTTTTTTTTATTTGCATTGCTGAATGTGAAAATGGAATGTCAGGCGGATAAATGCGTCCTAAATAAAATTAAGAAAGGGTCACCAAGTTGGTTTGGACTTATGCAACGAAAGGATGAGAGAAGAATTGTTTAAAAGATATATACAAGTAGTGTGAATGGAAAAAGAAGTCGAGAAATGCCAAGGAAGACAAGGCATAACCAAATTAATCAAAAACTGAAAGGCGGCCATGTTCGAATAAGGAACAATCGATGAACGTGCATGTCACGATGCGTGAATGTAAAATATGTGTGAATGTAGAATATGTGTGAATGTAAAATATTTGTGAATGTGGAAGATGTGTGAATGAAGAAGTTGTGTGAAAATAGAAGATTTGAACATTTTTAGTGTCAATGAACACTGTTCATAAACAATATATTACAAATTCTCAAAAGAGTACTGCTTCACTGACCTCGACATATTTCGGATCCTTCTGAGATACTCGTACGAGTATGTTATCTGTTAGTTTCATATCAGTCTTATATTTTTGTTTATTGTTTTATGTCCAAATGAGTCGCCTAAATGTTTTTCGTTTATTTTGTCTCATTTGTGTATTAGAAATAAAAATAAATTAAATAAGCGTTGCAAAAGTTATGTCAGGATAGAACAGTGTGGCGGTCCATCCTCTCTGCCTACTCCATCCGGAAAAACAGCGCGATGATTAACTAGTAAAATGTGCATTTCGTATTTAATTCAAAATTTAAAATATATTGAACTTCTCTGCATATTGGTCCCCTAATCTTCTTTATTCGTCTCCAGAGGTACACATTATGTGGCCGGGACGAAGATTATAAAAGGTTTCCCGTGTACCTTCATTAAAACGACAAATTCAAGACATCAGCGTGGGTATATAATATAAGTATAATTTTATATCTTCCTGCGCATACACAAATATCTCCATTCTGGGAAATTAACAATAGTTAAATGGTTTCCGAGAGAGAAAAAGAAAAACTGCCCAAATTAATTCTCCTCTGGCATATTTATTAACAACATATTTTCCTTTTTTACTTTAAGAACACCCACATAATCCCCCATGATGCAATGTCTTAATCCCCAGAACTTGTGAGAATAAGTATGTACAATATACTGACATGTTAAGTATATTAAATGTTACATATTATTATAATACAAATATACCATATAGTAAATGAAGAATATGAAAATATAAGAAGATAATGTGATGAAAGGAATATTAAGATTGTAAAAAAGTATATATAAATAGAACTAGAAATCGAGACTGAGGAAAACGTGGCACGATCAAATAAATCAAATATTGGATGTCGGTCACGTGAGGAGTCGGAGAAATCAACGTACGTGCATGACACGATGCATGAATGTTATGGAACAAGAGAAGTAGGTCACGAAAGAAAAGTGTTGCAGTCTATAATATCTATCTACCCCTTAGGGGAGACGACGTGGTGGTTTGTCAATTAGTTTATAGTAACAGAACATTATACGGTTATACCCTTCCAGCGCGAGCCATATAGATGTAACGGGTACTGCTATCTTATTGATTTTAATGACATGTGATAGGTAGCAATTCTTCGGGATTCTACACCAGACCAAAGACTGTATGACAATCACACTGCCATCGTCGGGAATCGAACACGGGACCTTCGCTGTGGCAGTTGTAGCAATTGCCACTTGGCCACAAAAACTTATTATTTTATAAAATCAATGTAATATTATAGCTAATGAGTGAATTTAACTAAAATAAAATATAAACTGGAAGTTTATTTATTTTGAAAAAAATACAGCTTTTCTCTTACTGGGATAATTTTGTGTCTCTAAATAAATCATAAGTTTCGTCTTAAAGCACGCTCTTTATTACTGTGCAACAATGAATAAGAACGTTTATCTTAAATATAGATAAATACTGCTTCTGATTCCTTAGCTTCTAAATAATAAAGAATACATGTATAAGAGCTTGGAAATAAAGGGTGTGTTCTTGGCATTCAGCTTCGGTTTAAAACCCGTCTGCGAGACAGGAGTCCTTAGATAAATCTATGATATTTTCATGGTGTGTCTAGAAGGGAGATTTAGCGCTGTAAAATTTTTAGAAAACGGGTCATTTCCGATTCCAATGTAGAAGATATGAATCTTGCAGTGTTTTTGGCAAAGACAAACTGCCGCCCCCCTGAAATCTGAATTCGTTTCCATCCGAATGACTGATTTTTTTTATTCCACCGCCCGCGCCCCTGCGATAAGAGAGCCTCTTAAATAATAAACAGTAGATTAATAAACCCCGTTCTCAGGTACCAAACATTCTTTAAAATATTTTAATTTTTGTATTCCCATAATAACAATGCAATATGGTACAAAATGACAATTTACATATTTAATATCATCGGCTGTCCCTCGTGTTCGAGGTAGGTTGTCCTTCACGGTTGTGGGTCTGCATGTGACTGAAGAGCCCGATCCTGGACTTATAAATTCTGGGGCATCTGGAGCAGGGGAAGGCCCTTGTAATGCAGCCGTCTCCCAGTGGTCTCTCCCTTCTCCTCCTCCTCCTCTCTGTGACGTCGTCTCTGCACTGTGCTTCAAATTCTTGCGTGCCTTTACGTACTGCTGTTCTCCACCTAGGTCTGTCTTCTGCAGTCTTTTCTCAGCAATCACAGTCGATGCCAGTCTTTTGTAGGTTTCCTTTAAGGGAGTCCTTAAAGCGTTTCTTCTGACCACCGTGTGAGGGTTTCCCTTGGGTAAGCTGAGAGTACATAATCTTCCTTGGGAGTCTTGTGACCAGTAACCATATTTAATAATTACATAGAACGATACGACAATCGTTGACCATTCAGGAAATATCAAAACACAGACATTGAAATTAAAACATCTTACAAAATTTACAATATTACAAAACATTCAGAAAAAATCAAAATACAGATTTAGAGAAACTAAAACGTCTTCCAAAATTACAAAAATATTCAGGAAATATCATAACATAGACTTAGAAACTAAAACATCTTCAGAATTTATAAAATTACTAGAACATTCAGGAAATATTAAAATGTTTCCTTGTAGTGTTAACTTATTGATGTATCCAGCCTTCGCGTGGTTCGGAACTACGATTAAATCTTTACAAGTACTAACATTCTTATCTCTTTTATAACAGCTGTAATAAATTTACCTATCATAGAGGCACACTCCAGCATCACGTCCATGAGCCCCGTTTTCACCTTTACAACAGCCTTTATGTTTACAACCTGCTTATTTATAGGTCGGTTAATTGTGTGAGTGAAATTTATGGCGCCGCGCAAGCGATTACCTTTTCCAACGGTTCCTTAGCATTTTTCCGTTATTCCCGTCTCCACATTAGTTTTTCGCATGACAAACGATCCATTTCATTGTAAGTAACGTTCCGTGGGACTGGCGGTGATATATGTACTAATCGGGTAACAGGGTCTTCGAAATTCTATGAATATCATGAATTTTTAAACGTGTAATGTACTCTTTTAGTATCAAAATATTGTCTCTAGACGTTCGGAATAAGAAAACGGTCATAAAATATGTTTTAAATTTTGTTTTATTGTCTGTTTTTTACGCAGAAAACAGTATTACAAACCAGTTTTTCCAAAATGTAATTTTCATAAAATTTTCTTCATTTACAATGGAGTAACAATATATGGGTTCTACGTCAGAAGTTATTTTTTTTACGTTCACATGCTTTCGCTGAATTTTATAGGTTATGAGAATTTGTCTAATTTTACAGAGGTTATTTATTTATTTACTGTCTTTTGAACAATGACGTAAAACAAAGTTTATGGGACTGACATGTTTCGCCTTGCTAAGGCATTATCAAATATTTGTGAAAATATATGATAATTTATTATAAATGTTCGCAATTTTGTAATATTGAGTACCCTGAGTGCACACTTTGATTCATCATACTGTCTCCAATAGTTTCTTTTATCTTACTATGCCAACAGACCCGTTACGCTGAAAACAATATATTAAGGTTTTCTCAACCAATAAATATCTGTTCTGTTGATTACACAATAATAATAAGCATATATCGTTATTATAAATTAAACTTTAATTTCAATCGAAAGACTTCCAGAGGATTCTTTTGTTAACACACATTATGCGTAATTAGTTAAAAGAAAATTAAAATTCGGCATCATAAGAATAAATATTTAGAAACAAATGAAATCCTCAAATATTTAAACTTATAAGAATAAAAATAAAACAAGCACTATCTATTATAATAACGGAGTGTTAATAATCCAATTAATAGTTGAAGTCAACTAGTTTCGCTTGATCAAGCTTGGGTACAAGTAAAAGCGATACTAGTTGGATACAATTATATTTACCATTTCTTAGTTAAAATACAAATTGTTTCTTTCATTTTTATGTTCATAAATTTTAAACGACTTACCACAAAGTGACTGTTGCATATGATAATTTAATTTTTTTGTTTTAACATCGTTTTTCAAACTACCGATCGAGTCAAAATTGTTTAATTCACTAATCTCTAAAAGCAAAACTGGTCGTAATTAAAAAAATTTACATTCGTCATCGAGGAATGTCGACCTTCGTGCCAGAGTGGTAAAAGCTCTGTTGGTAAGTGTTCGATACCCGACGGTGGCAGTGTGATTTTCACACTGTCTTTGTGTCTTTGGTCAGGTGCAGAATTCACGTGACAATAAAATGGCGATAGCTTAGCTACCTATCCCATGTCTTGAGAGCAATTTAATAACTAAAAACAAATTGTATAATATATATTGGGTTCAAATGACCTGTTCTATACAAAAAACTAATACAGAATCAATCGTGGAATGAACTAATTAATACATTTTTAAGTCAGTTATTTAATAAGTGCTTATAATAACGTATATGGTTTGCTGTACGAATGAGGAGAATACTAGAAAGATTACAAATACATGTAGATTCTCTCTAGAATCTGGATATAAAGTAGTATGATGGTCTATTTTCAATGCTTTGAATTTCAGGGAAACGACGTGATGGTTTGTTGTTGTTGTTTTCATTTGGTTTTACTCCGCTTATATTGTATAACACTAATTCAATCATTGATCCACCAATCAACGAACTTCTGAAATGGTCTTATAATAAGATAGATATTTAACAAAAATATTTTTTAAATCCCTTTCTTCAATAAACACGATATTGATGAGGTATACATTATTCCTTACTTCTGTGTATTTCAACAGAACTTCCGGAGATGAAAATATACGTTTTCGCGAATATTCTGAATGATCCTTGAGAAGAATTTTTGAAAGTTCCTTTGACTTTGGCACGTGCTAAAGTGGATTTTGTTATTATATTTTACTTCGTACTTGTCGCTAAATTGTTACCCTTATTTGAGACATCAAGTTAAATGATTTATTGTGAATTACGTTCATACTAAGAACATATTTTTATATAATCTTATATTTTTTATGCTTCCTTGAATTTTTTTTTGTATGTATTCGATATTGAATTTTAGAAAAACTAATGTTTAATTGGATACACCTTTTTCATATTTAAAAATATTTTTTATTATTATAAAACTTATCATTTAAAGTAATTAATCATCTCTTCTATATTCGCCATACTTTGTGTTGTTATGATGCTTTATTTCTCTTTTTCTTTTTTATATACTTTGTAAATACGAGTACAACACATATATTTAAAAAAATTAATAACATAGTCATGTTTCGGGCAACAAGTCCTTCTTCATTGATACATATTATAAAGATACATAGTTAAAATATTATAAAATTGCTTACATGATCTGAAAGATGTAATAAAGATTTATTTTGGAATGTTTACGCTTTGTTATAAACAAATATTATGATTCAATCTAAAATTTAAAATAATCATTTAAAGTTGTCCGAAACATGTACATATATGTAATATTTTTTTTTAAATACAAGTGTTATTTATACAAAGTATATAAAAAAGACAAAGAAAAATAAAGAATTAATCATCAATTATTCACTAGCAACACCATAAATTGTTATTATTTTTTTGTTTTTGTTGATATGTTTTTTTAATTGATTTGTGATCTTCTATATTAAAAATATTTAATAATCGAAATGAGCATTCACTTAGCATTTATTTTAGACAATATCATTTTACTAAAGAGCTTCACGAGTTTAAAATTCACTAATAAAAGCTCGATTGAGCTTATAGAAATTTGAAGCTAAAATCTTAAATGACAATGATTATTCAGGTCAAAAGAATGGCTATCCAATTGTCCTTATTTGAAAGTGAATTATGAAGACGAACATATTTCGGGAACGACGCGATAACTCGTCAAAGAGCCTTTTAGTTACACAATTTCGCGCACTAAAAAAACTCGTAGAGCATTTAAAGATCTGGAGGGGTTCTTTCAACCCCCGGGTCCTTTATCCTGGGGGCGTTTTGGGGTTTTACATACAACAAAGGTGTTCTCTAAAGAACACTTCAGCCTTCTTAAGCGGAGTACCGATCCCATCCTCGGACCTTTTGGGATGCAGGATCCTCGCGTAAGTTTAGAAGCATATTTAAAGAGAGTTTACCTCTTCCGGCGGAAAGATTAGATTGAAAAAATAATAAGGGTCGCTCGTAAAAAGCCGCCGACATCCAGTATGGTAGATGCGTGCTCCCCGGAAATCCTGAATTCCTTCTTGAGACGTGTAACAACAACCTGACCGAATATGTTATAAATAAATAGGAGTATGCGGGCAAACGATCCGTACGTGAACCACGAATCGTCGGCATATTTTTATACGTAGTGTGTGTTTACTTCTCGCTGTCACAGTTTACTCCCATCGAGAGAATACTTGATGTATCTTCCCCAGGGATTCATTGGTTACTAGAATACATGTTTAATATAAAGTGAGCGAAGATGCTATCCATTTCTATTTCGGATACTATGTAAAAAATCGGAATGATTCTTTACCATTCAAATATAATACATCGCTAAAAATACAAATACGAATTCAATAATACAAGTCAAACTAACTAACTAACTAACCATCACGCCGTCTTCCCGGAGGGGTAGGCAAAAAGAATAGGCCGCCACACTGTTCTGTCCTGACATACATCTCTCGTTTTCTCTACATTCATACATCTTGTCATGCATGCACGTCGATTTCTCCGACTCCTCACGTAACCGACATTTCATATATTATTTGATTGATTTGATTGTGCCACATTTTCCTCAGTCTTCCTCTATTTTTAACTCCGTTCACGTCGTTTACCTATACCTTCTTCACCATTCTGTCTTCATTCATTCTTTCCATGTGTCCAAACCATCTTAATGATCTTTTCATTATTTTGTTCATAACGCCATCATTTCCACCGCATTCACTTCTTATATTTTCATTCGACACTCTATCATACACAGAGTATCAAAACATTCGTCTAAGAGATCTCATTTTTACTGCATTAATTCTACATTCATCCTTCTTTTGCTAGTTCCGTGCTTCACTTCCATACAGCGTCGTCTGCATATAGCAAACAGCTGATGGACATATCGTTCATTTTCGCACCAGCGTTAATACCATCTAATTCATTCATAGTTTAACGTCGTAATAATGCGAAACATGTCATACACATAAAATATATTAAAAATTCTAGAAAACAAACGTTTTTAGTTTTCGTTTGTATTAACTTTAAAATTATATGTTATATAATTTATGAAGTAGAAATGCACATCCATGCTGTGCCTAATATAAGCTCTGGTGTGAGTGTGCTCATAATGAAATATTTAATCTTTGCTAAGTTTAATCAGCCCACTGAAATAGGTGATTAATCAAATTCGTGTTCAGCGAAATAAGCGGTAACACGTGGCAGGCAAAATTAATTAAACAAAGTGTCAGTGATATTTAAATTTAATGCGCGCACGTTTACATGGGAACCGCAATATGGAATATACTGCAGGCCGGCCGAATGTAAATAAAGACTACCAAAAACGATTCTGCCATAAATCTTGTGTAATGTATGCGAATAGCGGCCGAACTAGTATTATTGTAGTGTAGCACTGTGTTGTGTGGCTGGAACACAGCGGAATACAGCATAAAAGCAGTGAGTTTAGTTCCTACACTGTGTTCTGCGTTCCTGGGAGCTTTCTGCCGTTTGTTTCAGCATGAAATATAAACGGCCACGCCTCCTCAGTTGCTCTGCGTAATTTTAAACGATAAAATCAACGTATTCTATAATACACTTTTTTATGATTATTCGTATATTTGAACACTCTTGAAACCCGTCAAATGATCTTTCTAGTTAAGCATTTTTTTATCTGTTATCCTGAGCTATTCACAATCCATAAATACTGAGAGAACTCAATCTATAAGTTCCCTACATCTATAGCAGAGTGAGGGCCCTTATCTTGTTTTATGCCCCAAGTAGCCGCACAGAAGCACTTAGAAGTTATCCTGTCTTGAAAACGATTCGTCGTCTAAACGAGGTGGCAATGGAGATGGACCTCTTAAGATTAAATTTAAGAGGTTATAATCTTAGTGGTAGTAATCTTATCGTGGTGGTAATTGTGAATAGCATCACAATAAAAGCATCAAAGAGTTATTTATCAAAATACAATTCGCATGGTTATATGCATAGGTTCTTTAATGTTCTTTTTTCCACCCTTAACATCGATTTGGTTCGTGCTGTAATGATGTAGAGAGCTATTCAACAAAATAATAATAATAATCTATCTATCTATCTAACCATCACATCGTCTCCCCGGAGGGGTATGCAGAAAGAATGGAACGCCACACTGTTTTGTCCTGACATACTTCTTCTCGATTCCTCTACATTCATACATCTTGTCATGCACGCACGTCGATTTCTCCGACTCCTCACCTGACCGACATTTAATATTTGATTGATTTGATCATGCCACGTTTTCTTCGGTTTTCCTCTATTTCTAGCTCCGTTCACGTCGTTTACATTTACCTTCTTCACCATTCTGTCTTTACTCATTCTTTCCATGTGTCCAAACCATCTTAACGACCCTTTCATTATTTTGTTCATTCGCACCGCATTCACTTCTTATACTTGGATTTGACACTCTATCATGTACAAATTCACCACTCATTTGTCTTAGAGATCTCATTTCTACTGCATTTATTCTACTTTCATCCTTCTTTTGCCAGTTCCACTCTCTTCAAAACTATTTATTTAATTATTATAGTTACAGATATGTTTGAATAAATTGAAACGCACTTTGTACTATTTCAACACTCTATTTTATTAGACACAGACATGTTTCGGTCCTTATTCGGTCCTTTTTCTATATACAAATTTATAAGGACTAAAACATGTCTGTTACTAATAAATACGAATGAAAACGTCAGTTTTCTAGAAGGCTTTTGCCCATGTTTTTAAAAAAGGCACATTTGATAATGCCTTATAAGGGAAAAACATGTCATTCACATAAAATATAATAAAACTCCTAGAAAACTGACGTTCTCACTCGTATTAATTATTTAACATGGAGTTTTACATCTTTGTCTAAGAAACAATAAAAATGTTTGTAACTAATAAAATAAAGTGTTGAGATAATACAAGGTGCGTTTAAATTTATTTAAATGTGAATCCACAACACAAAATGAAGTCGTATATAGAAAAAATAACATGACTAATAAACAAACGTTTTCATTCACATTAAATTTTTTAAATAATTACTAATACTCTTGTAGTTTTATATCTATAGACGAGAAGCAATAAAATCATTGACTCCTCCTTTTGAAAACTATTTTGTAAGAATGTTTTTATTTTGAACCGATCGATAAGAACGATACAAATCGTTTTCAAAAAGAATCTGAAAGAAACGCGATCGAATGATTGTATTTCGTAAATCATTTCCTCGACGTTCAAGTGCAAACAAATCTGCCCCGCGCAATCCTATTTGAAAAGTAGCGAAGTTCCGGAAGCGCCACATTAGATGCTAAAATGCAACAATTCACCCGGCTGCACTTGTCAATCCAACTTGGATGTCGGCCGGGAGCAGTTGAGCACTCAAAGCTTATTACGCCGCTTTGTGAGTCGGATTTTGTAATAGCATCACAATCTGAGTTCATGCTATCCTGACGTCACATAAAGGATGGCAGCAAACGTCTCATCGAGTTTGCATTTTAAGTGCCGAATCGCATTTTAGAGGAATGCATTTTCTTCCCGGCGTCTTTGTGAGGGCGCTCCGCCATATTTGATCTGGGAGCTGTGCAATGTGCTCTGCTCCATTCGGTGTGCACTATGCAGTCGCCGTGAGGAAGTAATTGGAGATGCGGTGTGCTGGTACATGCGCCATTAGAAAATAAAGTGCTCGCATCGTTATAGGGAGCTCACGTAAATTTGCAATGAATACGAATGTTTCAATTGATCATTTATATACCTTGATGGTCTGAGAATCTAATTTTAAACACACCTTGTATTCAAGAATCAATTGTATCTCAATAGAGACGAAGATGCAAATTGGAAACAGAATATGGTTGATCAAGGTGTTTACAGGACTTATGACCTGTCATTGGTTGGGTTAAGCGCACGCTTTATGTAATACAACATTCCCCATTCCACCTTATTTTTTTCTTATGACCACCATGTCTGAAAATTATTTTTTTTGGAAGTTGTATATTTGTTAATAAAAATGTAACGAGAAATAAATAAGGAAGTTGAATGAATTGTTTCTTTATGATGTAAAACTCCATTTTAAATATCATTTATTGAAACATAAGTTTTTTTAATATGTTTATGGGTTGACATGTTTTACGAACGCTGAGGCATTATCAAACATAAGGGCATTCGATAGTGCCTTAGTAAGGCAAAATATGTCATTCCCATAACAATAAAATTTATGGAAAAGACATTTTGATTCAAATCAAATAATTAAAAAATCAAATGGATAAAGCAACGCATTTAACCGTGTTGATTTTCAATATTCCTAGCAAAAATATTAATTTGAATAATATTAATTGTTAATAACAGATGAAGGATGAAAGTAGAATAAATGCAGTAGAAATCAAATCAAATCAAATCAAATCATTTTATTTCATCAACAGACATTACAAAATTGTTTTTTAAGGCATCTATTGAGAACAGGTAAAATAATATATTATATATAGTATACTACCAGAAACGCATAAGAGATGGTTCAACATTAGGAAGACAGGATACTCTCCAGAATTAAGAGTATTTGCCCTCTGAACGTACTTTCACTAACACGAAAGACGTCGATCTCCGAGGAGACCGCGTTCAGCAGACTAATTGCTCTTCCCACCGGTGTCACCAGAGGCAGATTGGTTCTGGCGGCCGGTAAGTAAAACAAAAAATGAGATCTCTTAGACGAATGTGTCGATACTTTGTGTATCATAGAGTGTCGAATGAAAATATAAGAAGTGAATGCGGTGCGAATGATGGTGTCATGAACAAAATAATGAAAGGTTCATTAAGATGGTTTGGACATATGGAAAGAATGAACGAAGAAAGAATGGTAAAAAAAGTATATGTTAATGATGTAAATGGATGTAAATGGAAATAGAGGAAGACCGAGGAAAACGTGGCACGATCAAATAAATCAAATATTGAATGTCGGCCATGTGAGGAGTCAGAGAAATCGACGCGCGTGCATGACACGATGTATGAATGTTGAGGAAGCGAGAGAAATATGTCAGGAAAGAAAAGTGTGGCAGTCCATTCTTTTTGCCTACCCCTTCGGGGAGACGGCGTGATGGTTAGTTAGTTAGCTTAGTTATAACAGATGAATTTTCCTGTAATTAACAATATTATGTATTCAATCCATAAAAAAAACTATTCAATCAAATGTCTTTTAAAAGTTAATTCATCGAAATTATAACACAATTATGTTTAAATTTTAATGCATTATACGAATCACAATTTATGTTTATGAGATTGTCGCTACAGCTGTTTCACCTTTTTAAGGGTTGTTTGAAACACTTGATGATTAGTTGGCGAAACAGCTATCGCGACACTATCACAAAGAAACATTGTGATACGTACAATAATAGTGTTTTAAAATGAAAACACTTTAAAATGTTGAAGTGTCGTCGTGTTTCTGCCGAAACAATAGATTATCTACAAAATTATAAGTAAACTGGTAAAATACGGAATTCTCTTATACATTTCTTCAAGTTTATTAAAAGTAAAGACTTCGCATTTCTGTTCAGAGAGGAACAAATAACAATTCTGCTAACTGTACATCTTATACTAAGGTAGGTACTAACAGAACATCGTATGGTCCAGAAGTTCGAGGCACCTACCAAGGTGTTGCGGCAAGGAACGTTTTCGGAACAAACGCAACAATAAGGAGCCGATTGTCTTTGCAATTTAGTCCTCGAACAAGACTATTCCATTTGCCGAATTCTTCTCAACTGCACTATTTAAGTGGTTATAGGGGGGCAAGTAAAACATTAAAGAGCATCGGAGAGGTGCACTTACTGTTTTACTTTACTTGTTCAATATCGAAATTATACAAACATTTTATTTATTTATTTATATTTGTACCCTTTAAATCTTAAATAATCTTCTTCTTCTTCTTCTTTTAATAGATCTGACAATCTGTGACACAGAAATCATGTCTCGTTGGATGATCAGGTCTAACTGTCCTTCCATCTCTAGGTGGACTACCAGACCGGAGAAGATTTCATAAGCGGCTGTATATGCAAATCTGTCACCATCCATTCGGGCTACATCGTCCCTCCAGTATGAAGATAAGATAAGAAGTTCTGGATCTACTCCACTGAACGATCTCCTCTATTTTGCAAGTTTTTCTTATGTCTGCGTTACAGACACGATCTCGGAGAGTTTTCCAGTAATTGATCTTTGGACCTTCATCTCCGATATTCTTAGTAGTCCCCAAATGGACTGTTTAACTCTTAAATTCACAACACTGTTATAATATAATATTTTTGCGACAGCAGTTTTGCCAAATGATGTTATTACAAACAGTTAGATATTTGCAACACCTGATGACGCCAACATCCGTTAGCGAAATAGCTGTCATGACATTTTTAAAAGGTTAATAATAAAAAAATATAAAATTATAGCAGTGTTGTAAATTCAACAGTAAATAATGTTAAAATATAGTGTTTCGGCAAAAACAATGGATATTTTTTTAATACTGAAAATAATTCGATAGGATTTGGTGTGCGGTAGGGTGGTAAAGGTTATTAATTTATTTTAATTATTTATTATTCAATTAAAATATATTAATTTCAAAACATATTTTTGTTGACTTTTAACACGGTCGATCTTTAAAATTTGATTGATTTGGTCATAACTTGTTTTCCTCGGTCTTTCTCCTTTCGTACACACATAGAAATAATAAAATGACTTAGTTGATTAGTTTTAATCAATTAGTTTCTGTATAAAAAGGTGATAATAAAAAATATTATTACGATATTTTTTGTTTCAAATATGAATGCCTAAACAAACAAAATAAACATTTATTATAAATTATATACATTTCGGAAAATCACAAATATACTCACTTGAATTTTGTAAAACATTTTAATACACCAATAAATTTTATAAAAGCCCTCGATATATTGTGAAGCGTAAAAAACTCTTATGTGACTAGAAAATGGGCGTGAAATTGGTTGGAGTAAAAATAATTGAAAGGACCTTTAATAATTCAAAATTCCTGATACGTACCTGCGTCCGTGGAAACTTTTTGTTTTATTTTCCCTCGGTTCCCCGCCATGTTTTATTTTACCCTTTTTTCAATTTCCCTGATCTCGTTTAGTGCTCCCAAATATCCGATTATCCTAGGGGACCCAAATATTCCGAGGGTTTGATGGGCTCTCATATTCCTAAAGCGATATTTTATAATTTAAGCATCTTTATATTTTGTCCACAAAACCCAACCATTTTAAGCTATTCGCCTTATGAGACGGTTTTTATTTATTAGGTTATGTTTCCTGACCTGACCATCCATTAAATAATGTAAAATTGTATCATGTTCCAACATAAAAGTTTTATGGGTGTTTCTGGAAAATTATATTGTGAGTTAACACAATAACAAGCTATGGATATGACAAAACCTAATTTCCAAATTATAATTGACATTCAATTGAATACAATTCATACATAGATATTATAATAATACACGTGAAGATTAAATTATTACAATAATAAAATGTTAAAGCGTGTGTTGAAGCATGGAACTGGCAAAAGAAGAATGAAAGAAGAATAAATGCAGTAGAAATGAGATCTCTTGGACGAATGTGTAGATACTCTGTGTATGATAGAGTGTCGAATAAAAATATAAGAAGTGAATGCGGTGCGAATGATGATGTCATGAACAAAATAATGAAAGGTTTAGATGGTTTGGACATATGGAAAGAATTAATGAAGAAAAAATGTTAAAAAAGTTATATGTTAATGATGTAAATGGAACCAGAAATAGAGGAAGACCGAGGAAAACGTGGCACGATCAAATAAATCAAATATTGAATGTCGGCCATGTGAGGAGTCAGAGAAATCGACGCGCGTGCATGACACGATGTATGAATGTTGAGGAAGCGAGAGAAATATGTCAGGAAAGAAAAGTGTGGCAGTCCATTCTTTCTGCCTACCCCTTCGGGGAGACGGCGTGATGGTTAGTTAGTAAGTTAGTTATAAAATGTTGAATATAACTAAAAAATATTCTATTTTTTAGTTTCTTTTTTTTCGAATTTATAGAAAAATCAGAAATGTATTGTTTCTTGAGCCATGATGTAAAACTCTATATTAAATCATTAATAAGAATTAAAACTTTTTTACCAAGTCAGTTTTGACAGATGTTATAACATTTTAAATATTAATATAATATCACTGATGAAGGAATAGTTAGTCCGAATCATGTTTGATATTTAATTTTAATTTTTTTTTAATAACTGTGAGTGTTGTATACAAAAAGATATAAAGAAGAAACATTAACATCTACAACACAAATTTATGGCAAACATAGAAGAAAAGCGAAACATGGTATTCGCATAAAAATAGAATAAAACGTCTAGAAAACAGACGTTTACATTCGTATTCCTTAAAAATAGGGAAAGTTATCAACGTATCATATAAACATCGTAGTTTTCTAATTTTGCCATGTCAAGTCCTTCTCGTCCGCGATTACTGTGACGTATGCTTTGTTGCCACGGTGATTTCTTGGGAAATGTTACTAGAGTGGTTCCCCGTTTCCTTCTCCGGGGATTTTCTGTACAGGTTACCTTCCCTTAGCTGGTGTGTCTCAGTTTTAAGACGGATCACTCTTGGACGCCGATATGTCAAATTTACTGGAAATCTTACTGTTTCGTTTCATTTCATTTATTTCATTTCATTTATTTATTTTAAACATATCTAAAGCATTACAGATTTTTTTTTCCAATACACTAAAGATACAAGTTAGAGATACACAATAATAAGTAATACATAATAGATTAATAAAAAGAGCGAGAAACCTAAGATGCATTACAAATTAATAAAATAAATATACCATACAATTATAATAAAGAAAGTGCTTCCCTCAGATGAGCCAAACTATCACAAAATATGTCAAACTCCGAGGTGATACGATTAAGCAAAGATAATGCTCTTCCTACCGGCATAACCATTGGCAGGTTGGTTCTGCATCGTGGGAGATAAAACAATCTATGGCCCCTGTTGTCATGCAAGTAGGCGTTTCACGGGATTTAAGTATTCCCCATCGTGGTACTTCCAGTTATTTAAGTCCCATATTCGCAGGATATTTATTAAATTATACCGATGACAAAGGATTTATATAAATAAATAAAAATGTTTTCTAGAAAATTGTTTTAATAAACGAAATATGTAGTTCTCATCAAATATAATATACAGATGTTTTCATTCGTAGAAATAAACTGGTATTGAGATTTACATTTTTGTTCATGAAACAATAAATATCAAGGACAGCTATTTAAACAGCGGTATAAACTTTATTGATGAAGAAGTTTATAGCAATCCTCTTCAGATCACTATGATACTTCAACATTATTAACTGTTAAATATACAATACAACACTGTTTTAATATCACTTTTTTTTTCATTCACACTTTAAGAATGTCGCGACAGCTGTTTAACAAAAAAACTGTAAAAATTTGTTTTAAAACTGTGATATTATAACAGTGTTGTAAATTCAACAATTATGAATTTAGTTCGGTTTGAAGATATGCATAGGTCACAATATATTTAAATTCCGTTTCTTCTCAAAGTTCTTGTATATGTGGTCCATAAATTTCAGACCGACTCTTAATAACCTATTTAATTTTCAAATTTTCAAAATCATTCTGGTGAATAACATTGTTCAAAGATTATAAAAAAGATTGTTCAGGAATATGAAATTGTCAGAATTTCTGATTTTGCATTTTTTTTCAGATTATAGACGTGGAAATCATTGATACAATTAATTGAGTCTTCATTGATAATGTCATTTGCAAAGCGAACATGTCATTCTTATAAAATTTAATTGAAACACTTCATGAATGCAGAAGTCACTCGTATTAATTATTTTACACATCAAGAAACAAAAAAAAATGTATAGCTTGATATTACTCCAAGTGATGCTATTTCATAGAGAGAAATTTTAATATAAAAGTTCTCGTTTCGAAAATGGCGCCCTTATTCCAACTTTCGCATTTTTCAATTCTCACATTCTCAACTTTATAACTGAGTTATAGTATCAATATCTTATATGACCCAGTTTCTCTGTATGTATAAAAATGTATATCTTCACAGAATTTGTTAAGAATGCCATAAAAATAAGATTTAAGCATACATATTTGTTAAATGATGTGTGTGAGTAGTGAATGTGTGGTAGTAAAATACACTTTCATAACTCATTTTACAGTCTCTTAAATGAAAGCTATATAAAAAGTGACAACACGAACAACATATTTTGAAACGGCAAACTAGTTATAAATTTGTTTTTATTTCGTATAGATGGAAATGAGTTTATCCCCAACTCATTTCCATCTACAGCGATTTTTGGTCTTCCGAAGCAATTATTTAGACAATGCTTGATTTCGCAATACTGTTATTACACGTATTACAATTAAACTAACTAACTAACCATCATGCCGTCTCCTCGAATTGGTAGGCAGAAAGAATGGACTGCCACGCTTTAACCGACGCGGCACTCCATCCTTCTCTTTTCGCCCCGCGGGAGACGCGGTGTGATGGGTTGCGAACCTCATCGCCAATTTATTTTTATGAATTTGTCGCGACAGCTGTTTCGCCAAACAATGTTGGCATCATTGGTTGTTCATAACACCTGATGATGCCAACATTGTTTGGCGAAACGATTGTCGCCAAAATCTATTAAAAAAAAATAGAGAAATACATATAATAACAGTGTTTCAAATTTAAATATTAATTAATGTTAAAGTAACATAGTGTTTCGGCCAAAACAATAAACAATCTAATAATTTAGAAAATTATTAGCTTGGTTAATTTTTTTCATCCTAATTGATTGTTTATTAATGTTTTAATAATAAATAATAGGCAGTTCATAATTGTGTTATTGTACCAAATCTTTTTTGGTGTCAGTGAAGCGTATTATTGGAAAAAGAAGATTAAAAAAATGCGGAATAATCTAAATGCGGTCTAAATTAGATTTCTTAGATGATTGTGTGGTAAAAAGTATAGAAAGCCAAATGCAAAAACACATATGAAATGAATGCAGTACCGATGAAAGCAATACGAAAAAAATATCTATCGCAAAAGTATTGTTTTTTGAACAATGGTGTAAAACTTCATATTAAATAATTAATATGAATAAAAACGTATGTTTTCTAGAAGTTTTATTATATTTTATGTGAATACCATGTTTCACCTGTCTAAGCCATTATCAAATGCTTTAGACAGGCGAAACATATATTTCACCTAAATTATAATAAAACTTCTAGAAAACAGACGTTTTCATTCATATTTTACAAAAGTATTAAAAATGTCATTAGTGACATTTCATCTCTTCGATATATCTGACACAATTTAAACCCGGTTCACGTGAAATGTAAAATATATTTTGTTGTAAGTAATTCCTACAATATCCACACGAAATACCTTCTCGCACAGACGACAAGAAAACTAACCGTGCATAACTAGCCTAATAGGATGTTTTTGCAACGTTTAAGACTTAAATAAAATTTGATTCGTGTCCCGAGTGAAAAATCCGCCACGTATTTCAATTCGCTTAAACATAAAAAAAAGCACACTGAGTGGAAGCGCGATCACGTTCTAACCATTTCACATCACATTTGAGCACAATTCCGACCGAGAAGATAATCAAATATATTTTTACGCTTCTGCTAAAGAAAATATTAGGTGTTTTCTTGTTTGACAACGTGATTCGAGGATACCTTTAGAATTTCCTTTAAAACATCACAGCGGTTAGTAAAACTTTTTTGAAGTAAAATGTTTAAAAGCTTAAAAGGAGCTTATTTTGATGCCGAATTTTATTATGATGCTCAATTTTCTTAAGTAAAGTTTTTCATTTAATTAAGCCATAAACATGTCATTTTGCTCGCTTTTCAAGTGATACTAGTAAAATGCGTCTTTTTTAGAAATAAAATGTGATACTTAAATCATTTTGTTTTTCGAGTAGGTACGTTATATTATTTGAATTTGCTGTGTATTTATTTATTTTTTGATAATTACATGATTTTTATATCTCGCAACTGGGGTAACCCGATCTAGGGCGGCAGATGATGATTAAAATATTATACTAAATGAAAAATAAGACAATAGCCGTTAATGTTTTTTTTGACCTCTGTCAATTTAGAAGTACTAGTGTGATAGAATGTTCCTAAGATTCTGAATTATTCCATCATTATTTTATTCGATCACATCATAATGTTTTCTTTTGATATTTCAAGGTTTTCAAAACATTCTGACGATTTCAAAATTGAATACGTGTGTATTCCTATTTTTACGAATGAATTCAAAATGGTAAAGAAATGATTTCTCTTTGTTTATACAACACTTACCATTAAAAAAAAATTATTACACAGACATGTTTAGGACAACCAGTCCTTCTTTGGTGATACATGTTATAAAGATACATATTTTAAAAATATTATAAAAGTAAAGAAAGTGTCTGTTAACGTCGTAAACAAAACTATAAAAAGAAGAAAATCGAGGAAAACGTGAAACAGTAAAGTAAATAAAATATTGAATGTCAGTCACGTAAGTTGTTGGAGAATTTAACGTACGTGCATGCAACGATGTATAATTGTTGAGAAACTGAGAGAAGTATGTCAGGTTTATTTCAAAACAATCTGACGAATTCAAAATTGTTTCAATCAAGAATAGTTCTCATTCGCCAAGATGGATTACGTTCAAAATGTTTACCAAAATGTCTTACCTTACGGGGTATAGCATGTTAGTTTTAAAGATAAAAGGTGAGTTTGAAAGGTTGCCAGAAGTTTTCTTTTTTACCGTTGTTTTATCTTGCCTGTAGTTCTTTTTCACGGAGAAATAAAAGTTTCTCACTTTAAAACTGTCGCGACTACTTGTCAAGCATCCATTTGTTCTACCCAAAGGATTATGTGAAGTTTTTTTCCTACTCAGGGATAAATCCCCCTTTGCCCTTTTTCGCCTTAATGTTTGCAATTACTCCTTGCTTATGAAGTCTTAATAAAAACTTTAAAGTGTACTTTACTTAGCTTGTTTTCGAATTATTATTTTAAATCTACTAGGAGAATCAGAATTAACGTTTATATAATGGATTAAGGTAAAACAAAAAAAAAACTAACCATCACGCCATTTCTCCGGAGGGGTAGGCAGAGAGAATGGATCGCCACAATGCTCTGTCCTGGCCTACCTCTCAAGCTTCCTCTACATTCATACATCGTACCATGCACGCACGTCGATTATTCCGACTTCGAATGTGACCGCCTTTTAGTAATTGATCAATTTGGTCATGCCATGTTTTCCTCGGTCGTACTTGGCTTCTTTTTCCACTCAAGCTGCTTGTGTACAACTTTTTAACCATTCTACTCTCATCCATTCGTTCCATATGTCCAAATCATCTCAGGCATCCTTTTTTAAATTTTATCCATGATGCAGTCATCTGCCTTACATTTCTTTCTTATTTCATCGTTCGGTATTCTATCATACAACGTTTTCCCGCACATTCTTCTTAGTGATCTCATTTCTACGGCGTTTATCCTGCTTTCATCCATCTTCTGCCAGCTCCAAGCTTTACTTCCATACATGAATATGTATGGAAATATAAAAAATATGTAAAATAAAACGCCAAATCAAAGTTGCCGACATCATGGATCGTACAACTAAATTAAAGTGGCAGTAGACTGGGATAGAGCAATACCCGATGGACATCCAGAATACTTCAATAGAGGCATTAGACAAAGAAAAGGAGTGTCGGAAGGCCACCTAAAAGATGGATTGACAATATTTCCCACCAGTATAAGGAAGAAAGCTTAAAAAGAAGAAGAATATAAGAATATAGAAACAACACATATTTAGGAAACATGCATAAAGCTACCGTGACTCAATCGGAAAAAGTTGTCGCCTGTCTGCCAAGCTATTAATAAAATCTAATAGCTGTATTGTAAATATTATATACCCGGTGTACGCATAAGTTTTTGACGGTTTTTGTGGTAAAGAAAACACGTAATTTTCAAGGGAATTATATTTTTTCTTTATTCAAAATACTCGTATTGACCATCGGCTTCTACGCACTTCGCCCATCTTTCAGGTAAATAATGAATATATACCATGCCAGAAAAACGATTTTTTGCGGCAAACAATTCGTCGAGCCATTTTCCAACATCCTGAAAATTGATGAAGTGCTACTCTGCGAGCGCGTGCTTCAGATGCAAAAAGGTGATAGTCAGATGGCGCCAGGTCGAGAAAGTGCGGTGGGTGTGGAAGGATGTCCCATCCAAGCGATTTCAAGGTGTTTTTTAAACTGGTTTTGCTGTGTGAGACGGCACATTATTGTGTAACAAAATCACTTTGCCATGTCTTCTGGCCCATTCCGGTCTTCTTTCGATCAATGCGTGATTTAAATTAATCATTTGTTGGCAATAGCGTTGCTGAACGACACAACATAGACGATATTGTTTGGGAGACTTGACTTGTCTGTGTTTGTAGGTGTGTAATGTCAGACGGAAAAACTGACGTAGTGTCAAATTCACACGCTGCGTACTGTTCGGTGGCGCCATCTTTTAGTGAAACCGGAAAGGACTTATGCATACGGTATATTATTTATCAAGATTATTGATCGGATAATTAAAAACATTTTAAATATGTTTCTTACATAGAAAACTTGCTTTCGCATCTAGCCTATAAAATCATGAAAATATTTAGTAATAATTCATTAAGGAGCTCTATTCGTACTAAAAAATATATAAGACGTTTTATTCCTAAATATACAATATGTTACGCTTTATTATTTGAACATTAAAATCGAGATATATCGTTTGACCACAATTCGTGAATTATTTTTAAAATTTTATCAAAAAGAATAATTTTCAAAAATTTCATTGAAACTAGTCACCAGCACTACTACATGTACGACTCGTGTTACATGAGTAATGCGAAATATTGTACATAGGTATTGCTTCAGAAGCGTACGTATCAAATCTGTTGATAAAAAATCTTTTTATCTTAGATGTAAAATATTATTAAAAGTCCCCGATGCATTGGAAACATTTCGAAAGGAATATAATTCAAACTTGCATTTAATCGTCTCGGATTTAGACATTTTTTTTTATCAGTGAGACAGTGTTCATAAATAAGATATTATTAATCATGGAAAGAATGTTGTCTCACTGATATCGACATATTTGGGAATCTTCTGAGTTATTTTGTTTCTTAACATGTAAATGTGCTATGCACAGTTTCATATTGTTATAGTACTTTTGTTCAACCGTTTTGTGTCCAAATAAGTCCCTTTAATGTTTTTTGTTTGTTATGTCTCGTTTGTGTAAAATAAATATAAATAAATAAATTAAATAGTCCATTGTTTTGGCCGAAATATTGTGATACTTCTACATTATTACTGTTAAAATTTATAACACTGATATAATATCACAATTTATTTATATTCACTGAGAGCGCCTGATGATGCCAACATCGGTTGGAAAAACAGCTGTTGCGACACTCTCAGTGAATAAAAATAAATTGTGATATTAAATCAGTGTTATAAATTTAAACGGTAATAAACAAATAAATGAAATTTTACATTGATAAAATTACATATGTGAAAAATCGAAATCAAATGTTGTAAAAGAACATTGTTTTTCAAAAGTTATTGGAATGCTAATCTAAAGAGGCAATGATATATAATAAATATTATTTCGAATTAATTTGATTATTGCGACCTTTCATTATTTGATTACATAACATATTTTTAAACGCCTTAACCTTATATTACCCCTCTATGAAAATGTATTGCCTACTTTATTTTTTATTTATTTACACCTTTTAATTAATCGTTTTTGTATTTGAAAAATATTTGTAACTTGTTAATGTGTATGTGTATAAAATTGCAATCCTTTTTGCAATAATTAATCTGAGCTCATAATTATCTTAACGGAAAAAAATGCGGAAGAAATAGAACTTTTGCTTTCAAGAACCGAACAATATTATGCGTTGATATGGTTCTCCAGAGAAATATTGATATAACCCCATACCCTCTTATGATAATATCAAAATTTAGAACACCGTGTGAGGGAAAGGGTCGAAACGATCGAGCAAATGCACTCGCGGAATTATTTAGTCTTGGGGAAGGACACTCGCCCATAATCCACAAACGAATCACGCACAAGATGGCGGTTCCCGCGCAAAGTGGCATGTCTTGTTTCTTCCCGCCAAAATCATTTCTGCGCTCTAACTTCCGTCCTGGGACCACCGCTGTTCCTCGGGAACTCTCTTGCTTACATCTGATATAATATTTAATTCCTGAAGTTTATACGGGACCGAGAAACTTTTACATTAGCCGTTACGCCCGAAATGGATAAATAAGTTTAAATTTTATTATGCTCTCCGCGAGGGCGGTGGGTATTTTTATTTTATGGCTTCCGTCGTTCTGCCTTCCATACTCCCAAGTTCCGAAACATTCCGAGTTCACTTAATAAAGTGAGTGATACTCAAAGCTCAAAGGTGACTGCCGCATTTTCCAGCTTAGCCGCTACGCTTGGCGCATAATTTTGATAAATAAATAATTTCAGCGTGTAATTTTGATATCCGCTTCAAACAATATACAGTAGACGCTCTCAATCGGCGCCGCTTTAACCGTCCCACCGCTTTAACCGGTCTCTTCTAGGAAGTCTAGGAGACAAGCAGCAGCTTGAAAGTCTGGCGGCGCCGCGAAAATGAAATGTTAAATGATGACGAGATAGTTCAGATTGTTATCAACGAAGCTTTAGAGAAGAGGAAGTCGACTGTGAGGCGTACGAAGAAGACAACACGGTTAGCCATAACGAAGGAAAAGAGGATCTACATGTGGCAGCGATGTACATTCAGCAGGATAAGAATTCTACTGCAGTAGATGTGATATTCATAAAGAAATGGCGTGACTATGTTTTTAATAAGTCGATTCAACACAAAAAGCAGCAGGAAATAACATAATTTTTGAATCCATTGTAGGGCTACTTTTTAAAAAAGAAAAAGAGTGATTTGTGGCTTTTTCCTGTACATATTTTTTACAGTTTGTGAAATGTTATTTTTTAATGTGTGAGTTTCTAATACAGAATAAATGTTCTCTTTTTTTAGTGTTTTTTAAAAAAATGATTTTTTTTACTTCCTTGCAAAAGTGTTTTTTTAAATGTGTTTTTCACTACCTTCTCTTTAACCGTCGCGTTGCCATGTGGTCAATTGAGTTTCCACTGCCAATTTAAAGTTGATTTTCTTAAAACCTATGGACCCTAATATTATAAAAAAAATTGTAATCTTCCTTTGAAGTGTTCTCAATATTTCGTAATAAAAAAAAGTAAAAAATTACTTCCTTCATCCCAAAAAAAAATATTTTCTAAGACTGCCCTCACCTTCATTCGTGTTAAGGTAGAATTTGTTTTGCTAATATTTACAACTTTATCAAAAGTGACAAATACTTACTCGCTGTTTTGAACGTATTATAAATTATATGTTTGACCTTTTCATAGGTACGTAATAATATCGACTGTGGACGAAACGCAGCACGCAACTTAATAATATCAGAACTGTGAAAATATTAACACTTTACCAAAAGGGACAAATATTAATACGTACTCGTTGTCTTGAACGTACTATACATTTTGCCTAGGTGCCTTTATCATACGTAAAATCTCGTAAAGTCTCGCCCCGCCGGCCGCGGCGCGGCGCGGCGGGGCAAGACAAGTTTATACTTGATGTCAGTCGCTCGTATTCTGTGACGCATTCCATATCAGAAATCGTATGGTTCCAGAAAAAAATTAATAATGATATGTTTTTCAAATAATCCATGTATGTTATAGATATCGATCTATTCCTAATGAAATTCCCTACAAGATGACATAAATTAAATTTTGATTCATCGAGTCATATGCTTGATATTTAGATAAAGTTAGCGGTAAACTGAATTGACCACATGGGAGCGAGCATTTTGTTTTGAACACGGTACGTTAAGGGTTAACTGGCTTTTTCTTTATCCGGCCCTGGGTCGGACCCGTCAAGGCCGGATAAGAGAGCGTCTACTGTATTATTTTAGATAATTGTCTAGTGTGTTCTCTTTCACCTTCTTCAGCCTTCTTCCCTCCTCTGTTGGATAAAGGCCTCTTCCATTTTACTAGACTAATCCCAGTTTTGTCCTTCCACATCCAGATCGTTCCAGCTATTCGGGCAATGTCATCTGTCCATGTTTTAGTTGCTCTCTTTACTTAAATATTGAATTAGATTTTTTCACTGTGAATGTGTGTTGGGAGAGTCCTTTTTATTATCGGAAGGCATCCGTTAAAAAGGAAATAACATCTGTTTGCGAAGCCTACATTAAAATTCTTGGAATAAGTATATTAACCCCAGTGTTCATTTTATACTCGAATCTTTAAAGTAAATGTTTTGTGTTTATTTTTATATTTAACTTGAATATCCACAATAATAATAATAATAATGATAATAACAATAACTAGTAATAATAATAATAATGATAATAATAAACGTGTTCAACATGATTAATCGAATTTATCATAAGAAAAATAGGCTAAAACAGATGTCTTCAAGAAAAAGTACGATAATTTTTTGAATATAACAGAACGAGATTTTTTTAATATAAGAGAACTCTTTTTTATAAACTATAACTTTTGTTATTTTTTATATTAAGCAGAGAGAATGGATTGCCACATAACTCCATTCTGACACACCTCTCTAGCTTCCTCCACATTCATACAACGAGTCATATACGCACGTCGATTCTTCCAACTTCTAACATGACCAATCTTTAAAATTTGATTAATTTGGTCATGTCATGTTTTCCTCGGTCTACCTCATCTCCGTACTCACATTGTTAACGTATACTTTATTAACCATTATTTCTCAATCCATGCGCTCCACATGTCCGAACCAACACAGCGATCTTTTAATAATTTTGTTCATAATACCTTCTTCCGCTCTACATTCCTTTCTTATATCAGCATTTGAAATTCTGTCGTAAATCGTTCTACCACACATGCGTCTTAAGAACCTCATCTCTACTGCATTTATTCTGCTCTCATCCTTATTCTGCCAGTTCCAAGAAGCAAATTTAAGTTAGATGGAAGACTCGTTACACTATACATATTTAAAAAATCTGTATATTTAAAGGCAATATTTAATGTGATATGATATTAACTATATTGATATTTGATTAAACTCCAGAAAATAAAATAATTATATCATTCCCTTATCATGGAATAAAACATTCGAATAATGTGTGTTTTCTTCAAAAGCTAAAATGGCAGTGCACAATTGTGTTCTTGTACAGACTTTTATGTTTGAAAGTGAAGCATGGGACTGGCAAAAGAAGAATAAAAGTAGAGTAAATGAAGTTGAATTGAGATGAATGTCTAAAAAATCTGTATATGATAGTGTCGAATGAAATTGAATGTCGTGAAAATAAAATAAGTGAATGTAGTGCGGATGAAATTTCTATAAACAAAATGATGAAAGGACCTTTAAGATGATTTGGATAAATAGAAATAATGATAAAGAAATTTTATGTTCACTATGTTAACGGAACTAAAAATAGAGGAAGACCAAGGGAAACGTTACACGATAAAATAAATCAAATTTTGAATGTCGACCACGCAAGATGTTGGAGAAATTAACGTGCGTGCATGCAACGATGTATTAATGTTGAGGAAACGAGATAAGTGCGACAAGAAAGAACAGTGTGTATATCCATTCTTTCTGGCCTTCTCTTCGGAGAGACGGCGTGATGGTTAGTTAGTAAGTTAGTTCTTCAATATCAAATACACGAGCTCACACAAAAATAATAAGTACAAACAAAATGTGTTTTTTCTCTTAATAAAATATTAAGTTAAGAAACTCAGCAATCTTATGATTAATGTCATTTGTGGGTAGTACAACACGAGGAAAGTTTTCCAAATTTTCCGTTTGAGATAACTTCCTTTCGCTTGGAATTTTAAATTCCAACGTAATTCTAAAGGTTAAGTTCCGCGTAGCTACTTTCACACATGAGTTTAGTGGTAATACAGGGGCATCAGCGCCACAAATGCTCCTTTATCATTAGTCCAATCTTCAAGTTCTTACCTTTGGTGGCAAGTTTATCGCGCGAATTCTAATAGCTTCTATCGAACTTTATAGAACTTTTCCAAACGAACTTATTATTCGCCCGACATCAAAGTGTGTGTCATTGAAATATATATGATTTGCCTGTGAACTTTTCGGCGGTTGGGAGAGTCCTTTTAATTATCTGAAGGAATCCGTTAAACAGGAAATAACATCTGTTTGCGAAGCCTACGTTAAAATTCTTAGAATAAGTATATTAACCCCAGTGTTCATATTATACTCTGATAAAGTGATCTTTGAAGTCTGTTTTGTGATTATTTTTATATTTCACTTGAATATCTACAACAACAATAATAATAATAATAATGAACGTGTATAATGACATATGGAATAGAATAGAGTTGACAACATCAGAACAAAAAGTCTCCTAAAAATCACAGAAATGAAGACTCTCCGATCCGTTGCGGGAACGACACTCCGAGACAGAATAAGAAATTCTGAAATAAGAAAGATCTGCAATGCAGACGATGTCATGCGATAGGGAAGAGCCTGAGAAGAAACTACTGGAGAGATCATGTGGAAAGATCATGTTCTGAAAGAGTGATAAATATAGCCGCAAACAAAGTACCAACAGAAAATCGACCTGCAGGAAGACCACCTAAAAGATGGCGAGACAGTTGGACATCTGCATTCCAGGAACAGGCTCCGAGAAATAACTGAACGCAGTCTTAAATATAGCAGAAGAAGAAGAAGAAAAGTGTTTAACTTGCATAATCGAATAAAACATAATATAAATGTCATCAAGAAAAAGTACGATAATATTTTGAATACAAGAGAACGAGATAAGAATACTTCGATTCTCTCCGATAGTAAATCGAAAAATTCGAATGCACACGATGCGCATGCCCGTGAACGTTTCTGGATTGTTTTAAATTTTGTTCTGATAATTGATGTATAACAGTAGTGTAGAAAACAAAAGGTAGAAAATTTGGTATTGTTAGTTGTGAAATTTTTAATGTGTGTAAAAAAAATTAATTACTTCCAAAGTTTAAATTTATTAGGTACTGATTACGATAACAGTAAACCAAGTTTGTAAATGGTAAAAAAAAATTACTTCCATGAATATTTCACGGGTTGCAACTAGTATTAAATTATTCTGTATTGTTAAACGCAATATTTTCATTATTTCACAAAACACTATATTTAAATTGAGTAAGTAGAAGTAAATCTACAATTAAATCTGATTGCAGTTGATAATTCAACCAGAGATGCTTTACATATAGCTAAACTAATAATGTACATTTATTGTTCTAAAATTACTGTAGAAAATAAATTATACTTTGTTTTGTTTCTCTAACATATGAAAAATAAAATATACAATGAAAACGCGATTACTTTTTTACTTTTACAGAAACTGTACGTTTTCTTTATATATTTTATAATGAAGATTTCTAAAAAAAATCACAAACTTGGGATCTCTGAAAACTCTTCCGGTCCGAATGATGAAGCCCAACATCCTCAGTGTAATGCCACAAATCCTCTCGATATGTGCAAAAAAGTCAGCCTACTCTCATAGATGATTCCGAGATTCTTCATCGTAGATACATGTGTTGGTTGCTGGTCGTTCATTATGTACCTATGATACACAGTTCTCAATGCTCTAGTAAAAGATAGCATAACGCACTTAGAGACATTGAATTGCATTTTATTACTGCGACTCCAGTTAACAATATTATCAATGCCCGACTGGACGCGAAGACAGTCGTCAGGATTGTTAATTAACTAACTAACTAACAAACCATCACCCCGTCTCCCCGAAAGGGTAGGCAGAAAGAATGGACTGTCGCACTTTAACCGATGCGGCACTCCATCCTTCTCTTTTCGCCCCGCGGGAGACGCGGTGTGATGGGTTGCGAACCTCATCGCCACCAATAAGCATCTCCCGGATTTTTAATTTATAGGAATAATTTCAGATCATCGGCAAATAAAAAAAATCGATTAGAATGTTAGCCCCGCGTTATTCAGCAAAACTGTGTTTATGGCCCGAAAAAACAAAAGGGTCTAGTTTCCTTTCCGTAAAGCATATGAAAATAATGTTTGTAAGAAAAATGACAACTTACTTTAACGAAGTAGGTACTACTACTAAGTACAATTCAAGTTCTTTCATTTTCGTTAATTAATGTTCAGGTTGGTACTGTTCCTAGCCACTTCATAAATTCGGGAACAAGAAAACAACGGAGAATTCTCGGAGTTAAGAAGTTTTTCTAGCATTTTAATGTCTACAATACGAGTTCCCGGCGGTGTACCACATCCAACGGGAGCACTAACACTTAATACGAAAGTGCCCATATACATACACCAAACGGCGTTGAATAGACTACTTTCTCGGTACTTTCATTCTGCTTCTACTACCATTTAAACTAATGACTTTCAGTGAATAAAAAAACCAACCACGACCAAAGAATGTAAAATTATACAATTTATAAAATTAATATACTTTAACTTTTTATTTGATGTTAATATAAACTTTTAAATGTTATTTTTCTTTTTCTTCCGATCCAAATTCTACTGTCTGGGAATCTTACTTCAGATAATTAAAACCGTTTGAAAATTGTTGTATCTTCATTATTTAGATATTAAGAATTTTATCATTTTTATCGCCCGTGTAAAACTTAATATACGTATGAAGTATTCAGTAAGATATTACATCGATTTGGCTCGCGCTGTAATGATGTAAAGAGATTTTTCAACATAATAATAATAATAATTATTATAATAATTATTATTATTATTATAATAGTTATAATAGTAGTAATAATATTAATAATAATAATAATAATATTAAAAATAAAAATGAAAATATTATTGTAACAATATAATAATAATAATAATTATTATTATTATTGTGTTTTCTATTTCAAAAGCTCGTATAATTAAGGAATGTAGAGCGCAAAGTATTATGTACAATATAATGACAGAATCATTTAATATTATAGGCATATGGAACGTATGAATAAATAAATAATAGTTTAGAAATTATATAATACTTAACAATGTATATGATGTGTACGTACGTTCACGTTGAGTACGAAGTCAAGAAAGAGAAACGAAAATGTTTTATGACCAAATTTTTCATATATTAAAGCTCGGCATGTAAGAATTCGGAAGAATCGACATGCGTGTATAACTCGCTGAATAAATATGGATGAATTTCAAAAGGTTTACCAGAATTGAGTAATGTTGCGGTCTATTGTTTCTGTATAATAGTTTATTTATTTATTTATTTGAACGCCTATGTGAATAATAAGAAATGTTATTATTCGTATGCCCTTCTTCAAAAAACTTCGGTACCGGTTTCTCTGAGAATTTCGAAGTGTGTTTTTATTAGTAGCAATATTGTTCTTCTTCTCATTCTAATTATGTAAAAAAAAACATTTGGGTGTCCTATATATTAAAAACTACTCATCATTACTGAAAATCGTCGAATTACTAAAATTATTGTATAAAGCTAGTAAATAGTTGAATTAAAATACAAAACTGCACACTTTATGTTATTTTTGGTATGAAATACTTATTTAAAAATTGAGTATCTTAGGATGGCTAAAATAATAGCAATATGATTTATTTTTAAATAAAGGACGTTGTTAAAACTTATGTAAACTTCCATTTGATATTTGTTTGATATTCTTTTAAAACAAATTATTTCCATTTTTTTGTCTATATTTTGACAGCGACCGGTTTCTCCAGGTAAAAAGTGGAAACAGTTATTGAAAAACCAAGTTTATTTGATTGTTTTTAAAGATGTACATCCATCAAGAGATTTCAGTTTAATCATTACATTATATGAACAAATAGGTTTTTATCTATGCCAGGTGATGTCAAGTAATACAGCTAGCTACAACTAAACATAGATAAGAACTATCCATGAATCTAAAAGACATTTCCATTGTCCGCAGGGAATCGGCTACAACTTCGATTTCAAGTTGGCCTACAAGTTTCTGAAGAAGTCCGAGGCCAGGCTGCGCTATGGGAACACTTCAATGTCCATCTGGAGGGGCGACCTGGTCCCCGGGACGTACTGCGACAGGCTGCTGACAAACTGCGACAAGCGGCCCTGTCGGATACAGTCCCCCAACTATCCAGGCGTGTACCCCAGAAACGTCACTTGTCTCTATAGGATCGAACACACAAAGGTATAAATTCATATAATTTTAAAATTTGTTCTTCATTTGTATGTTAACACAAGATAAATAAAAATAATCATATTTATGACAAGGTAAACCGAATCAAAATATTTTGTTTATTTTTGAAAATTTTAAAATCCATTTTTGATTAACTGTACATACATTTTTAAAATTTGTTAAAATTATCACTTAAATTGAATTATTGTTTCTTAAACGATGATGTAAAACTGCGTATTAAATAATTCATACGAATGAAAACGTCTGTTTTCTAAAAATGTAATTACGTTATTATGCAAATAACATACAATATTTCCTCGGTCTAAGGAATTATCAAATATCCATTTGATAATGCCGTGGACAGGCGAAACTACAAATAAATAAATAAAACTTCTACAAAACTGACGTTTTTATTCGTATTAATTATATAAAATTGTTCAGTGGAAATCATGGGTTTTCATAATTGAAATTTTTAATCTATTTTCATTAATATACACTATGTAAAGAGTTTGTCATATTTTAGAAAGCTTCGGTTAAATTCGACAACGTGATTTCTACTAACAAACAAAATTGAATGTTTATTTTTACTAGATATTATTATTCAAAAATAAACTGATTAAAGACAGATTTATATGATTTAATTATATTAACACTATTAAGCTGGTATATTTTTTCTTTTCTTTATTTTTGTAATTTACAAATATAACAAAATATTGCTGTGCAAACGAAATAGTTGAGAACAAAATAATGAAAGTTAAATTATAAATGAATTAAGAAATAATACATTGAGAATGTAAAAACAGAAAGAAATTTAAGCAGATAATGAAAAAACGCGGCACACAGATGTTGAAGAAATAAACGTGCGTGCATGACAGGAGTATGAATGTTGATATATCGTCACCTGAGAGTAAGAAGGTTCCAACTGACAAAAGTAAAAAGCTGAGAAAAATGAAGTCAAATTTTTGTTGGTTTCGGGTGTGAATCTTGGAATGAAGGGGTTTTATTCCAATTTCCAGAGATTTTTTTACCGAGAAACGTGTAAATTTTGTCTGGCAACAGTTGGAATAATAAAGTTCTAAGTTTAAATGAATCCTTCTTCAGTGAATCGTGTATTTTGAATGATCAGATGGAACTTGATTCTTTCCGTAACATCAAAATGACGATACTATTACATGTTTTTTTTAATTGTACGTATAGATAAGGTTAGGAAGAACCGTTTTCACGAAAAAATGAATGTGAAATTTTGTTAGTTGGAACCCTCATACTCTCAGGTGACGATATCGAGAGAAGTGTGGCATGTAAGAAATACAGCGGTAAATTATGTTTGCTTACCAATTAGAAACAGCGTTATGTTTAGTCCACAAATTTGATGAATACTCTCTCACAATTATTTTCACCTGGAGTAACTCTGGATTCAAGAATGGCTAGTTCTGACACTTAAAGTTTCCCAAACGAACTTTCTGGGAGTTACTGACTTGTAAATTTGTGCCTCGACTTGGAAAGTCCGAGGAAGGGATGTCAAAGGTTCCAAAGGTTTCTAATTGAAGTTCAAGGAACAATAATGAACTGCTGTCCAGATAACTAGGACACAGTGAAGTAACTAACTAACTAACTAACCATCACGCCGTCTCCCCGAAGGGGTAGGCAGAAAAAATGGACTGCCACACTTTTCTTTCCTGACATATTTCTCTCGCTACCTCAACATTCATACATCGTGTCATGCAGTATCCACACATTCGTCTAAGAGATCTCATTTCTACTGCATTTATTCTACTTTCATCCTTCTTTTGCCAGTTCCATGCTTCGCTTCCATACAGTGAATTAGCACAGATAAAATATGATGATCTCAGAATAACTTTTTAAAGACGTTGTATAATATTTTCACAAAACGATTTTGCACTTTTTGCACTTTTTTTCCCAAATATTTTTCGGGAAACAAACGCCCTTTCTCAGTGTAGAAATTTTAACAATGTAATGAAAATCTTCCTTATTCTATCTTCCTTGCTTCATTTCATATTTGTCTTAGTGATCAAATCTGCGGTATTTATTGTTTCTTGAACAATGATGTAAAACTCCATATTAAATAATTAATACGAATGAAAACGTCAGTTTTCTAGGAGTTTCATTATATTTTATGGGAATGACATGTTTTGCCCCTCTAAGGCATTACCAAATGTGTCACATCACATTGGATAATGCTTTAGAAGGATGAAACATGTCATTTCCATAAAATATAATGAAATTTCTAGAAAACTGACGTTTTCATTCGTATTCATTAAATCTACGGTATTTCAAAGCTTCCATTTGTACACAAGGGTTGTCAATCGAAGATATGTGAAGAAATAATAAATTAAAATAAGAAGATATGCGAATACATGAAATAAAAGTATCCTGATAACAAATGAATAAACTTGAATATTCTCTGATTAAAAGATATTGTAGATTCAACGCTTGTCTGCAATTTTCGATTGTTAACTTGTGTTCAAGTGATTTTTAGAGAAAATTGATTTTTTTTTCAGATTCCGGCAGGGAAGCACGCTCTGTTGGCGGTCCGCCAAACCAACAGTCATAAAATTCACATCAAGGACCAGATTGTCAAATACGACAGGAGCCAGAGGGTTCTCAAGTAAGTCCCGTTCATTAAAATCCCGATGACTCTTCTCAATTGAAATTCTAGTTGAAACGTAGGAACCTTCATATTTTTTAAGATACTAAATTGAATGTACGTCCTCTGCTCAGTTTTATATACACTTAGAAAATCCATTAGAAAATACGAGTATATAATACAATTAAAATATTTCAAATAAAATTTAAATAAAACAATGTTTTTTAACTACTTCCACTTTTGTCTTTATTTCTACAGTGACCGGTTTCGCCGGGTTCGCTGGCATCGACAGACTGGTGATGCCAGCGAGCCTGGTGAAACCGGTCACTGTCGAAATAAATACAAAAGTGGAAGTAGTTAAAAAACATCGTCTTATTTAATTATTATTTAAAATGAACTTCCTCGAGAGATTTCAGTAAAATCATTAGATAATCTTAAAATATGTTCATTGTGTTATTTGATTTGAAAAACCTGTTAATGAATAAACTTTGTTGTTACTAAATTACCAAAAAAGGGTTTATTTCACTACAGTATAAAACTTAATATCAAGTTTATGAAATAATTTTCTCTCTCACCAAATAACTAAAATCAAGTTTGGTCCACTTTCCTGAACAATACGATTAGCTTAGCTGGGTTGATTTTTTTGTACTTTTGTGTACTCGTACATAAATTAAAAGATTTGTTGAAACACCACTAATTTTATTTGTTTGAATTAGTTTTGAATAACCATTATTCTATTATTTAAAAATACTTTATTATTTATAATCAGATTTGCAGTTTGACATTTAATTTTTTAGTTAAAATCTGTCAAATCCAAGCATCATTAATGTTTTGTCTTCTTAAGGCATTATTAAAATTTATTTGTGATAAAACGGTTTATTTTAACAACTACTTCCACTTTTGTCTTTATTTTGAAAGCAACTGGTTTCGCCAGGCTGGTTGACTTCGACTTATCAGCCTGTCGACGTTAGTGGAAGTAGTTTTTAACATGTTTTGCTTTATTTTATTATTATTTACAACGATCTTCCATCGAGATACTTCATCAAAATCATTAGATTATCATTTGTGAAATGTTAAAATTGTATGATGTCCAGTGCGAACAAAGCACTCAAACTAAATAAATTAATATTTACACGAAAATTATTAGCTATCACCCTTCGCCCGTTCCTATGAAAACCAATAAACGCAGATACAATGCAAAATCCACTATTAATTCCCAAGTAACAGAACGAAGGAACTCGTGAAATTTTAATGTTTTCACCTAGATAAATCCAAGCTCGTAGGGAAATACTGGAACACTAGCCACAGATTACTTCACAGCTGGCGCTGGTACAGCTACAACTGATCCAAACTCAAAGCTTTGCTAACAGAGGGTATGATTTATAAATATTTCTAAGTTATCAAGCTATTCGCATCGACCTCATCCATATTTTATTACATTCTTAGCTAAGGTTTTGAAAAAATTTAACTAGCTAACTAACTAACCATCACGCCATTTCTCCGGAGGCGTAGGCAGAGAGGATGGATCGCCACAATGCTGTCCTGGCATACCTCTCGGGCTTCCTCTACATTCATACATCGTACCATGCATGCACGTCGATTATTCCGACTTCGAATGTGACCGCCTTTTAGTAATTGATTAATTTGGTCATGCCATGTTTTCCTCAGTCGTCCTCGGCTTCTTTTTCCACTCACGCTGCTTGTGTACAACTTTTTAACCATTCTTCTCTCATCCATTCGTTACATATGTCCAAACTATCTCAGTACTTGAGATACTGAGATGGTGTAATTGTGATACTGAGATGTGAACTCTACATTGATTCTAATAACATGAGATAGCTAGCTTATCGCATTTTATTGTCACGTGAATCCTACACCAGACCAAAGACAGTGTAAAAATCACACGAAATCGAACCCGAAACTTTCGGTATTGCAGTCAGAGGTCAACTAAGGGTTTCTATATTAACTAAGGGTTTCTATAATTGTAAAATCGCATAAGTATGTACATTTATTCCATCCGCCAAGAATTATAAGAAAATATTGACATACAGCCGTTAACAATCGGGCAGCTGCGTGCTCACACAATCCCGTATTTTATAGACACAACAATAGGCCGCGATTAATCAGTTGAATCTTGAGTCCAGATACAGCTGGTGCCGGTCGATAAAACCCAACATCTGCTCCGAGATTAGTTCCGAGACTTAGTAATGATCTGGAAACTATCGCTGCCCAATCACCAGGATTAAAATACGAGAATCGTAGGGTTTTCTTAATCTTGTATAGCGAATCGGGTTTATTACACTTTTTCATGTGGAATTAAGTAGTTTCTAGACATCTTATGTACTAGTATTTATTAAATAGATTTTTTCGGCATACGAAAAACATATTACATAGCTAACGAGTATATTAAAAAGTTTATCGTTTTTAATTAATTAACTACTTATGATTCCGTGTCTCCGAAGGGCTAGACAGAAAGAATTAACAACCATACAGTTATTTCCTGACATACTTCTCTCGAAAATTAATATTGTTCTTTGAAAGTTCATTGTAAATAATGAAAATATATATATATTTTTTTTAATATGATGTCCCGTTAAAATATTCTACACTAAAGATGGGTGTCTGTGGCCCGAAATATAGGTTTGTTAAAAGTGCAAAAAAGTGTTGTGAAAACATGTACAGTGTAATTCATTGTTTTGGCAGAAATACTATGATACTTTAACATTATTACATGTTTAAATTTGAAACACTATTATCTACCGAAACATATTTTTTTTAAATGAGATTATCGTAGTAGTTTGTTACAGCTGATGATGCCAACATAGGTTGGCGAAATAGGTGTCACGACAATGTCATAAAAATAAAAGGATCCCTGAGATGGTTTGGACATATGGAACGAATGTATGAGAGTAGAATGGTTAAAAGTTGTACACAAGCAGCGTGAGTGGAAAAAGAAGTCAAGGACGACCGAGGAAAACATGGCATGACCAAATTAATCAATTACTAAAAGGCGGTCACATTCGAATTAGGAATAATCGATGTGCGTGCATGGTACGATATATGAATGTAGAGGAAGCCCGAGAGGTATGCCAGGACAGAGCATTATGGCGATCCATCCTTTCTGCCTACCCCTCCGGAGGAATGGCATGATGGTTAGTTAGTTAGTTAGTTATAAATTCTGGCATTGTTTCAAATTTCAACAATATAATTTGTGAAATATTTTCAAGAAATATTGAATAATAATTAAATAAAACGATGTTTCGCCAGGCTCGCTGTCAAAATAACGACAAATGTGGAAATAGTTATAAAAAACATCGTTTTATTTAAATATTATTTAAAATGAACTGTCATCAAGAGATTTCAGTTAAATCATTGATAATCTTAATAAATATTCAAATGAGAATCCACAACACTAAGTGATAGTGGATAGAGAATACATATACTATATGATTTTTTTGAAGAAATAAATCATTTTTTTCCACTTTTGAGTTTATTTTTCTAGACATATTTCGAAAGCTTCACACTTCCACCATCGAGAGAACGATATAACATTTCAAGAAAAAAAAGTGGTTAAAACAGTGTTTGAATCAATTTTTAAAATTGTCATTATCGAATTTCAGAGTGTTAGCGCCTTAAGTTTATCTAAAAACAATATAATATTTACATTGTACAATTATTAACTGTCAAAAACACAAACACAAAGAAGTGGAAATGTAATGGACTAAAGCTAGAACGCAAATAAATTAATCCTTTAATTTCAATACAATCAAGGGTAGGAAACAGGAGGGGTGGTTATTTGAATTAATATCAAATGTTTGCAGAGGGTTACGGATCTGACCCCGGTCAGAACTGCGGTGAATATCCAATATCTGCACGCCTATACATAAACATGTTATATTACGAATTGATTCAGACCAATGCATTATTGAATGGAAATTGCTACGTCGGTAACCACATTGCTCTGTTTCTATTGAGGAGCCGACAATGGCCTTCACATCAGGCATATTATATCTACCGGGTGAGCTCAATCAAATAGCTTCATCAGTATCTACAAATTGTATTTATTTATCCTCTCTGTCCATATCTCTGCCTTCCCCTTCCGGGGAAATGGCGTGATGGTTAGTTAGTTAGTTAGTATTTATTGTATCTTTAAATAAAATCAAATCAAATGACCATTAAATACAGATATTATTTTTAATATCTTTATAATATCATTGAGGAAGGACCGGGTCGTCCGAAATATGTCTGATATTTAATTTTAAAAAAATAATAGTTAGTGTTGTATATAAAGTACGAGTATATAAAAAATTAAAAGACAAATCAAATCAGTTTATTTTCTCAAAAGACATTGCAAAAAAAAAAGTTTATGAAACCTAAGGCGTTAACACAATAATGAAGTAAAACACTGTTTTTCCAATATTGGGTTAATTTTTTTTTGGTTTTGCGCTCTTGTTTTTGATCATCTGAAGAACGATATATTTTTTCTGAAACTCCAAATTATGTGAAAATGTTTTTTTTTATCATCATTTTTCAACTTGCTAGCTTTTCCTCGTAATGCGTTAGCATGGGAAAATATAATATGTTGCTCATTTAAAATGTAATAAAACTTCATTTTAAAATATACTCCTTACTTATGGGCAACGAAAATAATCCTTTTTTATAAGTCATTCTGATTATAAAAACTCCGCTTCATTATTGACGTTCAATCTTTTAGAATTGTATAGCTCACAAACTTCTGTTTCACGAAGATCAACTCTTACATAATATACGCATAATAACTTATCCCGCTTTAAGAAAGCCCCATTTCGCATACAGACATAACACTACATTTAGTACTAATCGCGTTTTATTTCTAACTGCAGTAAAACGGAAAAAGATTAAGTTTTTATGTCTTGTTGGGGAAATATTTACTTCCTAATCAAAAACAAGAACTGCCGGAAAAGATCCGCTATTTCCGTCTTAGCAAAATAATCTCATCTCGATATTTTTTACGTCTTTTCTTGTTCACAACAGTTTTATTATTTTGTTTATGACAACCGTATAATGCTCGCCTGTACATACATATATACACACACATACAAACATGTTTTATGTACAGCACACACACATACGCGATAACTTTCTACATATGGCGCTGCTACATACGCACCAAATTTTGCAACCATGATCATATTTATATTGGTTATTCCATATGTATAATATTATATTAAGAAGCGTTATACTTTTTTTACTAAGCCCCTACGGTGGAAGTCTTCCTTGAATTAAATATTTTGTTCCGTAAATTTTAACTGAATGGTGCACTTTAAGATGTCATCACAAACAACCGTCAAAACAAGCTAAGGTGGCATTGCACAATGATAATCTTGTGCTAATCCTTATGTATTGAAGTAAAGTATGGAACTGGGAAAAGAAGTATGAAAATATAAATAAATTCAGTAGAAATGAGATCACTTAGACGAATGTTTTGTACATTTGGTATTATAATTAAATTATAATTAAATGGTAAAGATGGCTTATTCTTATTATTCTTTTGTTGAATCGCTCTTTACTTCATTACAGCGCGAGCCAAATCGATGTAAAGGGTAAAGCAATCATATTAATACTCATGACATGTGATAGGTTGGTAATCTATTTTTATTGTCACGTAAATTCTTCACCAGACCAAAGACAGTGTGATAATCACACTGCCATTGCCGGGAATCAAACTCGTGACCTCCGGTGTGGCAGTCAAAGCACTTACCACTTGGCCACGACGGTCTTCAATGACGTAAACGGAATAAATGTTAATGACGTAAACGGAACTGTACCGAGGAAAATGTGGCACGATCAAAACAATCAAATATTAAATATCGGGCACGTGAGGGCCATGGCACGATGTATAAATGAAGGGGAATGAGAGAAGTAATATAATATATTAGACCAATATGGTGGTCCATTCCTTCTGCCAATCAAGTGATGGTTAGTTAGTTTGTTAAATGTAAAAAGATATTTTGCTATTCTCCTAAATGTTTATTATAAAATAGATAAGCTTTGCAGATGTTAAGTATGTATCATATAGAAGATACGAGTCAAGACAGATCCAGATAATTATTCTACCTTTATCATCATTTCTATGAACTCCATTCTTCAATCACAAGAGAAGCTAATGTGGTAATGATTACACGAATTACATTTTTTAAATTATGTACATGAATACTGGAACAAGAGTACTTATTATGTACTATCATTTTTATTCTTTTCATGTCTTCTTCTCCGGTCTCAATCTAAAGATTGGTCTGCGGCAAGGCGATGCATCTCCTCTTCCACTCCGCTCGGTCCTCGGCAACTCTCTTCAACTCCACATAAGAGATGCAGCCCATATCTCGGCAAATCCGGTCAAGGTACTCCTGGCGAGGTCGTCCTCTGCCAATCGATCCCTCAACCATTCCGTCCAATACATCATGCAGGAAACATTCGTGTCGCAACACATGACCAATCCATCTCGCGCGCCTATCCGCTATGGTGTTCAACATGTGCCTATTCTAATCTGCTGAGAACCTCCTCATCACGTGGTTCCTCCATGAAACATGGGAAATTCTTAAATAGGTCCACATTTCAAAAGCCTCCTGCCTTTTGCGCTCTCTTTCGCCCAGGCACCAAGTCTCGCAGCCGTATAAAACACTCCACACCAATGTTTTAATTAGTTGTTTTCGGAGGTTAATGCCTATGTTTTTGGACTCGAATATTTTAGCTTTCTTATTGAAGGCAAGTTAAGCCTGGTGGATACGACTTTTCATGTATAAAATGTATTAAATAAGAAATTTGATGATTGGTGGACCACTTCAGATATCTCGGCTCTGTTCTTACTAATGATGACACGATCAATAACGACGTAGAGCATAGAATCAACGTAGGATGACTTAAATGCCGTGCCCTTTTAGGAGTACTTTGTGACAGCAAAGTATCCATACAAATTAAAGGAAAGGTATACCGCACCACCAAAAGACTTTACATGCTCTACGGAATAAAAAACTGGGCCGCAATGCGCCGAGAAGGACAGAGGCTACAAGTGGCAGAAGTGAAGATGCTGAGGTGGACCACAGGGGGTTACAATACTGGATAGACCTAAAAATGGGCATATCAGAGGAAGTATCAAAGTCACACACGGCCATTTGAGCAGGAGAAACAAAGAATACATCGTCCACAAGACCCTACAGCCTGAATATAGAAGAAAGGTACCCAATCAGCCTCCTGCAACGTGGATGTCCAGTCAGAAACGACCTGAGAGTACTACGACTGGAAAATTAGATGATCCAGGATCCCGAAATTTAATAAAGCCGACCCGAAATAATGGGAAATTGCTAAGCGAAAGAAGAATAAAAATAAATTTGATGATTCGTAAAACTCCATTTTAATTTACTTATTTATTTAAATTGTATTTTTACCACTATTTTCCTCGCCTTCACATCAGCATTCTCCACGAAACGATACGCCACTTAACGTGTAAAGGCTTTTGTTTACGATAAAGCATTTAGCGCCTTATTCCCTCTAACGTTCTAAGCTATTGAAATTAAAAGAAAGTTTCTCCCGACTGTTGAAATATACATGTATGAAATTACCCTCTAAACGTATAAGGGTACGTGCATAATGTACACATTTCCATATGCTCAGATAGCATACGTACACAGCTCACAGGAGTTCTGCTCAGTACGGAGTTTCTCAAGGAGTTGTTAACGATGCCATTGTGTACATGGAACGCGTTTCAAATCTTAAACATGATATGCACCGCGTTACTGAATAGTGTTGTTACTCCACGTGATATTATATTTCAAAGGAATCCACGTAAAGTTAATCTGCCGCACAAATTCGTTCATAGCTTTCCCATCCTTATCAAGTTTTTAATCATCATTTTAAATAACTTTTTTTCCAAGATTTTTAAACCTATACTGGCTAAAACGTTGAAACCAAGTAGCCTTATAACATGGAATTTTTTCCCACACAAATAAAATTCTTTTTCATCAAATAAAATGAAATCAGTTTATTTACTCAAAAGACATTATAAACAGCATAAATGTTTAAGGCATCTATTGATTACAGGTCAAATATTATATACATCCAACATAATACCAGGAACGCATTAGTGATGGTTCGACATTAGGAAGACAAGATCTTTGAAAACTCTTCCGGTCCGGACGATGAAGCCCAACATCCTCAGTGCAATGTCACAAATCCTCTCGATATGTGTACGAAAAGTAAGCCTACTCTCATAGAAAGATAGCATTACGCACTTAGAGACATTGAATTGCATTTGATTACTGTGACTGCAGTAAACAATATTATTGATGTCCGACTGGAGGCGAAGGCAGTCTTCAGGATTGTTAATTTTCAGGAATAATTTCAGATCATCGTCACTTTATCACATCATAATCGTCAGTTAAGAAATTTTTAACGAGGAAACATTCTTGAAAATTTTAGTTTAGGATATTCTCATTATTATTGTTAAAGCTATTTCTCTCTTATTGTGAATTTTTATTTTAATTGCAACTTTTTGTGTTTTCCGACTGCTCCAGGCACTTCATGTCTTCATGTGATGGGTACGTTTGTAAGCATTCAAAAATACATATTGTCTGATATTACCAGTAATGCGTACATACAAGTATTATATATCATTCGAGTACGGAGTATGAATTGAGTACGGAGTGCTCTATTCATATACGAGTATACATATAATCATAGTAATTGTATGTATAACGAGCAAATTCAGTCGATCCAATCTAACTCGAAGTAACCAAGTTCGACTGCTATAAACAAATTCAATTGTTTTGTTGAATTTTGTTTCTCTAGGAGAGAGTATCCTTATGAAAAAAGCTTAAGAGGGTAGTATCCGGAAAATTTTTCTTCACCTTGATGTCACAATTTTTTTGTTCACAGTTCAATTTCTTACATTTTTATTGCAAGTTTTTATTTTTTGTATGAAACCTGGATTTTGGTCTCTTCTGTAAGGGCATCAAACCATTTTGTCCATTTAACCATATAATGATGCTGGAATGTGACTGTATTACATTTTTCTAAGAGAATGCATCTTTGCTCCTTGGTCGCTGACTCTATGTGTATAATTATTTTCTATTTTTAGATTAAAAAGCTGTGCTGTGTTTAAAAATTTTAATGGTGCTATCAGGAAGGAATGAAGAACAGAAAAAAGTATTATGATCAAAATTTGTAAGATGTATGACAGGGTTTCGAATGTCGATATTAGGAAGGAATGTTGAGCGGAAGAAAGTATTATGAACAAAATTATGAAAAAATCACTGCGTTGATATGAACATATGACACGCATGGATAGAATAAAAATTTCTTCTATATTCGCCTTCACTTTGTGTTGTGGATTCATATTTAAATAAATAAAGTTACACTTTTTATTACGACACTTTTTGTTTTTACTGAACTCAGACATGTTTCGGTTACAAGTAACCTTTATCAATGTATACAATTTTAACATTCAAATAAAACAGTGCTGTAACAAATATACTAAACGGAGATCGAGTTATGTATAAAACTGGAAGGGGTATAATTAGGGTTGAAGAGTGGGGAGATGTAACGGGAACATATCGAGTGGGAGGGGTATAATTAGGATTGAGGTGAGAGGAGGTGTAACGGGAACATATCAAGCATGGGAATTGAATTTTAACCTATTACATGCCCCCCCTTTAAAATTTAAGTAAACAATGTGAATTGATTTCGGAGAAAGGAAGACCGAGGAAACAAGGCATTACCAAATTAATCAAATTTTAAAGGTGGGACATGTTATAAGTCTGTGATATGAGTATAAATGTGAAGGAAACTAAATAAATGTATCAGGATAGAATAGTTTGGCGGTTTTGTTTCTGAGATGGTTTGTTTGTTATATTTTCTGATTAAAATTTATTTGTTTATAAATCATTTTGAAACAGAAACTAATAACTAATAATCACGCCGTATCCGCGAAGGAGAATTCAGAAATACTGGACCGCCACACTATTATTTCCTGAAATACTTCTCTCGCATTCCTCAACAATTAAACATTGTGTCATGCACGCACGTCGATTTCTCCGTTTCTTTGCGTGGCCGACATTTAATACATATTTGATTTTGCCCTTTGAATATTATTTGTAAAAAAAAGCTACCAACGTGTTTCAAAGCTAGTTTGTCCCTCGAGTATTTGAAAGAAGTAATATGGGACACTGCTTATATTTCAAAACAACAAAAATTGAAATGAAATTGAAATTTCGTGTCGGGAACTTTGGCAAGCCCGCTGACAAAGAATAACAAAAAATGTTATTTTTTTGGGTGAATTTCTTAGAAATGTGTTGAAAAATAAAACAATGTCTTTGTTCAGCAAGAGGAGATTTTCGTTTGTTGGTCTACAAACCTGCTCGCGGACAGCTGATTTTGAATTCCCTTTGATTTATTCATTTTCCCGAAATTCAAGTATTTTACTTTTATCCTTGAGGAGTTTTTCATTTATTTTTCGTATCCGTCATGGAAATTTCATTTCAAAACACTCTTATAAATTATCTGCACGCAATATTTATTTAATTTACCCCAAACTTCAAACGGAATTTTCCTTCTGGCACAAATAAAAGCTGATTGTTCAATATTTTGTGAAGTAATTTAGAAGGTCTCTGGATTTCTTGAATATATTAAAGCATTAAAAATTCTGTCACGTTTCGTTAATATTGCTTTCTTCAGATGCGCTTCAAATTACATGTTTACATTATTTTTTTATTATATAACATTTATTTACGGGAGATGCCTATTGGTGGCGATAAGATTCGCAACCTATCACACTGCGTCCCCCGCATGGGCAAAAAGAGAAAGATGGAGTGCCGCTACGGTTAGCTGTTTTTTAAATGGTATAAATTTGTTTATTTATTAATGACAGCGTTTTTTGACAGTCATGACAGTCTGCAACATTAGCGTGAATGGTGAAAATTAAGAACAAGTAGACGAGTTTGTATATTTAGGTAGTATATTTACATACGGTTGGCAAGCAGAGAGGGATATTAAATGGAACTAGGAATGGAGAAAGACCGACGAAAACGTTTTTCTTCTTCTTCAGTTCACAATTATTTATGTCAGGACTCATAGTGAAACCATTATTTCTTTGTCTTTTTCTTTTCATATACTTTTTATATACAACACTAACTTAAAAAATATATATAACATATCAGACATGTTTCGGACAACCGGTCTTTCTTCAGTGATACATATTATAAAGATACATATAATATTTAAAATACTATAATATTGTTTACAAATATGATCAGTTTTGACAAATGTTATGACACATGTCTGATATGTAATTATTTCATTTTTAGTTAGTGTTGTATATACAAAGTATATAAAAAGAAAAAGACCAATAAAATATCTACAACACAGAGCATGGCGAACATAGAAGAAATTATTATTTAATTAATAATTTTCATTCTTCCTTAATCCGTGCGTTTTATATGGATAAACCAGCGCAGTGACCTTTGTATAATTTTGTGCATAGTACTTTCTTTCGCTCTACATTCCTTTTTGATGTCAGCAATTAAAATTCTATCATACATCGTTTTACCACACATGATGTCATCTCAACCATATTTATTTTGTTCTTATCCTTCTACTGTCAATTATTGGAACCAGAACTTCATTGTGAATGACCGTTTTCGCTTTATTGATAAATTATCGTATCCAATAACTAATTTTAAAGCTTCCTTCACTTAGTTACCCGTACCAACACTTATTTCTACGTTGTGTCCGTTTGGCTGTGAACATGCTCCAAAAATACGCAAATTTAGTAAGCTCCTCTATCTTCTTGTTCAAATTTATGTTACAAATTGCCTTAATTGAGAAATCCATTGTGTATAAATTAAGATAGCAGCAAACTTCCGAAACCGGTCGACGATAAACACAAGTGGAAGCACACTAAATACATAATAATAAAGAAATTGTGTATCATTTTTTTTTTCTTGTATACAACAGGTCGTCTGAACCCAATTACTGTATACACTTTTTCCTTTTTTTAGCTATTATATTGATGATTCACATGACATGTCGCCATTTTATTGTCACGTGAATTCTACACCAGACCAAAGACAGTGTGACAATCGCACTGCCATCGCCGGGAATCGAACCCGGAACCTTCGGAATGGAAGTCAGAGCTCTTACCACTCTGCCATGAAGGTCGACATTCTAATGCCATTTATTTAAAATATTTATGTTGGTTTGAAAAACGTTTTCTATAATAGGGTAGAAAACCTATATTTAAATGATAAGCTAAAATAATAAAATAACAACAGTGATGAAGGGTTTCTGTGTCCAAAACATATTAGAATTTTAATTTAATTTTCAATAGAGTGATTGTTGTTAACAAAGTATAAACTCATAAACTCTGCTGGACAGTCTTCAAAGCGCTACATGGAATGGCACCAAGTTATATATCTGAACTCTGTATAACGGACAGCCTAAATTCACGGAAATCCACACTTCGCTCTGCGAACTCCTCAGCAATAGGAAGATTAGTTGAGCCGAAGCGTTGCCCAAGTACAAATTTCGGGGATCGAGCGTTCGCGATAGCCGGTCCATCAGCTTGGAACAATCTCCCTTCACACCTTGGATGCATAAATGATCCGACAGATTTCAGATCTAAATTGAAAACCCATCTTTTTCATATTTCATACCCAATTTAAACATTTATACTTTGTTCTACTATACTTTTAAACCGATCGTTTTTTAAGCGGTCACATTTAGATTTTTAGATTTAAAACACGTCTTAATGCGCCCTTGAGGTGATTACATCCCAAAAAACGGCGCTTTAAAAGTTAGCATATTATTATTATTATTATTATTATTAAAGAAAAAAACATTATACAATGAATACGCAACACAAAATTATGGCGTATATAGAGGAAAAGTGAAACAAAATAAAATATTTTTCTGTATAATAATCCCCAAAATTTGTTCCATCTACATACTATTAAATTTGTCATGCCAGTAAGCGCCATTGCTGGGAGCGCTGGTAGGCGGTGGTGTGGGGCACATCGGCTTACATTGGGCAAGTTTTCGCCGGATTTCGCTAATTGACAGGCCAACGTGGCTACTAATTGCCCCGCCATACCCTACATACGAGCTCGGTACGCTCCAAGCTCTCGGGCCGTATGGGATAGGAAATCCTACCCCGTTCGATGCTCGCTAATAGCCGGTCCCGAATCATCCGAATCGATTCGCGAGCAGCAGCAAACTCATCAAAATGTTTTATTCAATATTATTGTAACTTATAATTTGCGTATGCTTGACTGATCCCTTTATATATTTTTCGTGAGGCGGAACAATAATATCGAATGAAAATACTAGAATAATAACGTATTCGGTACGGTAAAATTTTCATCTGAGATAATACGAATGGAAAAGCTTTTCTTTCGTGTGTATTTTGAATTTCTTATCACTTTGTTTGCCAAGAAACTACGAGTGACCCAAAGAGCCATGGAAAGAGCCATGTTAGGAATAAACCTAATAGACAAAGTCAGAAACGATACGGTGAGAGAAAAAACAAAGGTCACTCACATCATCCACCGGGTGGTGGCGACTCTAAAATGTCAATGAGCAGGTCACGTAGCCAGAAGCTCAGATAAAAAATGGACAAGAAGACTGCTGACTTGGAGACTGTGGACGGCAAAGAGAAGTGCAGGGCAACCGCAACTACGGTAGAAGGATGATCTGAACAGACACGTCGGAATATATTGGATGTAGTCTGCACAATACAGAATGACATGGAAGCGAATGTAGGAGGCTTTTGTCCAAGAGTAGACGAGAATAGGCTAAGGGAAAAGAGAAGAAGCAGATTTTGAATTTTAAATTAAAAAAAAAGAATATCAGGAAAGAATAGTGTGGCGGTCTTTTATTTTAGCCTTCTGCTTCGGAGGAAAGATTGGTTAGTCATATTTTTCTATTTTCTACATTTTAAAATCACGTGTTTAGAATATAAAGCGGCTATCGATCACCTGGCATTGCATAACATCACATAGCGAGCGCACAGAGCGTTATTATAAAGGCCATACCTAAACCTGAGAGAATCATCCCCCCCAGTTGTCATCCATTAATGAGCCTTCGCGTGACCCGAATGAAGATGGAACTTAATTGCAGCCAGTCTGGGGAGGGAAATGGCTCACAAAGACGTCCTCCCGCCTAACAAAGACGGCACCATAATTGAGAAGAGCAGGAGATATATCATCTGGTGTACCCGACGCTTTCCTTGAGTTAAAACTGAACTCCGTTACCTTTGACACTGTCGGGCTTTGTTCTCGCTACCAATTAAATATGGTGAAGGTTAAACTGTCTGCGTCTTGGGCTATTTCCAGAGCAGTCGTTAATTATGGCTTGTTGTGTGGTAGTAGTGTGTTTGTCTTAACGTTTCCGAAAGGTTAAGACTTAAATAGTTTCCTCTATTTTCATTCATCCTAAAAAAAAAACTAACTTACGATCACGCCGTCTCCCCGGAGGGGTAGGCAGAAAGAATGGAACGCCACACTGTTCTGTCCTGACATACGTCTCTCGCTTCCTCTACATTCATACATCTTGTCATGCACGCACGTCGATTTTTCCGACTCCTCACGTGACCGACATTCAATATTTGATTGATTTGATCGTGCCACGTTTTCCTCGGCCTTCCTCTATTTCTAGCGCCGTTCACGCCGTTTACATATACCTTCTTTACCATTCTGTCTTCACTCATTCTTTCCATGCGTCCAAACCATCTTAATGACCCTTTCCTTATTTTGTTCATAACACTTTCATTCGCACCACATTCACTTCTTATACTTGCATTTGTCACTCTATCATATACAGATTTGTCACACATTCGTCTTAGAGATCTCATTTCTACTGCATTTATTCTACTTTCATCCTTCTTTTGCCATTTCCATGCTTCACTTCCATACATAAGGGTCGGCACAAGAACACCGTTATGCACTGTAAATAATTCATATTTTAAAAGTATACGCTGAAGCTTCACGTAGTCATTTCACGCATTGTTTAATTTTTTTCATCAACTTAAGGCGTTAATGAAGGTGTAAAATCTTCGAAACATATCGAGAAAGATCAACTCAAAAGTGGATTAAAAACAGCGTTTTATTTCATTTAAAAAAGTTTTTATTTTTCTTCTATATTTGCCTGGATTCACATTTGAATATCTTTTTGAAAACATTGTATTTTCACAACATTTTTGTACCTTTCACAAACATGTTTCTGGATACAGATTTTCCTTCTTCGGTGTATGAATTTTAACAGTCAAATGAAAGAGTGTCATTCCCTATTCTAAATGACGAGTCAAAATGTGGAGGGGGAAAAAATTATTTTGCGCCAGGGTTAATTGTTATTTAGTAAGAATTATGAGACGGGGGCAACAAATCAATTATGGGACTAGAAGTAAGGTTGAGTTGATTTTTAAAAATATCTCCTTTGTTTTTAATGGTATTTTTTATTTCCAAAATTTGAAGATTATTTAAAGTTATATTTCTATTATTTACATGTAAAATTTTAACGCCGTTATCTTTGTTAAACGAATGATCTCTTTCAATGAGATGATTTGCAAATTGCACAAAGTTATTATTAGATAAGCATCTTATATGTTCTTTAATTACTAAATTAAAATTACCCTTTGTTTTTCCTATTTGTGATAAGCAATCATTGCATTTTAGTTTGTAAACTCTCGATTGGATTACTTAGATTAGATCTTGTCTGTCTTTATTATTTATTAATAATTTTCTCTAAATTATTAATAGTAAAAACGAGGTTATTATTTTTAATTATGATTATTATTCCATTATTTATTATTTAATAATTACTCTTATATTTATAATTGTTATCAACGCGTTATTATTATTTTTTTAATACATTTTGAAAGTAATCAATTCTTCGTAACTTATATTTAGGTTCATTCCGTTCATTTTTTTATTTCCTACCGATTACCTCAGGTCCGACTGATTCTGATATTTTAAATAGGACTTTAAATTTGTTTTTAATACAGTGCCTAAATTAAACACATTTAAAATAAAGTATGTGTTCATCATCATCATCATCAGCCGTCTGTCATCCACTGCTGAATGTAGGCCTCTCCCAAAGCCCTCCACCGCCCCCTATCCATTGCCGCTCCCATCCATCCATGTCCAGCAATCCTCTTCAGATCGTCGGTCCAGCGGGCAGGGGGACGTCCAACTCTACGGAATCCTGTACGCGGTCTCCACTCCAGAACCCGTCTTCCCCATCGGCTGTCGGTTCTCCGACAGATATGGCCAGCCCACCGCCACTTCAGCCCGCCTATCCGTAGAGCCACCTCAGTCACCTTGGTTTGTTGTCGAATAAATTCGTTTCTAAATCTATCCCTCAAGGTTATTCCAAGCATGGCTCTTTCCATGGCGCGCTGGGCAACCTTGAATCTGTAGACTAGACCTTTTGTCAATGTCCACGTCTCGGCTCCGTATGTTATGACTGGCAAAACGCACTGGTTGAAGACTTTAGTCTTGAGGCATTGTGGTATTTTGGAGGTGAAAACATGACGTAATTTCCCAAAGGCCGCCCAACCCAACTGAATTCTTCGGTTGGCTTCTTTCTCGAAATTATCTCGTCCTAATTGTATGATTTGGCCAAGATATGTGTATTCTTGTACCACTTCGAGAGCCGACCCATCGACGGTTACTGATCCCGGGATAATATTTTCATTATACATGACTTTCGTCTTGTCCATATTCATCCCGAGACCCACTCGTCTGGATGCAGTGTTCAGTTCATCTAGCATGCCTTCTAGATGCCCAGCAGATTCCGCCAGAATAACAATGTCAAAGTATGTGTTGCTTAAAACGTAATATGAACCTAGTTTTTTTTTACATTTGACTTCACTTTGTGTTGTGGATTCACATTTATGTAATTAAAAGTGCAATCCTTTCGTTTCTAGAACAACTTTGAAACTCCATATTAATTAATTAATACGATTAAAAACATATGTTTTCTAGAAGTTATATAATAATCTTTGTTAATAACATGGTTTGCCTATCTAAGTCACTATTAAATTTCTCTTCAGTTTATTCAAATGACATTTGATAATGCCTCAGACAGGCTATACATGTATTTCTCATAAATTATAATAAAACTTCTAAAAAAGATACTATTTTATTCTTCCTCTATTTCCGGTTCCATTTACATCGTTAACATATAATTTTTTACCATTCTTTCTTCATTCATTCCCTCCATATGTCCAAACCATCTTAATGATAGATTACCAATGAAATTTCACAAAATAAATTGAAAAAGTATTATAGAAAAAAAAATGTTCCGGTGGAATTTTATTTGGTAAAATATTTCTATTTTATAATAGTTTCATGATATCTTAAAAACCTTTTAATGTACGTATTCATTTAAAGTCAAATTCTTTATTCAAATAAAATTCAACACCTTTAAAAGTACAATCTAAAATAACTAGGAATCAATGAGCCAACAAAGCTGAAATACAAAACGCAATACGTTACTTATATTGAATGTTCAAGATGCTCAGATATTTCCCAGTCACCGCACTCAGCGATCCGTTAAACGACTCGTTATCCCGTCTATCCATGACTGCATTCGCCGTTAGATTTCCAATCGGTCGTTACGTCTGCACGACGCTCGATTCACTCAGCGACGGTGTTGATAATTATTATTACAGCCGACGCGACGCCGCGATGCCGCTTCGGTGTCGACAACACGGTATATCTAGTTCTTATTGTTCCTATATGAGATAAACTATTCAGTTACATGATCTACTATTTTAACTTTACATTATCTCTTCTCGTTTTTATTATTATTCTTCTTCTGATGACTTATATTTTAAGTGCGCCGTAAAAATCAATTACTCCAAGGGCGCACTAAGAAATGACTGACCGAACAGTGCAGTCTTTAGAAATTTCTTAAATTTAACGTCACTATCCTCATACTTAATACTAATATGGAGGCTATTCCACGCCAACGGACCCGCAACGCTGAAAGAACGATCATAGAAACTTGGTTTATTGGCTCTGATTAGAATTATTATGTTGTTTGCAATAAACTTGTTTTTAATGATCAGAGTGAACTTTACCTTTCCGTTGGCATGGGTGTCACGCAGAGGTCCGATATATACGGTGGCGCTCTCTGGTGTCGAGCCTTAAACACTGTCAAACATAATTTATATTTTACTCGCTCTCGAATTTTAAGCCAGTGAAGGTTCTTCAGGAGCGGCGTGATATGACAGTATTTTTGTTGCCCCATAATCAATCGGGCAGCAGCATTGAATACGCTTTGTTTTCTGCTTAATTGATTATTTGGCAATCCAGCGTACATTCCGTTGCAATAATCTAAACGTGACACTACAAAATAATTTACGAGGGTCCTAGCCTCACCAATAGGTAAATATCTCCTTATACATATATGATTACTAATAAACGTTTATGATTTAGCCAATGAACATGAAGATGTGCAACTCTATGGGAAAATAAAAAAAAATGTAATCTTTAACACATATTTGCTTTAAATTCTAGATCCACAAAACAAAAAACGCTATTGTTAATATAATTTTACCTTTCCTTTCCGTTCTTGATTCAATTTTCATTAAAATTAATGGCAATGTATTATATTATTATATAAACAAAACACGAACATTTATATAAATAATAAATAGAGCTCATTGATTGCAATTTAATGAAGACCAAATAAAGATAATTTCCTCTGCCTACCCATCCAGAAAACGCGATGGTTGGTTAGTTAGAATACGAATATTTTAATTTTTTCTGATATTGATTTCTCCAACAAAGCGAATGGTGCACTTAAAGTTGTCATCGCAAACAAAAACCTATCCAAAAAAGCTAGAATGGCAGTGCACAATGGTGTTCTTCTACCGACCCTTATTTATGGAAGCAAAGCATGGAACTGGCAAAAGAAGGATGAAAGAAGAATAAATGCAGTGGAAATGAGATCTCTTGACCAATGTGTGGATACTCTGGGCATGATAGAGTGTCGAATGAAAATATAAGAAGTGAATGCGGTGCGAATGATGGTGTTATGAACAAAATAATGAAAGAATCATTAAGATGATTTGGACATGTGAAAAGAATGAATGAAGAAAGAATGGTAAAAAAATGATATGTTAAAGATGTAAATGGAACCGGAAATAGAGGAAGACCAAGGAAAACGTGGCACGATCAAATAAATCAAATATTGAATGTCGGCCATGTGGGGAGTCAGAGAAATCGACGCGCGTTCATGACACGATGTATGAATGTTGAGGAAGCGAGAGAAATATGTCAGGAAAGAAAAGTTTGGCAGTCCATTCTTTCTGCCTACCACTTCGGGAGACCGCGTGATGGTTAGTTAGTTAGTTAGTTATCTCTTCTCATTACACATATGATTACAAATAAACATGTTTGATTTAGCCAATGAATATGAAGATGTGCAACTCCATTGGAAAATTAAATCAAAATTATCTTTAACACATATTTGGTTTAAATTCTAGATCTAAAAAACAAAAAACGCTATTGTTTATATTATTTTACCTTTTCTTTACGTTTTTGATTCAATTCTCATTAAAATTAATAACATCTATTATTTTATAAACAAAACACGTACATTTAAACAAACACACTGTCACGCCGTTTCCCAGCAGGGGTAGGCAGAGAGAATGGACCACCACACTACTCTATCCTGGTAAACCTCTCTCGATTCCTCCACATTCATACAACGAGTCATACACCCACGTCGATTCCTCCGACTTCTAACATGACCAACCTTTAAAATTTTATTAATTTGGTAATGCCATGTACATTTATATAAATAATAAATTGAGCTCATAAATTGTAATTTAATGAAGACCAAATAAAGATAATTTCCTCTGCCTACCCATCCAGAAAAAAAAGTAATGGTTGGTTAACTAGAATACGAATATTCTATTATATTATATATTTTTATGATAATGAATTTCTCATTGTGAAATGTATGGTGCTTACTTTTTAGCGCACTAACGGATATGTAAGTTCATAGAAGGCTCCACCACTTACCCGAAGCTGTTATAGGGCGCAGCGATACCCTTTCGTCAGCCTCGCTCAAACATTTCCTAGGCCCAACACTCGTTCTTTCAGGACTAACATTTAAGATTTCAAGTTCACCGAGATGCCAGGCCACATTTAATCTACTTATTATATTTTTCCTTCTATGTCGCACACTCACTCACGTCTCACAGTTTATTTAAATAAATAAAAATAAGTTCACTCTGATCTTAGCCAACAGGTCGAGAAAAAAATAAGTTCAGTATTGATTCAAATACAATTTTTTTGCTCTTTGCATATTACTAATTAAACAACACGCCGTTGGGGTAGGCAGAGAGGATGGACCGCCACGATGTTCTGTCCTTAGATGCCTTTCTGTAATTGATTGATTTGGTCATGCCATGTCTACGACATTGTCATCTGTATATGTTTTTTATCGTACATTGTTTTACGCACATTCTTCTTAATGATCTCATCTCTATGGGATTTATTGTAATTTCATACTTCTTCTGTCAACTCCAAGCTCCACTTCCACACCGTATTTTATTCGTTGCGATAACAATATACTATTTTATTAATTTCAACTTCATGTTCAATATTTAAGTTCAACTTGAGTGTTATGAAATCAGAATTGATATACTGTACTTTAGATATTGACCTTTAAATGAAACAGAATTCGGGTATGTGAAACTTGTTAGTGACTTTCGCGTAACAATGGAGTTAGGGTAGCTCTAAATAATAATTTATGAATCGAATATTGATGTTGCCCCGTGAGTTTACTTGAGTTATGTACAAATTATAACCTATTGAATACAAGTAAGCAAATTTGAATTTGAAACACAACACTGTATATTTTCCAATTTAGTTCATTCAATATCTTTATAATATAATGATAAAAATATTGAAACACAACAATGTTTCGGAGATGACCTCCATCTTCAGGTAATATAATATAAATTTAAAAAGACTCGTAATATTTAGTCATTAGTCATTATATGTATTGTGTTGATTTGTAAATATGTGTTTTTTCCTAGTTTAATTAGTCCTCATAAAACTATAATAGTAAAAAAAATCTTACTAACATTTTTAATTATTAGTCATAATATTGTTCCAATATATAAGGAAGTCTTTCTAAATTTATATATTAGTTATATAATAACACCTGAGGTCACCTCCAAAACATTGTCGTATTTTAATGTTTTTATTATTTGGAAAGAAGCTATTACTTGGTGGTTTGACATATTTAAAATTAGAATTAAACAAGGATTAATTGTATCTCAATAGAGACGAAGATGCAAATTGGGAACAGAATCTGGTAGTCGAGGTGTTTACAGGACTTATGACCTGTCATTGGTTGGGTTAAGCGCACGCTTTATGTAATACAACATTCCCCATTCCAACCTTCTTACGACCACCATGTCTGACAAATTTTTGGAAGTTGGATATATGCTAATATGCAACACCACAATACACATATTCTATTTCAATCTACACACTAGCGCCATCTATGAAGATTGGATTTAGCATTAAGCAGAATATCTTTTTATTAACGCAATGTGAAAGGCTACCGCCATTAGCGTATTGCTAGATAACGCCTGGAGATGTCACTCCAATTTATATGCTATTTTTAACTTGGACCTGTTTTTATTTTTTACAACATTTTGAATGTATACAAATACTTGTAGACGAATACTGGATTTTACCCATTGAGGGTTATAATTTCACATTCAGTTTGTGTGTAGCCCTAACGAAGCTCGTTACAGAGTGAAACCGGTTGGCGCTCCTGACTCAAAATAAAGTGATTTTATACAACGTTTCAAAAGTGTTTAATTCAAATTTTTGTTATTATTTTATAGATATATTGAATAAACTTAAGTGGAAAATGTACAGTGTTGTGCTTCAAATTCCAATTAACAATACAATGAAATTTCACACTGTTAACGCCTTAACTTTCGATACAAGAAAACAATGTAGAGTTATGTGTCACTTACAAGTAACCTTTCAACACTGACAATACCACATATTTTTGCATTAATGGTAACACATAGAAGGCTACCCACAGCTTACTCGAAGCTGTGATTATTATAATTTGAGATATTTTTTTTTATACAACAGGTCATTTGAATCCAATTACTGTATACATATGTTTTTAGCAATTATATTGATTTTTATGACATGTAATGTGTTTTTATGATGGTACCTAATCTATCACCATTTTACAAACAAAAAAACCATCACGCCGTTTCCCCCCAGGGGTAGGCAGAGAGAATGGACCGCCACACTACTCTATCCTGGAAAACCTCTTTAGCTTCCTCCCCATTCATACAACGAGTCATACACACACGTCGATTCCTCCGACTTCTAACATGACCAACCTTTAAAATTTGATTAATTTGGTCATGCCATGTTTTCTTCAATCTGCCTCGACTCCGTACCCCATTTACATCATTAACGTATACTTTTTAACCATTATTTTTAAATACATGCGTTCCATATGTCCAAACCAACGCAGCGATCCTCCTGCCAGTTCCATGCTTCGCTTCCATGCATTTTACTATCAGGTGAATTCTACACCAGACCAAAGACATACTGACAATCACACTGCCATCGCCGGTAATAGAACACGGGACCTTCGATATAGCAGTCAGAGCTCTGTCCACTCTACCACGAAGCTCGCTTATTTAGGATACAGCGGCGCCTTTTCGTCAGCTTCAATTATGCAACCCTTAGGCCCGTAAAATATATCTGTTAAAATATCAATCCGTTTTGGGACCGGAGGGGTTGAAATAAACCGTCTATTGTACAATATTCGTCCGGGTTTACCCCGGATTACCGTATAAAAGCGAAAACCAAAACTTTAATTAACAGAGCTTATTCTGTATCCACGCCTAATTACAAAGTTTTCCCTGAGCCTCTGTATGTAAGGTGAATTAGTTATTTCCAACAACTACCAATTTCGATTTTAACTATTGTGAACCAGCGGAAAGCCGTTTCCTAAGACTCCTAATGTAATGGCAGGAGCGTGCTAAATTATGTGAAAATTTGGCTTTGGTGAACCCTTCCCCGAATATGACATTTTCAGGAGTAGATTTAGTTAGTTCGGAAGTATTCTGAGAGGAAGTAGGAGGATCATTTAAAGTTTTATTTCATGCACAGGTGAAGCTTGTTTGCTGTTTGAATGATATTTTCGTGTAGCAGAATGCTTATATCCCTAAATTTTCTCACAATAAGGTGTCGAAGTTTCCAAAAAAAACATCAGTTGGTACTTAAGATTATAAAGGCGAAAAAAATCGTCTTAATACAAATCTTTATATATAAAATTTGTCTGTACTGACGACATATGAAGTTGAATTTCTTCTAAACGGTTGGACAGATTTTGATAAAATAAAATTGTGGATGTATGAGTGGGTCCTTCGATGGTTTAGATTGGACCCGGTAGGTGACCATTAAAATCATCTGGAAAGTTCCATAATAATTGAATTTCTGAGAATAATATTTATAGTTGTGTTTGTTTACCAAAGATGGTGCTGATGTCGAATTTTGCGCATGCGCAAATTTAAATCTACACCACGCTGCACTTACGTAGCGTGGCGTAGATTTAAAATTCTGTTCGTTGTGTTTTAATATTTCATGTATGGTATGTATCACAATTGCTTGCGCATCGCGTGAGCGTATTATTCATCGACAAAACATATTGAAATCACGTTTTAAATCATAAATGGTGTGTACTTAAACACATGCATAGTACAAATGTGTAAAGTGCAGTGTTGACGTGAATATTTAACACTGACATCGATGAACTTCAATTATATAAATGTGTTTTCAATGATAATCAATCTAACGCGCAACATTTCATATTCAATTATTTATATTTATATCTGTGTATTGCGTGTTAATTTAAGAAAATTACAGCATTTTTCATTATCTCGCATTAAGATAAAAACAAAAGAAACTTTTTAGAAATCAAATCAGGTTATTTCATCAACAGACATTTAAAAATTATGGTTAAATTCATCTATTGAGAACAGGTAAAATAATACGAGTATATTGAATATATTATATATAACCCATATAACCCAATTGGGTTTTTTACCATATAACCCAATTGTTTTTTTTTTTTTATAAATTAAATAAAATAAAATAATAAAAAATTATAGTATACTACCAGAAACGTAGAAATGACAAACTCAATGTCGAAATGAAAATTCGAGTTTTGCAAAATCATTTGCTGAACCAGCTAATAGCATGCATGCCAACTTCCTGGCAGGACAACATCTGTCGGATCGGCTAGTTACATTATAAAATATTGTTTAAATAATTAACTGTGAAAAAATCCTTTCATTGATTTAAAAAAAAAAGCTAGTAATTAAAAAAAAAGTTTACATATGAAAAACGTAATTGTTTATTTTGAACACAATGTTTTTTTTTACAATTATAAAGAATTCATTCTAATTGTAAATTATTTCTATTAAAATCGTCCTCTTCACAATAAAAACGTTAAATTTTTCGATATGATAACAAAAATCAAAAATTTATTACAAACAATATAAAGTACAAACAATTAGTAATATTGAAACAGACAGATGAAAGATGAAAGTAAGATAAATGACATAGAAATAAGATCATTGACAATAATGCGCAGGAAAACGATGCAGGATAGAATATATTGAACGACGAAATAAGGAAGAACTGTAGGGCAGATGATGCATCCAAAATAAAATTAAAAACGAATTAGATAGATACTCGTATGTAGTGTATCAGGATAGACATTGTGGCTGTCTACGCTCTCTGCTAACTCCTCCCCGGGAAAAAGGCGTTATAGTTAGTAAGTGAGTAAGTTGAACCAGAGATGTACATTCAATACATATGCAAATGTAGTATTTATAATTAATACGAATGAAATCGGCCGTTTTCTATAAGTTTTATTATGTTGTATGTGAATGACATATTTAGCTTCTCTAAAATTTTATCAAATTACATTTTTTAAGGACAGACGTAACATGTTATTCACATAAAATATAATAACATTTCTAGAAAATTTACGTTTTTATTCGTATTAATTATTTAATATGAAGTTTTACACGTTCAAGAAACAATAAAAACATGTTTTTTTCTATATGCTATGAATAACGTTAAATTTTGAATTCCTTTAGGATTTGGGACCAGTGCAACATCGTTCAGGACTACCTAACCGTGTATGATGGAGGTTCGCTGTCCTCGCCCGTGTTGGTGCGGCTGTGCGGGGGAGACGCGGTGCCGGATATAATTAGCAGTAGCTCCAGGATGCTGCTTGAGTTCCACACCTCCCCCTACGACAACCCCTTCCACCCGGTTCCGCTAAGCTATCTACCAGGATTCGAACTAGAAGTTCAGGTAAGTTTTTGTTGTATATATACAAACAATTGCTTATATTTTTACAATTAAATACAATAGTAGTTATGAAAAGTCAGCTTTCTGTGTCTGTTACCCCATTTACGGTCGTTTTACAGCCAGTGCGTGCTTTTCTTATTCTTTTTTAAAAAAAAAAAGACTAACATCAAAGATTTATGTCAAGGATATTAGAATTTATTTTACAATCTTCAATGTGAGCAGAAAATAGCTCATTATTATGAAGAAGGAATCCGGTCGTGTCCAGGCTTGAACCCATGTCCCCTGGATCAGGAGCCAAACGTTCTATCCCCTAGACCACCACCCGATTAAACTTATCGCATTAGTTGTTGTCGGTAGACTTCCCCCGAGACGATTTCACCCGGTTTGAGGAGCTCATTTTTCGATCAAAATTTTTTGATCATCCAGGGCGATATGTGTTTGCCTTCAACGCTAAAATCACCAGTTCTGAAGCGTGTATACCAATCTGCATTTATCCGATTGATCATGATAGCCATAAACTTCTACAAGAATTTTATGCACCTCAGCTGCACTCTTCTTTCAATTAATACAGAACAGCAGAACTACCCGCAAATGCTTCTTATTTACCACGAGAGTCGACATTTGAAGTAGCGATAAAACAAATGTTGTTGTTTAAATGACAAACATTTGAGAATGAACTTAATTAACAGATGCTCAGGTTTACCAAGAAAAAATCATTGTCAGATTTGAAGACTTGAAGCAGCCAGAGCCCTCTGTTGTAAAACGGATCGAACTTTCTGAAAAACCGAATACAAACAAAAACAATGCAAATTTGTTTACTAACTAATTATCACGCCGTCTCCCCGAAAGGATAGACAGAAAGAATCGACTGCCACCCTTTAAGCGATGCGGCACTCCATCCTACTCTTTTCGTCCCCGCAAGAGACGCGGTGTAATGGGTTGCGAACCTCATCGCCACCAATAGACATCTCCCGCGTACACTTCAATCGTCCAACGTCCACAATAAAAGTTATATAATTAACGAAAGAAAATTTACAGACTTTATGAATAAATACTTCTGACCATGCAGTAAACACTTTTTAAGATTTTCAATCAAGTTGCCACATATTGTACAATTGCAGCTTCTGAATCACTTTGGACATTTATTGAATAAAACCATTATTGAACTGTTGTACATAATCAATTATTTTCTTATTTATTATTAATTAACAAAAATATATTGGCAATACTGACATACAGTCTAGAGACTACCTCCACAGCAAAAAGTGTCTACAAATTAAAACATACACAACGATCTTAAAATTTGTTACATTGTTTATATCCACTTTATTTATAAAGTAGACTTATGTTCTTCTACCGACCCTTATGTACGGAAGCGAAGCATGGAACTGGCAAAAGAAGGATGAAAGAAGAATAAATGCAGTAGAAATGAGATCACTTAGACGAATGTGCGGATACTCTGTCTATGATAGAGTGTCGAATGAAATTATAAGAAGTGAATGCGGTGCGAATGATGGTGTTATGAACAAAATAATGAAAGGATCATTAAGATGGTTTGGACATATTAAAAGAATGAATGAAGAAAGAATGGTTAAAAAAATTATATGTTAACGATGTTAATGGAACCAGAAATAGAGGAAGACCGAGGAAAACGTGGCATGATCAAATAAATCAAATATTGAATGTCGGCCATGTGAGGAGTCATAGAAATCGACGCACGTGCATGACACGCGTGGAAGCGAGAGAAATATGTCAGGAAAGAAAAGTGTGGCAGTCCATTCTTTCTACCTACCCCTTCGAGGATACGGCGTGATGGTTAGTGAGTTAGTTAGTTAGTTATATAAACAGTGTAACAAATTCTCCTTAAAAAAACTGTTTCGTAAAATATGCACCAATTTATCAAAAAGCTTAAAGTTTTTTTTTTAATACCACAATGCACACAAATACACACACATTTGCACACATACTCGTACATAAACGATTCGTATGACCGAGCTGGGAATAAAAAGCTCGGGCTTTGTAGCTTCGTTCTCAGTGTGGGATTACCCCCACAATAAAGAGGCGGGAATATGGTATTTTAAACCGCTTTACTTTTTCACTGCTCACGGCTCCAGTGCCGCAATACACCGGGGACTTACATCGGTGTTGGCAGCGGGGGATATTGCTAATATAGGAGTAATTGCATAGCAATTTGAAGCTGCGGTCCGTTCCGTAGATTAGCATTCAGTTTTGTAAAATAAATCATACAATGTGCCAAATGCAAATATGAGCAGCGAATGGAGTGCTAGCGTAACGATTAAGAACAAAATAACGATAGGTTCCGTACCTACTCAACGAGTGCTCAATGCGCGCCTAGCGCATACGTTGTTTTTGTGAATGTTCACCAACGTGTATAATATAAAAAGGTAATTTATTGGAAACAAATTTTTGTTCCTATCGGTTTTTTATATTCGAAAACAACTTATAAAAAACATTACTACACCTTTAAAGTTTTATTAATTGTATTAAGAAATATGACCCTGTTATTACTGGCCCTGCTACAAATTAATATGAAAATACTATATACAAAACTAACTAACCATCACGCCGTCTCCCCGAAAGGGTAGGCAGAAAGAATGGACTGTCACACTTTTATTGATGCGGCACTCCATCCTTCTCTTTTCGCCCCGCGGGAGACGCGGTGTGATGGGTTGCGAACCTCATCGCCACCAATAGGCATCTCCCGCGCACACTTCGATTGTCCAACACCCACAAAATAAATCTAAAACAAATAATATAAAATACAATAATATAAAATACAATGATATAAAATAAAATAACAAAATAAAAATAATTGAACACAAAATGTTCTTTTTAGATGGTGCGCATGTTGTCTATTTAATTTATGTTCCACGAATCCATCGTTTTTTTAATTTAGCACATAATGATTTTTTTTTCGATGTTGCACATGTTGACATGAACGATCCGGACTTTTGTGTTTATTAAATTTATGTTACACGTATCCACCGTTTTTAAATTAGCTGTAATTAGGCACTTAACCAGCAAGAACTTTAAAATAATATTGAAGAAATTATTCAAATTGTCATTGGAACAAATGAACAATTTATTTTTACACCTGTCAAAATTCTTTATAAAAACGATAAAACTAATATAATTTTAACAGCAAAACAGTACAAACGTATTACGTGTCAAATTGTTTCCTATCGGTTTTTTATATTCGAAAACAACTTATAAAAACATGACTACACCTTTAAAGTTTTATTAATTGTTTTAAGAATTATGGCCCTGTTATTACTGGCCCTGCTACAAATTAAAATGAAAATACTATATACAAAACTAACTAATAATAATAATAATAATTAGGCTAATTTGTATAGCGCCGTTTTCGTGAATAGCTCACCTCAAGGGCGCTTCTAATTAACCATCACGCCTTCTCTCCGAGAGGGTAGGCAGAAAGAATAGACTGCCACACTTTAATCGATGCGGCACTCCATCCTTCTCTTTTCGCCCCGCGAGAGACGCGGTGTGATGGGTTGCGAACCTCATCGCCACCATTAGGCATCTTCCGCGCACACGTAGATCGTCCAACGTCTACAAAATAAATCTAAAACAAATTTTATAAAATAAAATACCAAATAAAAATAAATGATATAAATAATAAAAATATAATATGTCTTTAAACTATTATATACTCGTATATACAATTCCATAAACACTTTTATGGCGTGTTTATGACATATATAAATTATATGTATATGTTTTATGTATATTATATGTATGAGAGCACTACTTGGAAAGCCAGTAACCTCCAAAAAAAAATTGTTTCCAATGGTAGATTATTAATAAAGTATTTTTGTATATTGTGTATATACAATAAATTACATAATTTACTTTATTTGGAAGGAGAAATTTACAGAGTATTTTCTTTATTTATTATTAATTGAATCTCTATTTACATCGTGACAGCATGAGCTAAGTAATAATAAACTAAGGTAATGACCGTGGGTAGAGATGAGCGCCAAATAAATGTAGAGATGGCTGGAACTGCGATCAAGAATGTACTTGAATGTAAAGACTTTTGTTTATCTGGGGAGCAGTATTACATGGGATAGTCGATCCAAGAAAGACCTCAATAGTCGTATCCATCAGGCTAAACTTGCCTTCAATAAAAAGTCTAAAATATTCGAGTCCAACAACATAGACCTGAACCTCCGAAAACAACTTTTAAAAACATTGGTGTGGAGTACTGTACGGCTGCGAGACTTGGTGCCTGGGCGAAAGAAAACGCAAAAGGCTGGAGGCATTTGAGATGTGGACCTATAGACGAATTGCCCATATTTCATGGAGGGACCACATTACAAATGATGAGGTTCTCAGCAGAGTTGAAGAGAGTACGCACATGTTGAACACCATAGCGGAGAGGCGCGCAAGATGGATTGGTCATGTGTTGTGACACGAATGTTTCCTGCATGATGTGTTGGAGGGAATGGTCGAGGGATCGATTGGCAGAAGATGACCTCGCCAGGAGTACCTATGCCAGATTTGCCGAGATATGGGCTGCACCTCTTATGCGGAGCTGAAGAGAGTTGCCGAGGACCGAGCGGAGTGAAAGAGGAGATGCGTCGCCAATCATTAGATTCCATTCTACTTTAATATTAGAGCTTCGGATAGGTGGAAAGAAGGTTTTGGAAAATGTTTAATCCTTAATTTATGATACAATTCAAACTCTAACTTCGACGATTATTACTTAAGCACAACAAACTGCCCATCTGAATCTGTGTGTAAAAAAATGAAAAGCGTTTCTTTACAAAACACCTACAGATTGTGAAAGAAAGATTAGGGACACATCTTTGAAACCGACTTCTTAATGTCACAAAGGCACCCTCCGTTTGCCAAGCTAAATGTAGAAAATCGTCTCATGCAAGCGTTACCGGGTAAAAGTTGAGGGGGCTACTTATCTACTAAAGAAGTAGATGCCAACCTTTCTATATTTGCAGCAATACCATTTATAATATACTTCTGCGAGTAATGTTGTTGCATCCCCTCCAAAGAGGGTTGAAAGATATGCGTTTGAATTCGAGGTATTTCTTTTTATGTAGAAAAACGTATAAGCATCTACTACATTGTTATTCTTAGATTAAGCTTAAATTTAAAATTTAACATTACGCTGTCTAGATGTTTTCTACATTTTCTATTCACTACAAAAATTATACGAGTAGTTCTAATTCAATTTTTCTTACTTCTCGGCCCTACATCCAAGAATGAGAGTTGGCCTCCTTCACAACAGTCCTCTACTGGTTTTTGTTCCCTGTTCATTCCTCTTCATTCAAAATTATAATATCAAACGCGATCGTTGAATTTGTTTTATACATATATTTATGTGAGTAATATAAATATGATTCCAAAATTATTTTGCTTAACGAGGGCAATCTCCAATGAAACCTAATCTCCAAACAGTTTCTTTATAAAGATGTTTTTAGAAAACATACATTCGTCTCGACGACGCGTCGTCCTGGATTCGATTCCCGGCAATATCAGTGCGATTGTCACACTGTCTTTGATCTGACGTAGAATTCACTTCACATTCGCACTGATAGAAACAGCTGAAAATAAATCGTTAAAAACAAATAACAAATATAATAATGACAAATTAAATTGAATAAATTGATAATATAAATGACGATATACTAGCTACCTATCACATATCATGAGAATCAATAGCTATACAGTACAATACAAACCATCACGCCGTTTCCCCGCAGGGGTAGGCAGAGAGAATGGACCGCCACTCTACTTTATCCTGGCAAACCTCTCTAGCTTCCTCAACATTCATACAACGAGTCATACACGCACGTCGATTCCTCCGACTTCTAACATGACCAACCTTTAAAATAGCTAAATATTGTATAAATATTTAATCAATAGTTAAAACTTGTTTAAAGTAGTTCTGTTCAAATAACCTCCTGTTTACACATGTGGAAAGCAACGGGAAACTGCCATATTAAAAGGTCCAAGTGGCATCATAAGAAACAGCAAAAATGTTACCCTTTACTGCAAATTAATCCCTTGGATTGAAACTAGAGACGAAAGGAGAAGAGAATTTAAAGTCAATTTTGAGTAGAACCAAGACATATATATTTTTTGTTTTATATATAATATTTTAAATTAAATAATGTTTCGATCGTGGCCCAACGTTTATTTCATTTTTTTTTAAAGATTAACATCAAGGATTTATACCAATGATATTAGAATTTATTTTACAATCTTCAATGTGAGCAGAAAATAGCTCATTATTATGAAGAAGGAACCTGGTCGTGTTCAGGCTTGAACCCATGCCCCCTGGATCAGGAGCCAAGCATTCTATCTTCTATCCCCTAGACCAGTGTTCCGCAAAGTCACCTACGGCACACCTAAGTTCTTCCTAAAATTCCGTGGCACACCAAAAGCTAAAATTCGATCTGGACGTAGATGTCGATCAGCTCGGGAGACGTTGGTAACCTTTTTTTTACCTGCAACTTCCGGCCTAATTATTTTTTCTTTATGTATTTGGCCACGGCACACCTGATCCGGCTCACGGCACACCAGTGTACCGCGGCACACCGCTTGCGGAACACTGCCCTAGACCATCACCCGGTTCCTAGACCACTTCCTTCGGTGTACAATGTTTTCACTGTTGAAACAAAAATAAAGTGTTGTAATAATACAAAATGTCATTATATTTATTCAAATCATAGGTGTTTTCCCGTATTCCTCTCTCGCTGTCAATCCAGCCAACCGCGCTGTTTGAAAATAATACAAAGCAAACTTTGGGTCTTTTTCCTCTTGCGACCATCCCGCACACTAAACCAAGTCATTGACTTAATTCTCCCCGTGTATGTGGAGCGAGTCTTTCAGTCATCGCTTCGCAGTCATTCCGGTATTTTTCATCCGCGAATAGCCCGCAGCCGCATGTCCGCTGCAAAGCAAAAGGATAACCACCGCTCGCGATAAAAAGCGAAACTAATTGTTCAAAGGACTCGACGCGAAAAAACTTTACAATCCCATGCTTCCGATTTGTGTACTTTCCGTTCTATATTTATTCGCCTGCATTAGTATGAAGCTCATTAGTTGCGTGTCTGGCTCGGGAAACGTAAAAGCATTCTTCCCGCTGATTGCCTTTTGTATTCTAAAATACAGAAAAATATGAAAAGAATTTTATTTCCTTTTTCTTGGAAATGGTTTTCGTAAATCAGGAATTTTAAAACGTAATTTGATCAAAAAAGAATAATGAACCGAATGAAAAAAGAGAAATAAGCGTTTCTTTGCACAAAGCGGTCATCCAAAATAAACTCAAATTCAATTGTGTGTTTTTTTTCAGTTATTCTAATTTTTTTCATGAACCTCTTTCTAGGCCATAAAATTCTTATTATAAAAAAAATAACAAAATGATTAATAATCTAAAATAATAATTAATTAAAATGATGTTTTTTTATCTACTTCCACTTTTGTCTTTATTTCGACAGCAACTGGTTTCGCCAGGCTCGCTGGCATCGACAAATTGGTGAGACTATTGCAAACCGAGTATTTTATATATCGTAATAAAGACAAAAGTGGAAGTAGTTAAAAAAACATCGTTTTATTTAATTATTATTTAAAACGAACTTCCATCAAGATATTTCAGTAAAATCATTTGATTATGTTAATAATCCATATTATAAAAATGCTGTAATGGGTATGTATTACAGTTAACGGAAAATATAGATAGATTACTTCTAAATTCGCTTTCACTTTGTGTTGTGGATTCATATTTTAATAAATATAAATACACTTCGTATTTTTACAACACTTCATTGCACTTTTTACAGAAATGTTTCGGTTATGACACAACCTTTTTCGATGTAAAATAAAATTTGTACATCGAAACAGGTTGAGTCACAACCGAAACATCTCCGTAAAAAAGTTTTGTAAAAATACGAAGCGTAGTTTTTATAGTTTTTTTTTCTTGTATACAACAGGTCGTTTGAACCCAATTAAGCTAAAATATTGATTCTTGTATACAACAGGTCATTTGAACCCAATTTAGCTAAAATATTGATTCTTATGACATTAGATAGGTAGCCAATCTATCGCTATTTTATTGTCACGAGAATTCTACACCAGACCAATGACAATATGCCAATCTCACTGCCGTCGCCGAGAATCGAACTCGGGTCCTTCGGTATGGATGTCAGAGCTCTTACAGCTCTGCTACGAAGATCGACGTTTTATTCAGAGATAGATGAGTTTTTGATTCATTCAATCTGGATTCTTTCTTTAACAAGTACATTTAAAATAGAAAAGTAAACTTTACCAAATCTATTGTTTAACTTAAGTTTAAAATAATATTGATGATAATCTCTTGTTAATTTTTTTAAATTGATTATGGATAAATATAAAACGCCATGTTTAATTTTTAATATTGACGAAAATACGTATTTTATATTATTTTCTTCTTCATCGTGTCAATAAAAGCTTTTGATGCATAGATGACCCAAAAATGACCCTCCTATTCTTTTGTCATTGAAGTGGAAAGTTTGGTCGACTTGTGTCGCTTCCACGGGCGCCTGTGTTATAGTAACACCACACGTGGAGTCACTTTCAAATATGAATTAGAAAAATAAAAAAACTAATAAATATATAAATATTTCTTACATTATATAACTAACAAACTAACTAACTAAGTCTCTCCAAAGGGGTAGGCAGAAATAATGGACTGCCACACTTTAACCGATGCGGCCCTCCATCCTTCTCTTTTTGCCCCCATGAGAGACGCGGTATGATGGGTTGCGAACCTCATTGCCACCAATAGGCATCTCCCGACTCCTGAATTATATACTCGTATAATAGTATAATATAATTATAATAAATTAACTTGAACAGAAAAACATATAAATTATATACCCTTTGTATTTTTTATCATACATTTTATAAAAACACATGTTTCGTCTTACTATAGCATTATCAGTCAATTATTTGACGACTTTGATAATGCTTTAGATAAGGGAAATGTTATTTTTTATTTACTTATATTATAAACTTCCGTAAAATATTCCGCTAACTCAGATTTAAGAATAAAACAAGTTATTGTATAATATAATAGAAATTCTAATATATATTTTTTGATATTATAAGATAGTAGCAATTTTCCTTATACGAATGTATTATTTTATATCTATTTATAAGGCAAAACACATATTTGTCTTAAAATAACATTAAACTTTCAGGAAATGTACATTTCAATATTAAATAGGAATAATGTATCAGAAATATTCCTTATTGATTGTCAAAGTTTTGCGTTTGATTTCATGATGAAAAATGATAATAAAAAATGTCGCAATATCGACACTAATTGCTAAGTAAATTATCAGATGACATTATTCAAGTACGTACTTAAAAAGCTCTCCATTGCTCACAAGTTTTAATTATGAATGCAACCGGAAAGATGGCAGGTTTTGACTTTTTCTCGTCGTAAATTTATTCGAACTTTTAATTGCTTTTAAGTCATTAAATAAGTTGAACGTCGATCTGAAACCTTTTATTCTTGGAACTATGTTATTCAACTTCTGAAATCTTACACTTTCTTAGACGAAGGATTTAAAATCCGTTTTATAACTCGTAATTAAATTTCATTGAAAATTAATTTAAACTTTGTAATAAAAAATCTAACTATAGAAAAATGTCATTATCATCCTAAAAATTCAATAAGGGTCGTGGCTGATGGCAAAATATATCTTCATTAGTTTTTATATATCGCACAAAAGTTTCCGTGCGCTTTAACGTTTATATTTCATTGCATCAATAGAACACTATATCTAATTTGCATGTCAACCTCAATTTTCTTCCAAATATGATCAACAAAACTTTATTGTTTAAAGATACAATGATGTCAAACTCCATAATAAATAATGAATGCGAATAAAAACGCATGTTTTTTTTAACTAGCTAACTAACTAACCATCACGCCATTTCCCCGGAGGGATAGGCAGAGAGGATGGATCGCCACACTGTTCAATCCTGACATAATTCTGGCGCCACTTCTAAATTCACACACCGTGTCATTCATGCTCGTCGATTGTTCTTACTTCGAACATGGCCGCCTTTCAGAAATTGATTAATTTGGTCATGCCATGTCTTCCTTGGCCGTTTTCGACTTCTTTTCCCATTTGAATTTCTTGTATATATGTTTTTAACCATTCTACCCTCATCCATTCCTTCCATATGTTCAAACCATATTAGTGACCCTTTCATAATTTTATTTATCACGCATTCATCCGCCTTACATTCCTTTCTTACTTCATCATACTTTGTTTTTCCGCACATTCTTCTTAGTGACCTCATTTCTACGGCATTTATCCTACTTCCATCGTTCTTCTGCCAACTCCAAGCTTCACTTCCATACATAAGGGTCGGGACTAGAACTCCATTGTACACTGCCATCTTTGCTTCAGTCGATATATTTCTCTTTGCGGTAATGACTTTGATTACACCATTTGTTTTGTTTCCAGCTCCAACCCTTCTTCCGATATCTTTCCCCATTCTTCCGTCTCTTGTTAACATGCTTCCCAGATAAACAAATTCTATGCATATATCTATAAACTGCTCTAATTTCTCACCGTTCGCATGTTTGCATGCGTATGTTTTCTAGAAGATGAATATAATAATGCATCCGTAAGGCGAAACTTGACATTCCCGTAAAATTTTCTTATCATTTGGCGCCATATATTTCTTTCATAGGCAGCTTCCTCCTTAAATCCTAGAGCCTTCATATCCCTCTGTACATTCGTCAGTTAGGTAGTTTGAGGTCTTCTTCTACCTCTCCTACTAGATACAGAAATACACTTTTTCACTACATGGTCGTGAGGTCTCCTCATCACGTGACCATACCATCGGAGCCTTGTTTCTGACAACTTTTATTTTATAGGGGCTACCTTGAAACTTCCCCTCATATATTCATTGCGTACATTGTTTTTCAATGTGACTCCTCCCGACCACCGCAGCATGCGCATTTCTGTTGTATGGAGTTTTTGTTCATGGATCTTTTTAGCTGGCTATACTTCGCTTCCATATAGTAATACCGGCCGGATAGCTGTTTTATAAATGGCTCTCTCCATTGCTCTTAACTGCTAATCATCAAACGAAATCGTAGAGAGAACTAGAAAACTTAAAAAAAAAAATAATACACTAAGGGGATTCCAGAATTTGCTCTCAGTCTTCGATAATTTGACTAACAAAATAAAGCTTAACCTATTCAGTTTAAAGCGAAAGAGAGCACTTCATTGAAAATAAGCGAGTTTGAGCTTTAAGCTTTCTATGAATTCTCAGGACCGCCGTAAACTAGTAACTTGTATGCGGGCCGTGCGGTCCCCAGCGCGACCTTAGAATACTGATCAGGGGACTTAGTTACTCAAAATCGTGACACCAATTGATTCAATGGAAAAGCGTAAGAAATTCACTTTCCTTAACACTAGAGCCACGGTGCTTTGCTTTTAAATATTAATCCCTTTTGTTGGATTTGTGTAATTTGTTTGGTATTTGTTGGTTTTTTGTACTACCCTCACTCGAATACACCGAGCTACTTGAGACTCAAATTTGATAGCAGAGCAGGTGTCGAATTAATTTGTTTAGAGAACGCTTATCTTTGCAATTTAAATATTTTTGCTAATCGAAAGTAAAGCACTTTGCAAATTGGCTTAACATTATGTGTTTAAAATATATTCAAATCTCAATTGTATTAATTTTATAAGAATTCATTAGAGAAAAGACCGTTCATAATGGAGTTCTTGTTCCAACCCATTTTTATGGAAGCGAAGCATAGAACTTGCAGAAGATGCACCAAAGTAAATGAGAAATATTAATATGAAATCCCTTTGACATATGTGTGGTAAAACGATGTACTAGAGAATTTGAAATGCTGATATCAGAATCGAATGTAGAGCGGAAGAAAGTATCATGAACTAAATTGTGAATGGGTTTTGCGTTGGTTAGGATACATGGTACGCATGGATGAATAAAGAATGGTCAAGATTTACGTTAGCGATGTTAATGGAGTGTGGGATCAAGGAAGACCGAGGAAAACATGGCATGATCAAATTAATTAAATATTAAAGGTCGGCCATACTAGAAGTCGGAAGAATCGATGTGATTTTTAAAAAGTGTGTCAGAATAGTATGGCGGTACATTCTCTCTACCTACGTTTTCGGAGAAACGGCGTGATGGTTTGATTGTTCAATTGTATTAGTATTTATTTCGGGATATATACTCTTTTATTATATACTCTAGCTACCGCTTTCGAATTCAGGTTATATCCATGTTTCTAATTTCCTATTATCTATCAGATGTTATATAACATTAAATACACCTGGAGGGTACACTTCTACACATTACACGTAACAGATTTGTGGGGGTACATCTCTGATGAGTCACGAAGTCACAAGATGTGCCTTCTTCTTCTCTTATATATTTCCATTTGTCCTAATTAAGAAATTTAATAATTTTACTTGTTAGGGCTTTAAATTTTTATTGTTTTATTATACTTGTATACACTTGTACAGATGTCGCGACAAAATATGATCATTTGTGATATTTACGAGTGTAACAAAGTATTTATTATTTAAACAGTTAACTTGTACAACGTTTCGTGGATTACTAGAAAACCATTTGATAGTAGATACTCGTATCAATCAAAAGCTATAGATAAATATATGTAAATAAAATGTTTTGATTGTTTAAAAATGTTTTATAATAAATAAATAAAATTAAATTGTTTTATAGTGCCTGTATACACTTGTACAGCTGTTGCGACATAATATAATTAATTATAACAAAGTTTTTTATTTAAACAGTTAATTTGCACAACGTTTCATGGGTATCTAACATGGGTATCTAACAAACCATTTGACATTAGATATCTATCAAAAGCTACAAATACATATATGTAAATTGATTAGAGAAAAAATAAATAACTAAAAAATTGCATAGATCACGATGTAAAAAATAATAATTAATAAACATGTACAATGTACACGAGTATATAAGTTATTGATTTATCTTAGTAGAAACTCATTGTAAACAATTAAAATTGCCAGATCAGTCAAAACATTATACATTTACGCCATCATAGATGAACACCCTCAGAAGAATAGCAGGCAGAACTCATCCATTTTTTAAATCTATATAAAAAATTTGGTAATGCCTTAGCAATGTGAAACACGTCATTCCAATGAAATGTAAAACTTATAGAAAAAAGGCGTTTTCATTCGTATTGAAGAAATGAAATGAAATCAACCTTAAGAAATTTTGAAATTTTAAAACTGTTAGGTATTTACTATAAATCTCGATACATCAAAAAACTAATATACGAGTACATAAATATGATAGAAATAAATATGATTTAATTTTTCTGAATGTTAGTCCATTGTTTTGGCCGAAACACTATGATACTTTAACATTTTTAAACTGTCAATGAATAAACTTAAAATAAAATACAATTGTGATACAAAAAACAAAGTATAACTCCCAGTAATTTTTTTGTATTATTATATTAAAAAAATAAAACATGAATAGCTTACAAAGGAAATATAATTATTATTTGGTAGTAAGTTATAATAATTCTATCTCAAATGTATGCTGTTACAACATTTAAATTATTGTATTATACAAATAGTCACATAAACTGGAAAGTTAAACAAAGACCATATAAAACGTATATACCTTAATAAAGTTGCTCTGAATATGCGAATAATCATTTTAAAACCCTTGGTAAAATACTAGTACAGATGTGTCCTCCGGATATGTATTATGATTATATTCAATTGGAATTGTTTCCATATCTCTCTGATCCCTTCCTCCTTACTTCCAATTTGAGGAGGAGGTAGGGGTATGTTTATCACCTCCGCTCCGACTGCCGCCAAGAGGCCGTGAGATATTCACTGAAGGAACCCTCGCCAAGGAAATGAGCCTTCCCTTTGTGAGCCCACTCCTGTGCAGTCGGGGCACGAGCAAACGAATATATTGAACGTCTGAATCTTTTATTTGTACTGAACTTCGTTTCCGAAGCTCGGGAATTCCGTAATAAATTATTTCTCAGCGTATGCTATGTAAAAAGTTTTTATTAGCGCCGCCGCCACCCCCGCCCCTCCGTCCTTTGTTCCCCTAGAGGAGTTCGGGTACTAAGCAGAACATTCGATTAACAAGTGACGCCGTATGAAAAGCTTACAAATCTACTCTTCTTACACTTCTCTAAATTTAAATAAATGTTTTCAAATATCAACTTATTGAATCCTAAAGCAATTGAGTTTTACCAAATTAAATAAGCAACCATCAATATGTTTTCAAAAAAATTAACACATTGTTTACAGGTAGATTTAAATATACTACACGCGTAGTTTGAAATTAAAATAAAATTTAAACATTTATTATTAACTATACTTTAAAATATCTCACTGAAATTGTGTATACCGCGTTTAAACAAAAGCTTTGTATTTATTTAAAGAAACTTTAAGAAAGTAAATATTTTGTTGTATAACAAACTATATGCTTTATTAGAAATTATACAACTCTTATATAATTCGAAACAGTTAAGAAAGGAATTATTTTTCCTTATCAATAATATTATATAATCACTCAATGATCTATTAGAATAAGTTCTATATATCATTGAGTGATTATTTAAATAATGGCAAACACTTATTGACATTCGAAGATGAATCTTATCTTAACTTCATTTGAAGATATGGTCATTTTTTTAATATTTTTTTTAATACAAAAATATTTATATATTGTTTCATGAACAATGTTATAAAACTCAATATTTTACATCTTTAATTTTATTCACAAATTGTTTCGCCTGTTGTAACCAAATAAATAATGAAATCTCTCACTCCTTATAATATTTTTTGTTGGATAATCCATTGTTTTGTCTGAAACATTATGATGCTTTTGAATGATAAAACGTGTTCTTATGCTTATCTCAATTATTTTTTATGAGATTGTCGCGACACCTCTTTCGCCTATGTTGGCATCATAATATTGTTTGTAACACCTGATTATGCCAACGTATGTTGGCGAAACAATTTACTTTTTTCTAATCAATCCATTTTTAAATACTCCACTGCTTAACAAATCAAAGTAGCTTTAATGATTTCTTATTAGTATAAAATATTATTTGTATCTAAGTATGGACACATTCCTCAGTCATGAGGAATGCGAATAAAGAGAGAGATTATCTAAGTTTATTGACCTTTAGCATAGAAACCTAACAAGTAAATAAAAATAAATATATGCTCCCTCCTATAAAAACACCTCCCCCACGGGTCTGCCATATATTTTGCATCAGCTTTGAACGTTCGGATAGAAATGTTTTCGCTTTAAGTCTATCGAGAATTAATTAAATTACGGAAAAAAGCTCCGTATACTTTGTGAACTGAAAAGAATCCGGTTATACAAATTAAGAAGTAGTAATTTTTGCGAAAATAAACTTCCGACATAAAAAAGTTGGTGTGACTATACTAAAATTTATTAATAAAATTACCGAACTCGCGTAACGTTATCCCACGCTTTTCGTTTCGGTAAAAGTGCTTAAGTAGACATGAATCTTTAACTAAATTTTTACCAAGATAATAACTTAAGAATCTTGCTTAAGGTTAAATAATATCTCTTTTATTTCGAATACTATTATAATATCACAATTTTTTTATTTAAATTTTATGAAAGTCTCGCGACAGCTGTCTCCAGTTATTTGTAACACCTAACGATATCAACATTGATTGGCAAAACAGCTGTCACGATAATAAAAATGAATTTAACTAATTTTGTAGTGATATTATAACAGTGTTTAAAATTAAAGCATCGTAGTTTATATCGTTCTTCCAATGATGAAAGTATAAAACCTTTGAAATGTGTCGAGAAAATGAAACTCAAAAGTGGAAAAAACAGTGTGTTAATTAATAAAATTCGTGATTATGGAATTCCACAGTGTAAACGACTTAAATGTATCTAAAATTAAAAAAAATATACATATTTTTCGAACATTTAGATAGCTTGTTATCCATATAATGCAAATATAAAAATATACGTTGCACATTTTTTTATTAATAAAGATTTTGGAAATTGAAAATATCTTTGTTAAAAGGTATAAACAAAAACCAAGTTATTTTCGATTTCCAAAGTGTATTACTATGGAATTCTACAGTGTTAATGTCTTAGCTTTCAATAAATTTAATAATGAATTATTTTCTGTTTACTTGAGATTTTACATATTTTTAAATTTTGGTTTATTATATTCAAAACCCCTTGTGTGAATCAAACAAAAACGTATGCTATTATTTTTATTGTTCGAGACCCATCATCGTCCATCGTGTCAGGATCTTCAATCCTGCATTGTGGTCGATTCGATTTTCCCTCATCCCCGTTGGTCGTATGTATGGTTGACCACTAGTTGACTTGTGGTCTTACCCTGCTCCCTTCAGCTGCGGGCACAATATTGAAAGCTGGATCTTCCGACCTAACACCACGCGTCCATACCATTTCATCAAGCTTTGCTATACAGCTGTGGAGATAATATTGAAAGTAATCAATACAATAATAATAATAATAAATAGAGAAAAACCATTTAAATTTTTTTTAAAGAATTATTTCACAATTTATGCATATGGATTTGCAAGCACTATTATACAAATTATTTTTTTAATTATGTTGTCATATATTGTATTTTTTCAGTTTATTCCAGCGTTACTTCTTCTTCATCTTTAACAGCCATTGTCGTCCACTGCTGGACATAGGCCTCCCCCATACTTCTCCACGTATGATATGTCATACGGGGGGTGGTTGGCATTAGGTGGGTCGGGTTGGCGTGGTGTCCTTCCACATTAGCCTATGCATCCATATTATCCACCGAGGTTATTCACACTCGATCTCTAACATTTCACATAGTTTCCAGGGGAGGCCAAAGTCGAGGAGGTGTGGATAGGTACTTGGGATCAGATCAATCCTCCAGCGTAGCATGGCCATCACCACGATGATGGTCATGCACCGCTCGAAGAGTCAATAGGATCCCCCTTACTCCCCCCAGCGTTACTACGATATTATTATTGTGTTTTTTTATATGAATACAAATGAAAACGTCTGTCTTCTAGAAGTTTTATTATATTTTTATTTATTATAAATAACTTGTTCCGCCTGTCTCAGTCATTTTTAAATGTCATTTGATAATGCCTAAGATAGGCCAAACATGAATAAAGAACCACCAAGTAAATTAATATAATTTTCTACAAACCAATCCCTACAATTAAAACTAAAAAAAATATAATTAAATAAAATGATGTTTTTTTTAATTATCTACTTCCACTTATTGCCTTTATTTCGACAGCAACCAGTTTCGCCAGGATAGCTGGCAATAACAGACTAGTCCAACCGATGCCAGAAAAGACAAAAAGTGGGAGCAGTTATTAAAAAAACATCATTTTATTCCATTATTATTATAAATAAACTTTTATCAAAAGATTTCAGTAAAATCGTAACATTATGTTTTTCTTTTAATATGTTGGAATAATGTTGCGACAGCTGTTTCGCTAACCAATGTTAGCATAATCAGGTATACCAATCAACTGATAATTTCAAAAGAAATATAATAAATTTGTGATATTATATAACAGAGTTTTAATCATACAGTCAATAATGATAAAATATTAAAGTGTTTCCGCCAAAACAATAGATTATTTGTAAAATGTATATGATATACCTTTTTGTATACAGCCTCGTTAATTGTGAGTAAAACATCAAATAAAACAAACAACTCCTACAAAGCACACATGCATAAACAATAAATCTCTAATTAGTTCGTAGAATCTAGAACAAAATAGACTCTTCACCTTCACCCCCCTATACGGATCCATTCGCAATCAAACAAAACCCGTGCACTCGATAATTGCTGGGAGAATTGAGTCGCGGGGCTGCAACCCTAATTTAAATTAGATCACACCGAATTTGGCCTTTTGTCTCTGCTGGTACCTGTTCGTCGGAGGTTTCCATGGGTAAGTGCCCTGTTTTGTTAGAATTCGTAATGATTCATATATTTTCAAGCCGAGTTGATTAAATTCAATCTTCCCGGTGACGGTCGTTCTATAATGTAATTAGGTATGTATGATACTTTACATTCATCCTAATTGAATTTTGAGTTATCCTAAAAGTTCAAACTATAACGAGTCTGTGATGAAAATTTCCTCTTTTTCAGATTATTATTCTTTTTATTATTTTGTTGAATCGCTTTTTACGTCATGAACCAAATCGATGTTAAGGATATTAAAGCTATCATAGTAATTCCCGTGACATGTGATAGGTAGCCAATCTATCGCCATTTCATTGTCACGTGAATCCACCAGACCAAAGACAGTGTGACAATCACACTGCCCTCGGGAGTCGAACCCGGACTTTGGGGTAGCAGTCAATGCACTTACCACTCGGCCACGAAGGTCGACTGTACTTATATGTTCCTCTTTATTCAGTCTAACCCAAGGTATACGCTCAGCACTGCAATCTGTAACTCGTTATAAAATACTACTCCCATGTTTGTCTTTATTTCGACAGTGGCACCACTCTGTCGATGCCAGTGAGCCTGGCAAAACCGGTTGCTATCGAAATAAAGACATGAGTAGAAGTAGTTAAAAAACATCGTATTATTTCATTATTACTTAAAATTAACTTGCATCAAGAGATTTCAGTAAAATCACTAGATTGTATTGATTATTGCCTGAAAAATGACAATAATCGTAATTACCGACAATATATAACTAACTAACTAACCATCATGCTGTCTCTCCGAAGGGGTAAGCAGAAAGAATGGACTGCCACACTTTTCTTTCCTTACATATTTCTCTTGATTCCTCAACATTCATACATCGTGTCATGCACGCGGGTCGATTTCTCTGACTCTGATTTTCATATCGTCGAAACGCGTAGTGTACGAGTATACTATAGAAAATAATTTATTTATAACATAAATTTATTGTTTCTTGAACAATGATGTAAAACTCCATATTAAATAATTAAAACGAATGAAAACGTCAGTTTTCTAGAATTATTATTATATTTTATTGAAATGACATGTTTTGCCCTTCTAAAGCAATTATCAAACATTTGATAGCTTTGAACACCACCGTTGAACACTATAGAGGAGAGGCGCGCGAGATGGATTGATCATGTGTTGCGATACGAATGTTTCCTGTATGATGTATTGGAGGGAATGGTCGAGGGATCGATTGGCAGAGGACGACGTCGCCAGGAGTACCTAGACCAGATTTGCCGAGATATGGGCTGCACCTCTTATGCGGAGTTGAAGAGAGTTGCCGAGGACCGAGGGAAGTGGTAGAGTAGATACGTCGCATTGCTGCAAACCAATCATTAGATTGAGACCGGAGAAGAAGAAGAAGGGCGAAACATGACATTCCCATAAAAAATAATAAAACTTTTAGAAAACTGATTTTTTCATTCGTATTAACTAACTAACTAACTTACCATCACGCCGTCTCCCCGGAGGGGTAGGCAGAAAGAATGGAACGCCACACTGTTCTGTCCTGACATACGCCTCTCGATTCCTCTACATTCATACATCTTGTCATGCACGCACGTCGATTTTTTCGACTCCTCACGTGACCGACATTCAATATTTGATTGATTTGATCGTGCCACCTTTTCCTCGGCCTTCCTCTATTTCTAGCTCCGTTCACGCCGTTTACATATACCTTCTTTACCATTCTGTCTTCACTCATTCTTTCCATGTGTCCAAACCATCTTAATGACCCTTTCCTTATTTTGTTCTTAACACTTTCATTCGCACCACATTCACTTCTTATACTTGCATTTGTCACTCTATCATAAACAGATTTACCACACATTCGTCTTAGAGATCTCATTTCTACTGCATTTATTCTACTTTCATCCTTCTTTTGCCAGTTCCATGCTTCACTTCCATACATAAGGGTCGGCACAAGAACACCATTGTGCACTGCCATCTTAGCTTTTTGGATAGGCTTTTGTTTGCGATGACAACTTTAAGTGCACCATTTATTCTGTTGCCTGCCCCAACCCTTCTTTCAATATCCTTCTCCACCCTCCCATCCTTTGTAAACATACTTCCTAAATAAACAAATTCATCCACTTGTTCCAGATTTTCACCGTTTACACTAATGTTGCACACTGTCAGATTAAGATTCTTGATAATTTGCTGTCATAAAAAATGTTTGAAATACCCCACCCAGTGTCCTATTTATTATTTTTTTAAATACTTTTCTGAATGAAACTATTCGTCATTTTATCTTTACAATATTTATTAACATAATAATACCTAGAAAAGTAATTTATTAATGAATGTGAGACTGCACAGTATGAAGCAATTTTTCATTTACCATGTTACGTGGTTAAAAATAAGAGATTTTACCATCTAGATAATTACTCGCCTAGGGAGCTACTGCCTTTGACAATTTGAACTCCCGTATAATGTAGATTTTTACAAATAATTTTGTGCAGTACCTACGAGATATGAGCTAACAGAGAGCTACGAGTATGTTAATTATTTAAAGAAATATTAGTGTCTCATTCCTGGCATTCAGATTCCCTGGAAAAAAATACCAACTCTGCTAACATATTCCATGACGACTGGTTAAAATTTTTAAAATGAACATTTCCATTAATAGAGTGAACAGAAACAAAAGCTCATTATGGTGAATTTTTATGAATTTTCATATGAATCATTCACTTTGTGGTCAGACATTTAATTTTTTTATTATTTGTATTTAAAATAATATAAAATAAAAACACTTCACGTTGTTTTTCACCGCTGTGCGGTTATTTTAATTGCCGATTAGTTTCACTTGTAATTGTCCGGGCAATTTCTTAGAAATGTGCTATATCTAGAGGTAAATATTTTTTAAATATACCTGTCCCTGTTTTCTCACCCCTCTAACTCTTTCTATCTACTATATATATGTATATCTTTGTTGTTGTTCTGTTTTTACGAAGCCCTGAGGAAGTGTAGTGTTTTTTAATTTATTTTATTTGAAATAAAAGTAATAATAAAAAAATATGAATTAATACACGATTTTTTCCACTTTTCAGTTTATTCACTCGACATGTTTCGAAGAATAACACCTTTATCATCGAGAGATCGATGAGTATTTATCAAAGCCTTCGAAAAATGGCGAGAAAAATAAACTCAAAAGTGGAAAAAAACAGTGTTTTAATTTATAAAAAATCGTCATTATGGAAATCTACAGTGTTAACGCCTTAAGTTTATCTAAAATTAAAAAAAAAGATCATTATTATGATATGTCAAATCGATCATAGAACCCAAATCTTCTAAATTATGAAATAATTATTACGCTTCTTAGATATTTGTAATAAATAAGGTTGGCAATATATATAAAGGAATCAAGTGTTCTCAAAAAATGATTTCTAACATGTAAAATAATTATATGATTATTAATTACATTAAAAAAACAAAAACGATATTTGATAATACCAAATCAAAACTCTTCACACCCATGAAATATAATAAAACTTCTAGATAACAAACGTTTTCATTAGAATTATTTATTTAAAATTAATCAAATATTATAATGTAGGTCACGTGAGGAGTCAGAGAAATCGACGCGCTTGCATGACACGGTGTATGAATGTTGAGGAATCGAGAGAAATATGTCAGGAAAGAAAAGTGTGGCAGTCCATTATTTCTCCCTACTCCTTCGGGTAGACTGCGTGATGGTTAGTTAGTTAGTTATTTATTTAATACGAAGTTTTACGTCATTGTTAAAGAAACAATATATATTAAGAGACGAGATAGGGACGAGTGGAGTAACATGCAAAAGTCTTAATCCAGCATTGAAGGGAAGAAGGCTAAAGAAGAAGAAGAATACGTTTTTTTTAATACTTGATAAATGTGTGACGTTTTATACAATACAAATAAATTGACTGCATCTCTACATACACACTTCTTATAAGTAATGTGAAACTTGCGGCCAGCTGGCACGATGTTTGATTGTGGACGGCGGTACTCGCCTTAATTAAAGCTTGCTTAATTATGAACTCGATCCGCAGTTCTCTCTGCACTGGAAATGAAAATATTACACTCGTACGGAAATTTGTATAAATTTGAGAGCGGTCGAGAGATTTCGTTTACAGTTTAAACTAACTTTTTTTTTTTTTAGTGCGGGTCAAGTACCTCGTTTGCTTGAGTTATGATTTGGCGCTGTGCGAAATGAAAATGTAACTAAAACAAATAATTAAATCAGCCTCCCACGAAAACACGTTTTTTATTTAATTTTTTTTGTGTTAAAAAATTAGATTCAGCTTCATCAAGTCAACACTGCAAATAGAAATATATTCACCGAAGCAAAGATGGCAGTACATAATGGAGCTTTAATGTTTATCCTTATGTGTGGATGTGAAGTTTGGAGCTGGCAAAAGAAGGATTAAATAAGGTTAAATGCCGGAAAAATGAGATCACGGAAACAAATATGCGTTAAAACGATATATGATAGAATACCGAACGACGAAATAATGAAGTTATTTCATTTAAAGAAGCATTTACGACGACTTTCGTGGCCGAGTGGTAAGTGCATTGACTGCCACCCCGAAGGTTTCGAGTTCGATTCCCGGCGAGGGCAGTGTGATTGTCACACTGTCTTTGGCCTGGTGTAGAATTCACGTGACAATAAAATGGCGATTGATTAGCTACCCATCACATGTCTCGAGAATCAATATGATAGCTACCCTTTATATCGATTTGGCTCATGCTGTCATGATGTAAAGAGCGATTATACAAAATAATAAAAATGATAATAATTTTCAAAAAATGATATTTGTGAGTGTGGTATGACATGACCAAAGTATGGTATGACCAAATTAATCAAATACTAAAAGGCTTGCACTTTCGGAGTCGGAAAAATCGACGAGCGTGCATGCTACGGATGTATGAACGTAGAGTATCGGAATCGGTTTATCCTCTATGTTGTCCTCCCTGACTTCCGGTCGACTGTCCTGATCCAAAGTCGAAACTGCCCCCCTGGTGGGGCGTGGAGTCACCTATTTATTTAGAATTTATTATTTAGAGTTTACTGGTTTGTCATGTATATCCTACTCAAATACTCATAACTCTTCTTCACCTGTCTACTAACTCTACCTTTTTTTTCCATAAACCCAACGTTTACCCTCTTCCACCTCCCAACTCTGTCCCGCCTTCCTTACACTATTTAATTTTAAGATTTTTGCTTTATATTCCCTTACAGATAAGATGATTGTATTGGCTGTATATACCATGCGTTTGTGTTTATAAGTGTGGGGCATAGCAGGGAAAAAAAGAATAGCTAAAATGTGACCTGGTGTCTCTTTGATTTTCGTAAATGAAAACATAAAATTAATGTCAGTCCCGGATGGACGAGGGACGGGCCTAGGATGTGAATGAGCGAAGCTGACGAAAGGGCGTTGCTGCGCCCTATAATAGCCTCGGGTAAGCGGTGGGTACCCCTTCTATGTCTGTGTCTACCCCTCCAGGGAAACGGCGTGATAGTTAGTTAGTTAGTTAATTATCTGTATCTATATAAGTGCTATCGCTTTTCACGCTACTTATATAAACATTGGAAATAAATGTTTCTTCTATACCGGCTTTGGACAGAGATTAACAATTAAGTTTACTTCAAAGTTCCGGAAAATGCCTTATAATATTACCGGACGTCTAACGTAACTATTAACATGGGTCTTTTAACGAAGGCTTCGAATATCAATCAATTGATCACGTTTATTCAACTTTTTCTTGATGATTAAATTAAACATATTGTCATCAGTGGCTTAGCATAATGTAAAATCTTGGAGTTTTATACATCGAAAATGTAAATTGAGTTAAATTAATAATGGATTTTAAGCATGGCATAACCTGGATGCTGTCTGCAAGAGACAGGGTGACGTGGAAGCAAATAGAGGAGACCTTTGTTCAGGAGTGGACGGAAAAAGGTTGAAAAAGAAGAACAATGTAGATGAAGAACATTTACGTGAAGATGCGTCTTTGTTTATTAGAACACAAATTAACATTCGATTTAAACATGAACCATAAATAAAATCTAAAAACAATTGAAACTTATATATTCAAAAGCTTTGCTAAAAATGCTGGAATACTGAAGTGATTCGTGGCCTAGTGTTAGTTGTACGACTGTCACACCGTTAGTCCCGGGTTCGATTCCAGGCGATGGCAGTGTGATTATCATAGTGTTATTGGTCTGGTGTAGAATTCGCGTGACAATAAAATGATGATAGATTAGCTACCTATAACATGTCATGAGAATCAATATGATAACAATACTCTTTACACCGTTATGATGTAATGATTTTGTTAAAGGTTCCTACCGGTAACATAAACGGGGTATTATGAAATAGATAAGTGAGAATTCGTCTCCCCGAAGCTACAAAAAATCGGTTCCCAGCGTGATGATGTGCGTAGGCTGAGTGTATTAGTTTTGTATCCATTTCTCATTTGACGGTATGCTTAACGTTTGTTTATTGTATGGTTTTACCGTTACTTTTATCAGGGGGGTTTATCGGAAACCCCATCAGAGAACGAGTACGTGAATCGCCTGCGAATTTCGCCGTCATTTTTTCAATCAAAATAATCCCCTCTGAGAGATCGGCGGATCATCCGCTCCGATCGGATTAAACACCGGGGCAGGGAACCTCTACCAGTGGCGGGCGGGCGTAATCTTAAAATGTTGGGACACAAGCGATTATAAAACACAACCTCCATATTCCACACTAACAAAGTTTCACTATGTTTTAACACTTGAGGCAAGGGAAGTACTTCTACCTGTGGTGTTAATACTCGTATTACACCGAAAACTACCGAATACAACACAAAGTCGGCCATTACTCCTCTCACTATGGCAATATAAATAAGAGGACACTTTTAAAAGCCATATTTATAATAAATAAACTTGATCAAGACATGAAGAAATTAAGATTTTAATACAGTCGAAGATTTCAACACAAGGTTGGCCAAAACCCTTCACCACAATGGCAAAAGAAAGAGAGATAACAAACACGTATAACGGCCATCTTCATTCCGAAATCCGAAAAATATATATGTAATATAAACGTACCAACATACGCATAATAATCAACATCAATGTAAAAAAAAAAGTTATTTAAAGAGCATAAATTGATGGTCTGAAATAAAACTAATTTCAATTATTAGTGTACAAACAATCCGTTTAGCTATTAACATTTCAAAGTTAGATTAAAGTCAATGTTTATATTTTTTAAGATTATTTCTTCGGGGTAAAGAGCTGAAAAGTGTAAAACTACCTGTATGATATAAAAAGTATTATTAAAAAATATTTTCATATGTGAAAACATGTTTGGAAATGTATTTTTACATTAAAAAATAAATCAATGTTTATTTAAATTGTCTATTTTTTTAACAGAAACAATATGATACTTCAACATAATTAACTGTTAAATTTACTACACTATTATAATATAAACTTTTTTTTGGTACATACTTTTTTTATGATTTCGCGACAGCTGTTTCGCCAACCGATGTTGGCATCATCAGGTGTTACAAACAACAAACCTTGACTTATTTGTAATACCCGGTGATGCGAACATAAAAAAGTGTGTAATAAAAAAATATTATATATCATAACAGTTAACAATGTTTTTTATACAAATATTTAGTTTAAAGATATTCATTTTTTCTGTATCTTGGCATTATACAAATTTTCGATGTCGAAATCATTTGGAGTGACCGCCACTGCTTCCTATCCGTCTCTTTACGCCGGAATGAATTTAAACAAAGGGAGTTACGTGTATCATCCCTTTAGATAAAACAACGTATTCCGGCCTATAAATCACACCTTACCTCTCTACCATATCTCTCCTATATCGCGCATCTCCTTCCCCGCTCGAGCGCGTAACTTATGAAAAAAACGAACAAAACAAAACTTCGGTTCGAAATGTATTATTCATTCCGAACCACCCCCCTCACCCCTTGCGGTGTGTCACGGCTGGGAAGGGATTCACATCTTAATCGTATCAAAGGGCACGCCACGGGGGGAGACGGGGATGGTTTGTGACGGAAAACAATTGTCTGATTTAAAACATGGATTTTCTTTCTCCGGTATAAAAGGAGCGGCGTAAAAGATAAAATTGTATATAGGGGCGGCTCTGACACTTGAACGACCCTTGTCGCCGTTAAGCACGAATCTTAACTCTGGTTGAATTGACATATCCGTGATGAAGGCTGCCCACCTGTTTAGATACGACTTATGTTTTTATTTACAAGTTCCGTATATCTGCGAATTCAGTTGGAAACAAAATACAACCTCAATCATAAGGTATTGATAAAAATTATATTAAGGCTTCCGGGTTTTATTAATCAATTTCTTCTATTACCAAATAGACCATTGTTGACCCTAATGTATGGGAGTTTAGCTTGGAGTTGGAAGAAGATGGATAATAGCATGAATGGCGATGGGCTGGCCATATCTGTCGGAGAACCGGCGGCGATGGGGGAGACGGGTTCTGGAGTGAAGACCTCGTACAGGATTCCGCAGAGTTGGACGTCCCCCTGCCCGCTGGACCGACGATCTGAAGAGGATTGCTGCACCTGGAAGGATGGGAGCGGCAATGGATAGGAGGCGGTGGCGTGCTTTGGGAGACGCCTACATTCAACAGTGGATGACAGACGGCTGATGATGATGATGATGATAGTAGGACACATGCCGTAGCACTGAGATCACTCTGAAGAATGTGCGGAAAAACAACATATGAAAGAATACCTAATGATGAAGTAAGAAAGGAATGAAGGCATATGAATGCGTCCTTAATAAAATTATTTAAAAAATCTAAGATGGTTTGAATATGTCGAACGAATGGATGAGACAAAAATGGTTCAAAAGATATACACAAATAGTATTAATGGAAAAACGATGTCGAGAAGGCCAAAGAAGACATGGAATGGCCAAATGAATTAATTATTTAGTGCGGCTATGTTCTAAGTAGGAACAATGGACGAACATGCGTATCGCGGTGTGGAATGTAGAAGAGGTGCGAGAGTTATAAGACAGTGTGACGGTTTTTCTTTCTGCTACTCCTTCGGGAAAAAGAACTTATTGTTGGTTAATTAGTTTAAAAATTCGAATATCCATCGCAGCGGGCTAAAACAGGTTGGAAAATGTGGTGAGGGTCTTCTCTTCTAATCCTGTATAACTAAAGAATGGATCGTCAATTAGTTCTACATCGAGCCATGTAAGTATGCCGATTTCTTTGACTTCTCACGTGGCGGACATTTAATATTAAATTAATTTGATTGTATTTGTGAAATGTATACTTATATCTGTATACGAATCCTGGATTTTCACCTGTGGGTGGTTAATTTAAATTTTTAATTATATCTCAATAGAGACGAAGAAACAAACTGGAAACTGACTATGGATGATCAAGGTGTTTACAGGACTTATGACCTGTCATTGGTTGGGTTAAGCGCACGCTTTATGTAATTACAACATTCCCTATTCCACCATTGTTATGATCATGTATGATACATTTTTTGGAAGTTGTATATATACTCCAAATCCATACTTATTTTCACGTGGCAGTTCCAGTTAGCCATCTATGTAGATTTGATTGTACTAATTAATTTTTTAGATTAATCTATACAATCCATCCACTAACGCCATCTATGAAGAATGATTGTTTGGCATTTAGCAAACTACTTTATTAACACAATGCGAAGAGGCTACCGCCTCCTATCGCTCTGTTAGAAGTCGCCTGGAGTATCCACTCCTATTTTATACGCCAAATAATTGACCAGAATATTTACAAATATTTGTGAAATGTATACTTATATCTGTATACGAATCCTGGATTTTAATTAATTAGTACAATCAAATCTACATAGATGGCTAACTGGAACTGCCACGTGAAAATAAGTATGGATTTGGAGTATATATACAACTTCCAAAAAATGTATCATACATGATCATAACGATGGTGGAATGGGGAATGTTGTAATTACATAAAGCGTGCGCTTAACCCAACCAATGACAGGTCATAAGTCCTGTAAACACCTTGATCATCCATAGTCAGTTTCCAGTTTGTTTCTTCGTCTCTATTGAGATGTAATTAAAAATTTAAATTAACCACCCACAGGTGAAAATCCAGGATTCGTATACAGATATAAGTATACATTTTCACAAATATTTGTAAATATTCTGGTCAATTATTTGGCGTATAAAATAGGAGTGGATACTCCAGGCGACTTCTAACAGAGCGATAGGAGGCGGTAGCCTCTTCGCATTGTGTTAATAAAGTAGTTTGCTAAATGCTAAAACAATCATTCTTCATAGATGGCGTTAATGGAAGGATTGTATAGATTAATCTAAAAAATTAATTAGTACAATCAAATCTACATAGATGGCTAACTGGAACTGCCATGTGAAAATAAGTATGGATTTGGAGTATATATACAACTTCCAAAAATGTATCATACATGATCATAACAATGGTGGAATGGGGAATGTTGTAATTACATAAAGCGTACGCTTAACCCAACCAATGACAGGTCATAAGTCCTGTAAACACCTTGATCATCCATAGTCAGTTTCCAGTTTGTTTCTTCGTCTCTATTGAGATATAATTAAAAATTTAATTTGATTGTCTTCATCTTTTCCTTCTTCTGTTTACAAAGTTACAAGTTTTCCATTTTTTTAGATCAATATACAACATTTTACTATCAATATACAATTTTCATTTAAAATTATACACATTAAAATCTTAGGTTCCCTGTATTCCTGTCCCTAGTTTTCATGACTGTTTTCTCTATTTACTTAAGATTTCTTTATTTCTTTCATCATTACATGTTTTCTCTTCCATCCAACACTGTGACACAATTTTATAATAGATCATAAAATCATGTACCATATTTTGCTTTGTTTTGTTAGATTGGGAAATAGAAGTGGATGGAAATTAAACTGGATTAAATGTGGCTTAGATACCCTTTTGCCTTTTGCTTTTTTTCCTGGAATGGTGCATTCTCCAGCTAATGTAAGTCCTGCGTGGATGGGGGCGGGCCTAGGGATTGTTTGAGCGAAACTCACGAAGAGGCGTCGCTGCGTCCTATAACAGCTTCGGGTAAGCGGCGCGTAACCTTCTATGTCTTTATTTAACTGTTAGTTTGTTCATTTGCATTTGTATTATCAATCATTGTATTAAGAAATAGAGGAAGACCGAGGAAAACGTGGCATGATCAAATAAATCAAATATTGAATGTCGGCCATGTGAGGAGTCAGAGAAATCGACGCGCGTGCATGACACGTTGTATGAATGTTGAGGAAGCGAGAGAAATATGTCAGGAAAGAAAAGTGTGGCAGTCCATTCTTTCTGCCTACCCCTTCGGGGAGACGGCGTGATGATTAGTTAGTTAGTTAGTTATTAACGATCACTGTATGTTACCCGTACAATAAATAAATATCAATATACAACATACTTCAATTAGTAAAAAGGTAAAATATGCCCGTAGCGATATACGTTAAGGTATGGGAAATAAATATTGTTTGCCGTTTTGAATTACATTGTCGATATTTTCTGCAGAACCTAAAACATCGTCAAATGATATGGAATAATTTCATATCAATTTATGTGTTTCGCTTTTGGAATATTTCTGTTCGAGATCCCATCGAGCGATTGATCATTGCCTAGCAACGTGTAGCGTATGTGAGTTAATGGTTCAGAAACGCGAGCGAAGGAATAGAAATGAACGTGGAGTGAAGGAGAAACGTGTGAAGTATCGTTAATGTATTGGTATTCCAATTCCAGTCAAAACTGGCTACTTCACCCCACCCAAACACCCACTCCCGAGGAAAAATATTTTTAATGATGTATTTGCTGTAGTTAAAATAGTCGAAAATATTGATACAATTTTTTTAATAAACAAGAGGTTCTCACTGTGGAATTCCATTATTAAATCATTCTTCATAATGTACAATAAGTAATTATATTATTATAATTACATAATATATTTTTAATGGTATTTGAAAAAGTTTTTCATCAATATTGTAATTATAAACAAGTATATCTTAACGATGTAAACGGAACAAGAAATTGAGGAAGACCGAAGAAAACCAGATCAAATAAGTCAAATATTGAATGTCGCCACGTGAGGAGTCAGAGAAATCGACGTGCGTGCATGTCATGATGCATGAATGTTGAGGAATCGAGAGAATTATCAGAAAAAAAACAATGTGGTGGTCCAACCTACAACTTCGTGGAGACGGCTTGTTGGTTAGTTAGTTAGTTTAGTTGTTATTAGATAAATATATCCAGTTTAAGAGTAAACATAAAAAAACAAAAATAAAACTTTGCAAATAACCACGGTTTGGCTTTTTTATAAATATTTTATAACAATTTCTATCGTTTGCTTCATCCCCAAGCTTCATCAAGACAATATACGAAATAAAGTAAAAATTATCATCTTTATACAGTAGCATTACAGTTTCATTCACACCGAAGGGTTGTTTCAATAACTTTTTTAAATTACGTTCGTTGTAATGAAAAATATCAATGTTACTAATACCTTATTGTAGATATCACGAATTCGGTAATTACCGGATAAAATGTAATGTGAAAACATTTTAATATATAATAGTTCAACAAGTTAACCACGAAAATCATATATGATTAAAAAATATAAATTTGTGTAGTGGTGAAAAATAAGGTGCAGTGTTTTTATTTTATCTTATTTTAAATACAAACAATAAAAGATTAAAAAATAGTTCAATGTTATAATTCGGTGGATAACAGCGGGAGGATAAAAAGAGATATCATCATCGATTGTCCTTCGTATCCTTCACGACTGTTTGTTCTCACGTGATCATATAGTTCAATTTTTAACCCACACACTCTGGAGCATCTAGAACAAAGGACGACGTTGCTGGAGGAACCGTCACCGTCTCCAGACGGTCTCACCTTTCGTCTCCTCATCTATGTGACGTCGTCTCTGCGCTGTGCTTCGAAGTCTTGCGTGCCTTATGTTCTCTTATTTTCCATTCTGGTCTAGCTTATGTAGTCTCTTCCCAGAGTTCAATTTCTATGTTGGTATTAAAAGCCAGATATAACAGTAAAATAAGTACTCAAATCCTACATCTCCGTTATCTAGCGGTCCATAATATTAAAGAGCGTACATTATTGGTACGTAAACACTTCATATTGTCGGGAATCGCATCAAATCAAATTTTCCGTTCCGTAGAACAACCTACCCCAAATTTTCCGCCATTATGGACGGAGATAACTATCAATCATATTCACGCAGCGTACTCGTAATATGTAATCTAAACAGACGAGTAAATACTTCCCCTCGGTACGCAAAAATGCACCCCTGCTATTGTATTGTTATTGTCTCAATAAGACCTCGGGCCGTTCTTGCGTATGAAATGCAAATGGCCACCCCATCTGGTCGGGAGTATTGAAACATCTCAATTTATTTAATACAAGATCATGAGGGGACTTGGAGCTGTCATCAATTTGGCTTTATGACATCTTCTCATCTTAAAGGGGGATGCTCAAAGAGCAAGGATTTTATCATAGAGGGCGAGGACAGACAAATGTTATTTAAATTTGTTCTATCTTCCTGTCGTAATATTAATGACACGGTACTTTGTTCTCATGGGACTCGATTACGTTTTTTGATTGGGTGCACTGATATTCTTAATAAAATCGCTTTATCTTAAAATCATCGAATATAAAGAAGGTATTACACTCAATGTCAGTGTTCGTTTTTATAAAGGTTGCGGCAGCACAACTTCTTTATTTCAAAACATAATTAAACCCATAGTATGAATCCGAAATTTTTTATTTGTTTTTTATAATGTAGGCACATACCTAAAGTTTTGTTTTACTTATTTTTGAAGATCAAATAAGGTAGGTGACGTCCCCTATTCTCCATACACTGAGTAAACCGATTTCTGGCGTTTGTCATGACTCTTGCCAGCATATCAGGCGTTATCTTGGCAATTTCTTCCTGGATGTTGGTCATCAAATATTTTAGGCACCCTGAAAGGTTCACATAAACATGGGATTTCTGTCACGGGATGGCTGTTTTGAGGTAACACTTCCCAGAGCGCCTCATCTCAATTAGAGGCGATTTGGAGTGGCCGGCCCGCTCTCCCGATTTGTACCCTTGAGTTTTTTTTCTATGGGGTTTTTTGATTTGTATTTCATATTTCATCAAATTTTTTTTTGAAAATATTCTCTATAATCGCTTAAATATTTTGGTCATACAGAACGAATACACAATAGAAAAAATTCAAGCATTGTTTTTGGTTGAGAAAATTTTAATAAATCAAAAAAAAATCCTATCTGATAATGAATGGCGGCCATGTTCGAAGTTAGAAAAATCCACAAACGTGCGTGACACGTTTAAGAACGGTATAGCAGTCCATAATTTCTTCTATATTCATAGTGTGTAGTGGATTTACCTATATATTTTTATTATATATATATATATATATATATATATATATATATATATATATATATATATATATATATATATATATATATATATATATATATATATATATATATATATATATATATATATATATATATATATATATATATATATATATATATATAATATATATATATATATATATATATATATATATATATATATATATATATATATATATATATATATATATATATATATATATATATATATTATTTTTACACATTTACACTTTTTTGCACTGCTAAAAAAACATGTTTCGAACTAAACACGTTATTCGTAAGCGTAAAAAATAACATTTATAAAAAAACAAGGTCGTCGTAAAATGTATACTCGCTAAGTGTGGGCTTCTGCTATCTGAAATATTTTTCTGAAAATTGAAAAAAAAAAAAATTTAAATTAAATTTTGAATTATTATTTTATTCTCAAAATCTCATTTATTTCTGTTTGAATACATATGATACTATTATAATTGTGAAATAAATAATTTAATTCACAGATAGCTTTTTTTTGACGATGAGAATACGATACCGTCTGAAACAGCCACTATAGATTTATAAGCTTATATTCTGAAGATGAAATGTAATTCAAGAACTTTAAATTTACGATTTTCATTTTGCGAAAAGACGTCTCGAGGTGAAGAGATGTTCTCGAAGTAAAATAATTGAACTGTGAGATTTCCAAGTCACTTTGACACATCTTTATTACATTCCTAATATTTCAAACTTCGATTCAACTTACTGTGCTGCTCTGAAAACTATTTAAAATATTTGACAATGGTGAAAATCTTATTTTTATTATAACGAATTAGAAAATGAAAAAATCCTTCGTTTTTTGTTCCTCGAAGAAAACAGTTATTATCGTTGGCTGTCAAACTGATTTCTTACAAAGTATGCTGGACTGCCAATCATTGGAAATTAGACGAACTATACGTGTGGGTGTTCACTTCTTTCAACTGATTCTTGGTCGAATACATCACTCGTATATTTTTAATGACATTGTTTGTCCCTGACAATTATCTGCGACAACGGTAACACACAATTTTATTTTCCTGCCACTGTGGAGAACCAATTTACCTAACGTAATGCCCATGGGCAGGGCTATTTTCTTCTAAACCACATCTCTTTGGATATGGATATCTTTCACGATAGTGATGCTACCCTCAGTAAGCATATATCGTCGCCCCAGAGCAATAGTGAGATAAACCAGTGCCATCTTGACAATATAACAAGCCGTAATGTTCCTTTGATATTGTTTATGGTTTGACTTGGTGGAGGCCTTGCACTTATTTGAGTCTCCAAGGCCCTAGGAGACTCAAATAAATTCAAGGCCTCCACCAAGTAAAACCATAAACAATATCAAAGGAACATTACGGCTTGTTATATTGTCAAGATGGCACTGGTTTATCTCACTATTGCTCTGGGGCGACGATATCTCTATTGTATTCAATTTCTATTAGTTAATGTTGGTTTTGTGTTTTTGTATTAGTACTGAATACAGAAAACTATTAAACGAAATAAACACATTATACAGTTTCACTAAAATGCTTTAAACGTTTCTTCTAAATTCACTATAATTTTGAGTTGAAAATTCATACATATATTTTTATTTATACACAAGCATTCATTTATGATACATTTGAATGAACATAATACATTTACGAGGAGAACTTAATTGAATTCTGGTAACTTTTTATAAGAAAATGTAAGTTTTTTCCAATTAATTTATTTATTATTTTTCTCCATAAATGTGTGTTTCATTGGAATTTGTACTTTTATGGATTACTATCTTTGGTTTTGACTTATTTATATTTCAAGAGAGAGAAGAGGAGAGGTCACCTCCAAAACATATAGTGTATACTGTTCTATTTTGTAAATATACTCATATTAAATAAATAAGGTGTATTATACCGTTTTTTTAAATCTCATAAAAAAAATTCCTCTCATAAAATAAAGAATATTTAATAAATAATTCAATAAACACAAAGCAATATTCACTTCTGAAACGGACACCATAACTCGCCCCGGGCATAATGGAAATAGGGTAAATTCAAGGAGGGGGATGGGATACTCTATGGTCGATCTTGCAACAATACTCCTCGACGCAGCCAATCTCCGACCGGAAACTTTGCCACCACCATTGAAATCAAGTTTGCAATGGCCTGGGGTAATAGACTGTTCATATTCCCCGACATGATCGCGGAGGTGAGCAATGGAAGCTGTGTTCATGTAACCATGGCAACAGAGAACCAATTATGTATGGGTCATCTAGCTTCTATTGTGTCCAATTCGGTAATTGATTGATTTATTAGCTTAGTTAGGCCAGGGACTTGAACTTGATAATTTAAACTTGTAAAGAAATTAAAATAAAACATCTAAGCTTATATTTTACGGGTATGATATGTTGTATAATCATATTTCTATTGCGTATTTTTTTTAAATGCAATGAAAAATGACAAGTTCAGTACGAATTTTTTTTTCGTGTAAATTTGAATAAAAGTGTTTTGAAAATATTATATAATATATGTTTAACGTTATTAAATAAATTAATGTTTATCTCGTTATTTTTAATTCTTCAAAACAATTTAATCATCAGGGGTGCATGTTTTTCATAGATTTTATTATATTTTGTTAGGATTACTTTGCAGCAAAGTCTAGGGAATCCACTTCGGCCTTTTTAATGTGGTAGTTTACCATTGCTTTCCACATTTCATGACATCTGATAGGTACCTAGACTATCACTATTTTCAGTATCTTGCGAATTTTACCAGACCTATAAACAGTAAATGAAATTTTTTTTTTTCATAATGTCATTTTATCTTTTTTTATTAGTTTAAAAAAATTATGATCCTTACTGGTGATTATCTCAAGGATATTACTAGTTGTTTCAAAATGTTATATCTATATTTTGTGTTTTCTTCAACTCTTCAGAGCTGACTCATTCAAGTTCTGGAGTCCATGGACTATCTATATATGTTCCGAAATTCGACTTACATCTGAGGAACCCTGGTCAGCAGGAACATTTAGGGCATACCTATAAGTAGAGTAAAAAGTTTAAAAAATCTTTACTATTACCATAAAAAACAATTAACATAATACCTATTGGAAAATGAAATTCATTATATTCACTAAGTTTACAATTATTTTATGTACTAAAGCTAGCTAACGAACTAACCATCACGCCGTTTCCCCGGAGTGGTAGGCAGAGGATGGACCGCTAAACTGTTCTATCCTGACATAAATCTTGTGTCCCTTCTACATTTACGAACCTTAACACGAACTTTCAGTATTTGATTAATTTGGTCAGGCCATTTCTTTCGTGGTCTTTCTCGACTTTTTTTTCCATTCACACTATTGGTATTTATCTTTTTGAGCATTATTGCCACGTCCGTTCGTTCCATATGTCTAAACCCTAGGTTCTCAAAGTGGGCGATAACGCCCCCTTGTGGGCGTTTGAGACTTTCAGGGGGGCAGTTGAAGACACTGAAAAAAAAAGAGAGCGTGGGAAGATAAAAAAAATATATTCTAAAAAAAAAAATATTGGTTTACTTTGTTATTGTACATATGTATTGTAATCATTTTACCTTTTTTGATATAATTTTTATGGAAGGGGGGCGTTAAACGTTTATTTTTCTTGTAAAGGGGGCGGTGGCCCATAAAAGATTGGAAACCTATGGTCTAAACCATCTGAGTGACTATTCTTTGTTTTATTTAGGACGTATTCATCCGCCTCACATTCCTTTTTTTATTGGGTATTTATATAACGTTATTAATTTATAAATGATGCTGGTAGCCGATGTCACTGTCGGGAAACGAACCCGGGAACTTCGGTGTAGCAGTGTGATTTCTGCTTTTCTGCCACGTGCGCCATTGTGAGTTTAAAATATTTTGTGATTATGATCAACTGTATTTATAAATTTTAAGACAAAGCTTACCCGTCCTTGAATCAGAAAACATTAAAGTTTCACTGGTGAAGGCTCACAATACAATTAACAGTATAAACGAGATGGTACTAACAGATGACTCCAGCTGAGTATCAAAGTTTTCCACTAAAAACAGAACACGAGTACCCCACTGCACATTCGCAAGTCGTTTCCAGAGTTAGCTGTAGTCGGAGATGCACTGAAGTTGCTCTATGCGGTGAAGGGTGAACTTTAAACTTCGATTCATCAAAAGATCAATACGGAAAACTACTTGGAACGTGTACCATTCACTAGTGACGGCAAATACTACCATAAATAACCGCAGCTCTGCGTAGTGCGCAAATGAAACGAGCTTATTACATTTGGAAAAAATCGTTTTCAAACTAATTCTTTAAAAATTGTAAAAAAAAAACTTGCTTATCATTACGCCATCTCACTAAAAGGTGAGGCAGAAAGAATCAACTACCAAAGTTTTATTTCCTGACATACTAATCTCGCTTCCTCAACATTCGTACATCGTGTCATGTACGCACGTTGATTTATCCGACATTCAAAATTTAGTTTATTTTATCGTGCCGAGTATTCCTAGGTCTTCATATATTTCTTGTACCATTTACATCCTTAATATATACTTTCTTACCATTATTTCTTCGTATATTATTTTCGTGTCTCCAAAAGCAACTAACGGTTTTTTTAATTAACTGTAATTAGATACCTAACTTAACTCTAGTAAGAACTTGACATTGGAACCAACGCACATAAAGGTTCGAAAAATCACGAAAATTGATTTAAACAGATATTTTTCTTTTATTAACTGTTAAAATTAGAAATACTTTGTTATGAATATCACCATTGATTATATTTAGCCACGACAGCTGTTTCGCTTAACAATGTTAGCATCGTCAGGTCTTACAAGCAACTGTTGATTGTAAGATCTGACGATGCTAACTTCGGTTAGTGAAACACCTGTCGTGACTAAATATAATCAATGGTGATATTCATAACAAAGTCTTTTAATTTAAACAGTTAATAATGTTGAAATATCAAAGTGTTTCCTCCAAAAATATAACAGAAATAACTGAGTTTAAAAGAGCATAAGAGCATACTACTTAAATAGTCTAAATAAACTAGTCTTTCGTAAAAAGTACGGTAAATCAGAATCTCTAGCTTTAGTTAAGAAAAAAAATAATTAATTTAAGATTTTTCAACTTCACGTACATTTAATTCCGATGTCTCAAACTATAAATAAACATAATTTTAAATCTTCAGTTTCTGATACACTCTAACATCTTAAATATTTAACACCTTATATTGAATTAGCAGGTTAAAATACTACGGAATAATTTCGAATACCGTTTGCCAATATTTTTATTTCATTTGAAATGAATATCTCCTATAAACTTAAATCGACTCTCTGGAGCAATGATAATATTTTTTAACACAATTTATAGCTAACAAGCAATGAAACAAAGTCCCTTGCTAGCTTTTCCACTTAGAGTGCGCCTTCTCCCTTTAAAACACTTAAAAAATCAATACTTCGACGCCCCCGGCAAAAAATAAAATCTGCCATTGCTAGAGGTGAAAATTTTCAATTTACGTCGATAAAAACAAGAGCGTGACTCGTCTGAGAAACATTTCGCTAAAGCTGGTACTAAAGCTGATTTCTATAAACTTTCTCTGAGACGACTCAAGTATTCAGTTTTTTTTTTATTATTCGGAAAAAGCTGTAATCACATTTACATGGATATAGAAATAGTGAACCACATTGAATTCATAATCTTGTTACCTGTCTCAAACAATAAAAGTCGGGTTACCAGAGTCGCAATTTCGTCTACGTAAAATGTATTATAATAATGCTATAGATGGAATAGGGATATTTCGAAATGTTCAATATAAAAAAGTACTTAAGGTGAATGCTCGTAGAAAGCAGCGATTCTCTTCGTATAATACACATATACTTCTTAAATGTACGTAGAAAAAGGTACATATTTACATGTAGGAAAAATGAATTGCATATATTAACATTTCGTATCGGTCATGTTAAAAGTCGCAATATTCGACATGCGTGTATGACTAGCTGTATAAATGTGAAGGAAGCTACATAGGTGTGTCAGGGTAAAATAATGTGGCGCTCCATTATCTCTGCCTACCTTTCCAGAGAAAGGGGGTGATGGTTTGTTTATTTTTTATGAATATTTCATCTTTATTATCACGTGTTCCATGATTATTTTTTTCAAGAGTATCATCAATCCTTTTATTGTCATAATTCGATCAAGCAGTGTGAAATTACTACATATTTTAATCTCGATTTCTTAAACAATATTTCAAACGTCGTTTTTTATCGTCTTTTATTATTCGCACTCTTTCAAAATGTCCTAATTTGTATTTTATAATGATTCTTACCAATGAAAACAAGCAAATCATAATGCCCCAATAAAACGATAGATGTCACTAATCACAAGCTTTCGCTTATCTGTTCTGTATAGCTATTAAATAGAATAAAAATATGGAATCACACACACCATTTACATATTACTCTCGTTAATTTTATTTTCGCGAGTGCGAAGGGGACAAGTTTTTAGTCGTGATTTAAATTCGAATATCGCATCTGACGGTCTCGAACTATTTTCATAAGCGGATATTTTTATTGATGATGCTTAAGTCCTCGGCAATTTACGATTACTTATATTATTATTTTAGCAATTATAAATTTAAAAAAAAAACTAAAAAAAAAACACCTTTGACTTCAACCATATCAAATTGATTAAATGATTATGAATGTTTCGTATTATTAGATTTAAAAAATCTCGTTTTGATTTTTACAGCGATTACAGATAGAGGAAAAAGAATATTTATTATAAAATGTTTGTTTGTATACAAATACAAGTAATCTAATAGACAAATACAAGTAAATATCTTAATAGATGGCGCTAGTGTAGATGGACCTACCAACAGTGAAGTTATTTAAAAAAATATTAACATATATACAAATTCCAAAAATTTGTAAGACGTGGTATCGTAAGAAGGGCGGAATGGTGAATGTTGTTAAACATAAAATGATCGCTTAACCCAACCAATGACAGGTCATAAGTCCTCTTAACGCCTCGACTACCATATTCTTTTTCCAAATAATTAATATTTTCGTCTCTCTTGAGATACAATTAATCCTTATAAAATATTTAATACGAATATTTACATCATTGTTGAAACTATTGTAATTTAAAAGTTATTATATAATAATAATGTATTTATTCTATTTTTGTTCTTTACAGGTTCTCTTCATGGACACCAACTCTCACAGCTATGTGAGGGAAGACGGTCGCTGCGAGTTTCTTCTGAATACGTTTGATGCCAGCTCCGGTATACTCCGTAATCCAAGACACTCCCTACCACCCAACACCACATGCCGGTATCATTTTCAGGTAGGCCAATCAACAATGTTCTTGAACAACCATAAGTAATTTGCATAACAGTAACTTTTGTTGCAAACCTGAAACGTAAGCTTTATAAGAAACAATACTTCATGTATGAATTACAGAAAATTTTCTAACTAAATACATGAGGTAAAAATAAAAAGCTTAAAAACGATAAACTGCTGACTTGGAGACCGTGGACGGCGAAGAGAAGTGCAGGGCGACCGCAACTGCGGTGGAAGGATAATCTAATCAGACACGTCGGAATAACCTGGATGCAGTCTGCACAGGACAGAATGACATGGAAGCAAATGGAGGAGGCCTTTGTCCAGGAGAGGACGGGAATTGCCTAAGGAAGAAGAAGAAGAAGAAAAAATGTGCGGAAGCATATTATTTATGTTTAATTTAAATTATTTAATACATATTCGAAAATCAATAACTTCTCTTTGTATTTTTTCAACACTTTATTACAATTTTCACAGAAATGTTTTGGTTTGTGACCCAAATTAAAAATTTGTACATCGAAAAAGATTGGGTCACAACCGAAACATGTCTGTGAAAAATGTAATAAAGTGTTGTAAAAATACAAAATGCAGCTATATTTTTTCAAATATGAATCTACAACACAAAGTGTAGGCAAATATCAAGAAATATAATACATTTTCAAAATGTTATATACAAGTTATTACTAGACTCGAATATCAAGTTAAGTATAACCCCAAACTCAAACTCTCTACTCAAACACAGTTTGTTATTATAAGTTAATTAAAATAACAAACATTGTTTAAGTAAACCTGACGTAGCTCCGGCAGGAATGAAACCGGTTAGTTTAATAAAACAAAATGCAGTAATGTAAAAACAATGTCATCATTATCGGCTGTCCATCGTGTCTGCGGAAGACTGTCCTTCGCGATTGTGGATCCACTAAAGAGCCGAATCCTGGACACACACACACACTCTCTCTCTCTGTGGCATCTTGACCCAGGGAAAGCGTTGGCAGTGGAGCCGTCACCGTTTTCTGAAGATCTCTCCTTTCTCCTCCTTCTTATTTCTGTGGCATCGTCTCTGCAGTGTGCTTCAAAGTCCTGGGTGGCTTTATTATAATTTTTCTCCACCAAGGTTTGTCTTCTGAAATATTTTCCTAGCAATCACTGTCGATATTAGTCCTTTGCTGGTTCGCTTTTAGGGAATACTTGAAACGTTTAGTCTGACCTCCGTGTGAACGTTTCTATTGGGTCAACTGGGAATACAGAATTTTCCTTCGGAATAAAGTAAAACCAGTTAAGATATAATATTCATTCAATTTTACTTTTCAATGAAATGCATTACTTTTTAACTAAAAATATTACGTTTTTTTTAATCATTCACTAATGCCAATCAAAGGTATTAATTTCGATCAGATAAGTATATACTATACAGGTATATACAAGATAGAGATATCATTTTGCAGCTGGAGTTTTTCTTGGAGTTGTTCTTAACGCTCCTTAAATTATTTTTGTAGCTATTCTTAACCCACATATTTTACAGACATTAGTATTGATCACAATTAGTGGAAAAGTCTCATTTTGACCATGCCAAATCATGGCGATGTCAAGTCAATGAATATAATGATATAACTTCATTTGTAACATTTTTTCCAGGGTCGGACTAACGAGATAGTATGGATCTCCTTCATTAAATATTACGCCGCCTCACCGGACCCGGCTGCCTTCGACCAGGGCACGGACTGTAATGCCCAACTCCGGATCTGGGATGGGAGAGTCGTCGAAGGGGAATCTGAAGATAAGGTAATAATAAATACGATTTTTACACTTTCTGCACAGAATCATTTTCTAAATTATTTGAAAATCTTTTTCAAATTGAATGTTATCGGAAAACATCCATTAATTTTATTATACGAAAAATATATAAATGTGAAGGAGAGCCAATTTAAAAATATTTGAATGTCGCTACGGATACCAAAAATATATATTCACCAGGAGATTACGGGCGGACGTGGCTTATATTATATAATTAAATAAATAATAATTAAATAATAAATACGAATGAAAACGTCTGTTTTCTAGAAGTATTATTAGATTAACATCTAGAAAACAGCCGATTTCATTCGTATTAAGGATTTAATATGGAATTCAAGAAACAATGAATAATATTGAAATACTTTAAAAATACTATTCATGAATAAACAATTAAAAAAAAAATTATAAATATAAACATTTCTGACACTTTCGATATTTTTATTCATTCCAACTTTGTGATTTTGAATAGGTGTACTATATAATATAATATATAACAATGTTTGTAAATTATGCATACGTATACCTAAATCTGTTTAGAACTAAACTCATTGCATGTTTTAAAGCTTGTGACGCGACGTAATTAAGCAGGTTTCGATAAATAAAATGATATATTGCGTTAATATTTTAGTATTAGGCGTAACTTTTGTGCAAGAGGGGCGCATGGATTTCATTTTTCTTCTACTGTCTTTGTGTCCACGTCTCGAAAAATAATATTTTAAATTAAAGGGATAAAAATTGGCTACGAGTTTAAAAAAAAGCATCAGGGAAGTGGTTTTTGGGTCATTTATTTTTCAAAGCTAACGCTATAACTTCTACCAGTGACCAACTTCGTCAGATATCACAATACCCACCCGTTTCTAGAAGGGTCGAACGAATTATCGCCGAAACACTTTCTTTACGAAATACCGACGAAACAAAACAATTAATTTTCATTTAGGCAGTACACTTAATTAGAATTCATAATTTGATTATACATAACTCGGTAATGCCCTCGGGACTGAATGAAACAGGAGAGGTAAGATAAATATATTAATGAGATGTAATTTCCACGAAATTAATACTTTTACTCTCGAATTTCGCATCTAAAGGTATAAATGAAGGGTTTTTTGAGTCAAGGACCATAAAGTGGATCAAATATTAAGGGTTCTTAAATTACTAAAATAATTATTTTCCTTTTTATAAGCTTGCATTATAACATGCCTTCTCTTCTAGCGATAAAACTATGAAATAATTGCCTAATATTTTATGATTTAATTTATTTTAATTCAATTCAAGCAATGTTTGTATGTGTGAACATTATAGATTCGACAATTGCGATGAAATTATAACTTTTTATTAATATTACTTCAGCCGAACTTTTAATAGTGAATCTGAAAAGTGCATATGAATACATTCTCAGTGTGATACGCAGTTAAACCTTTTAGCCCCAGGACTATAGAGCATATATTCGGATGTACAACTGTTTATTTATGTTCATATTGATTTTTATTGTTTCTTGAACAATGATGTAAAACTCCATATTAAATAATTAATACGAATGGAAACGTCAGATCTCTAGAAGTTTTATTATATTTTATGGAAATGACATGTTTTGCCCTTCTAAGGCATTATCAAATGTTTTTTTTTATTACATTAACAAAAAAATGTGAAGCTTTAAAACAAAAACATATACAGATTCAATAAGCGTTCCAATTCCTATAAGAAATACTGCAAGTTATCAGATTATTCAAAATAAAATAAAAGCGATTATTAGATGTTTATATGCATATACTCGTATAGTATTTTTTTTATTTCAGTCAAAATTACTTTTAAATTATTCTATATTCGCTCACACTCTGTGTTATGGATTACATTTTGAATAACTATTTTAAAACATTTGATGCAATGCCTTAGAAGGCGAAACATGTCATTCCCATAAAATATATAATAATAAAACTTCTAAAAAACTGACGTTTTCATTTGTATTAATTTTTATTTAATGTTTTTTTTTTTAATTTACATACAGTGTACGTATATATTCGAATGTGGCAATAGCAAAGCGGGCCCGATAGTAGTTAATAAAACAAAATAAAAAATTCCACGTGTTGTCTGAAATCCCGCTAGACGGTACGTGTCGCCTTTTTTCGCGAATTTATTCTTCACGGGAACAACAATTTCCAATCTGCATACAAAAACGTAACAGTATCTCACCGCTTGACAAACAAACGAAAAAGTACGGGCGCATAAATCCCATTCACCTTCCAGGCAGGAACGTGTGAACGGTGTCACTGCAAATATATTTATAGTTAAACGAATGTGGAATAACCCTTTCGCCGAGACCTACTTGATACGCTGCAATCCTAGTCGCATCAGTGCTGTAATTAGCTTTAGCAATAACCACGTGGTTATATTTGCAATACATATTTATTCATTTATTATAATTATAACATTACGATTTATGAGGTTTAAACGTGTTTTTTTATTACATTAACAAAAAATGTGAAGCTTCAAAACAAAAACACGTACAGATTCAATTAGCGTTCTAATTCCTATAAGAAATATCTGCAACTTATCAGATAATGCAAAATTTAATAAAATCAAAGCGATAATTAGATGCTTAAAAATCGCACTTATATGCATATAGTGTAATTTTTTTATTTCAGTAAAAATTACTTACAATTTCTTCTATATTCGCTATCACTTTGTATTGTGGATCCACATTTTGAATAACTTTTCGAAAACATTGTATTTTTACTACATTTTTTTGCTCTTTTTAACCAGCACGTTTCGGGACTACCTCGGTTTAGAATTTTGTTTAAAGCATAATTAAATAAATATCGTCTTTTCCAAATTAAAATAATTACAATAAAAATTTGAATCACATTTAAAAATCTTATTTTCTAAATTTATTTAGAACAATTGTTCACAAAAATATCAGCAAATCAGAGGCTTTTCCTTAACTAACAATTTTGTTTTAATATAAACTTTCAAAAAAATCTGCACTGAGGAAGGGCTTTTGTTTGTAAAAAATGCTAAATAGTGTTGTAGAAATACAATGTTTTCAAAAAATTATTCAAAATACTATAATATTATTTTATTTCCTGTCTATAAACTTCTACCAAAAAATCAATATTTTTAATCAGAATGTCATTTCAATCACATTATTTAAAGATAAACAACCATATTTAAGCATTAACAGTTTCAAAATTTTCAGTGGAAAATACCCAAACAAACCAATAAAAATAATTTATGGAATTTAAAAAAAATAGTTAGCACCCTACAACAATAAGATTTTGCTAATAGCACGGTTAAAATATTCGTAGATTTAAATTAATCATTAATCAGAATTTTTTAAATAAAACTAACTAATTTAATAACCACCACGCAATTTCGCCTAATTCAGGAACTAACATTCGCCTACTGTCTACGCACGTCTGTCGTTTTTAATAAAAATAAATAATTTAATTAAAATCGATTTTTTTTAACAAAACGTAAATCACTTTTAAAAATAGAAATAACATTCTTTGTAGATAAATCATGACAGCGTGCTAGAATTCGATCACTCAATTTTTAATTCATTAGTGTGAACGTTTGACTGACTTCTAAAATTAAATAAAGCTGCTGCACTATTTTGGATAGAATTTTTATAAACCGTTCATTCGTGTTTGAAAACCGCTCATGTCACGATCAACGTTTTTTTTAACGGATTTCTTGTCTATTCATAAAATCAGTACTTGTCAACTCCAGAGATTTAGGAATTCTGTATAACTAAAGCGATAAAATGTATTTTTGTTTTAATATGACACCTATGCTGTTTAAGCATATTATTTTCATAAATATTTTCAATTTACATTTTTGTTTATCCTGCCATTGGAAAAAAGTAAATAAATTAAACAAAATGAATTTTAGAGGCAACAAACTTTTGAAAATAGGTTTTTTGGGTGCAAACATTACTATCTACAATATAATATTTCAAATATTTTAGAAAAAAAAAACATTGTTTATACAAATTTGAAAATACGTATTGTTATACTTTTTTATAAAAGTATATGCTAATGATGTAAATGGAACTAGAAATAGAGGAAAACCGAGGAAAACGTGGCGTGTTCAAATAAATCAAATATTATATGTCGGCCACGTGAGGAGTCAGGGAAATCGACGCGGGTGCATGACACAATGTATGTATGTTGATGAAGCGAGAGAAATATGTCAGGAAAGAAAAGTGTGGCAGTCCATTTTTTCTATCTACCCCTTCGGGGAGACAACGTGATGATTAGTTAGTTATTTAGTTACTTGTTTTATTTATTAACGACTCAATATATTTGCAACTCCGACGCATAGATTGGTCATGTACGAGTATTTATTTATTTATGAAACCTTATGTACTTGTTTAAAGAAAACAAAATTTAATTTTTTTAATTATGTCTTGAACAAATTTATTTTTAATATTTGATTAGTAACAGGCGTTAACACGATAGAATGTCATAATAATGAAATGATTATGGATTGAAACAATTTTTTCTTTAAGTACTTTTTTATAGTAGAACAGTGGGAAAAAGTGTGTTTTGGTTCATTAATAACTAGTTATTTTATTTAATTATTTATAATTTCAGATTTCTGCGATGATGGTAGTTTTTATAACAAAAACTAGAGTTAAATTCTTACAGTACTCGGATCCTATTTTATACACTTTTTTGCCAATATATGAAAATTTTATAAAACTTCAGATTACTATTAATGTTTCAATGAAAAATTGTACTGTAATATGCTCTGTGTCTTATATGTTTTAATAATAAAAAATGGCATCGAATGTATTTCTCTTGGCTTTGGAATAAATCCGTAGACATTGTTAGGAGAACAAAGTTGTAGATATTGAAACAAATAGATATTCTGTCATGGCCTTCGCTGTGGCGGTATATTAGTATTATTTCGATTTTAAAATACGGCTACTGTTCTCCTAATATTCCCAATAGCAAAGCCCCACAAACTCTCATCGGCGCACAAAGCCGACCGGGAGTAAAATTTATCACAATTGAGAATAGTTCCAACTACAAATAATAATGTGTGAAGTTTCCCGGCTATCCCGCGGGACCCGGCGGTACAGCCCTGCATCAGATAGTTTGGCATCATTTTTAATGCACTGTTCTGGTATATTACGAATGTAATCTTTTAGTACCACGAAGTTTCTGAATTTTTCCCACTTGTTAAGTATATCGCAGAATAGATGTTCTCTTCCATTATCTCTTGTGAATTTTTATTACGGTACTTTGGATTTAAATTTATCAACAAAAAATATATATTTATATTAACAACAAAAACAACAAACCATCACGCTGTTTTCCCGCAGGGGAAGGCAGAGAGAACGGACCGCCACACTAATCTATCCTGACACACCTCTCTAGCTTCCTCCACATTCATTCATCGAGTTATACACTCACGTCGATTCTTCCGGCTTCTGACATGACCAACCTTTATTATTTGATTAACAATTTAGTCATGCCATGTTTTCCTCAGTCTACCTCGACTCCTTACTCCATTTGCAAATGACAGTTTGTAATATAAGTGTAAATAAAGATATCTTGGAACAGGTGAGGGAATTTGTGTATTTAGGTAGTATGTTCACAGCGGATGGCCGAACGGACAGTGATGTTAAAAGAAGGGTTGGTGCAGGTAATAAAGTGAATGGAGCTTTAAAAATAGTTGTTGGAAACAAGAATTTATCAATGAAAGCGAAAATGGCCGTTCACAATGGAGTTCTGGTCCCAACCCTTATGTATTTATATAAATAACCTCAATTTATTGCATTTGCTACATTATCATTGAAAATATACATACAATTTACCTCTGTACAAAACATCTTCACCATTATGATGAAAAAAATAACTATTGGTTTAAAGTTTCAATTTGGGAGCACCACACAGAAAAAATATTCATTATTACTTAAACAATTATGTAATCTGTAATCTACTAAATTATTTATTTATGTATAAAAATACGAGTTTAAAAAATCTACGTTTATTACACTACGAAAATACATTGAAAATATGTATGTTATCATTTTTTTTTCACATAGGCTCTTTATTTAATTTTAACAAGATAAAAAGGTTTCTTTTATTTAAACTTTTTGACCTAGAAATGTAAATACGAATGCATATGCAAATCATATAAAACAATTGTACCTATATCAATTGAGACGAAAATGTAAATTGTTTTTTTTTTGGAAACAGAATATGGTGGCCGAGACGTTTACAGGATTATGGATCTGTCATTGGTTGGGTTAAGCGACCGCCTTATGTTAACAAATACCCCCATTTCGCCCTTCTTACGACCACCACGTCTGACAATTTTTTGGAACTTGTATATATGCTAGTATTTTAAATAACTTTTCACATTTTCAGGTCAATCTACACTAGCGCCATCTATTAAGATTATTTGTAAGCATTTTGTAAGCATACGACTAATCCTTAAAAAAATTATTAACCCGCAACGGGTAAAATCTAGTATGTGTCTACAAGTATTTGTATACATTCAAAAAAACTAATCGTATAAAACAGTTCAAAATAACACAACTGGAAACTTTCAAGATAGAAACTAAAAAACTATAAGAAACTAAAACGTTTTCCTTTTGAGACCTCGATCATCCAATTCGTCGTGAAGCATAACTTATCTTTTAATTATTTAAAAAAATCGCTTAAAAAAATTCGCTAGTTTGGAGCGTTAATTTAAGGGCATTATACACCAAAAACGTTTCAGTAATGTAACTGAAAGTCGGTGTGTTTAAAACAATTACGTTGACAGGACTTCATACATCATTCCATTAAACTAACACCCGACCAGTAGCGACTTAATCCTCTTGAGTTATCTCAGTGAACATGCAAACATGCTCTAAACTTCTCTGTCATGTTCCATCATACAGTATCATACTTTACTGCAGTGTTCACATTTGTAACAACACCTTTAAAGTTTTATTAATTGTTTTAAGAATCATGGCCCTGTTATAAACAAATAAAATGAAAATACTTACTAGTTACAGAATATTTCATGCGTGTTTTTTCAGATGATGTTAACATATTTTAGATTGCTGTTTTTGAAATGGAAAATTCTCCGAATTTTTGTTTGAATTTTAGAGCTATATAAACGTTAAAATTATTAAATAATACGAAACAAGTTAATGTATATAATGTCACATTAATAAATCGAGGCAAATATAGGTTTTAGGGTGTTTACAATATTTTATAAGGGTTAATTGCATCTCAATAGAGACGAAGATTTAAATTATTTGGAAACAGAATATGGTAGTCGAGGCGTTTACAGGACTTATGACCTGTCATTGGTTGGGTTAAGCGATCACTTTATTGAGATACAATCAATCCTTAAAAAATTATTAACCCGCAATGGGTAAAAATCCAATATTTGTCTACATGTATTTGTATACAACAAAAGAAAATACTTTATACAATAAATTACACGACGATTAGACGACCTTCTGGCCGAGTGGTAAGTGCATCGAGTGCCACCCCGAAGGTTCCGGGTTCGATTCCCCGTGAGGACAGTGTGATTGTCACACTGTCTTTGGTCTGGTGTAGAAATAACGTGACAATAAAATGTTGATAGATTAGCTACATATCACATGTCACGAGAATCACTGTGATAGTTATAATACCCTTTAAATCGATTTGGCTCATGCTGTCATGATGTAAAGAGCGATTCGCATCGGTTAAAGTGTGACAGTCTATTCTTTCTGCCTACCCATTCGGAGAAACGGCGTGATGGTTAGTTAGTTAGTTAGTTAGTGACTCTCGTGACATGTGATAGGTAGCTTATCTATCGCCATTTTATTGTCACGTGAAATCTACATCAGACCAAAGGCAGTGTGACAACAGTATTTTTCCAATTTTGAGATTATTTATAACTCAGTTTATATACTTCTCCCTGTGATGAGGGTATGAAACTATAAACATTGAAAATACGTTTTAAAATTGGTAATTCAAATTTTAAATGTAGGTATATTGTCGTTCCCCTTGCAATATAATAGGTTTTCGATCATTGCAAAGGTGTATTTTTGATCCCAATTGGTGTTAAACATAAAGGCTAATAACTAGGGAAATGTGGAAAATTATTTAATTAAAAAAGTGAATTTCAAACTTTTTTATTAAGATGCCATCTGTATTACATAACACGCGTAACCGTAAACTATTATTATTTTTAAAAACTAACTAACTTACTAACCATCACGCCGTCTCCCCGAAGGGTTAGGCAGAAAGAATGGACTGCCACACTTTTCTTTCCTGACATATTTCTCTCGCTTCCTCAACATTCATACATCGTGTCATGCACGCGCGTCGATTTCTCTGACTCCTCACATGGCCGACATTCAATATTTGATTTATTTGATCGTGCCGCGTTTTCCTCGGTCTTACTCTATTTCTGGTTACATTTACATCATTAACATATAATTTTTTTACCATTCTTTCTTCATTCATTCTTTCAATATGTCCAAACCATCTTAATGATCCTTTCATTATTTTGTTCATGACACCATCATTCGCACAACATTCGCTTTTTATATTTTCATTCGGCACTCTATCATACACAGAGTATCCACACATTCTTCTAAGAAATCTCATTTCAACTGCATTTATTCTACTTTCATCCTTGTTTTGCCAGTTCCATGCTTCGCTTCCATACATAAGGGTCGGTAGAAGAACACCATTGTGCACTGCCATTCTAGCTTTTTTGGATAGGTTTTTGTTTGCGATGACAACTTTAAGTGCACCATTCACTTTGTTGCCTGCCCCAAGCCTTCTTTCAATATCTCTCTCCACTCGCCCATCCCTTGTAAACATACTACCTAAATACACGAACTCAACTACTTGCTCCAAATTTTCACCATTCACGCTAATGTTGCAGACTGTCGTGGTTTCTTCCTTTTCAAAAATCATTACCTTGGACTTATTAACATTCATCATCAGATCATTTCGCATGCATACCTCATACATACAATTCACCAGGACCTGATTATTTTTATATTATATTTAAACCTGTTTTCACATTTATAAAAACTAATCTTCAGTTGTAATTTACCACGTGTCTAAATGCTTACCTAAAATAATAACATTTTAGTGTAATGGTTGAAAACTCTTATAGGTAGGGTACATGGATAACGATTTTTATCCACAGTGCATCCCTGCCTGAATCTAAAATAAATTTCCTACCGCGTCTTGTTGCAGCCGGCATTATTCATAATTCAGTGGATGCAGTGCGCAGCAGCTCTCAGCGTTCGCTAATGCACCGGTCACGGTATATGAATAATTGAGTGACGGACATTTAGGACCGTGTTTATCTTTCGACCACCACCACCCGCCATTTTGAGTTACCGGCTTAAGAGCTAGCCCCGACACAGCATCGTTAAGCAGCACGGTGTAAGAGACTCGACCGAAAGTCTTACTCACGTGTCGAAATGACAATTCTCACTTATTTGTTTTATGTGTAAGTTAGGAGTTTTAGTTGAATTTGCATTGCCGCAGCTTGGCGTTCGCTCGGTTCGTATGAGGATTAAGTTTGGCACAGGTACACGCCGGCTTAGTTGAGAAACGTTGTACGTGGTACCTACTGACCCCGAGACATATTTTAGTAGCATTTATAAGGACCAGACATAATATACTACACTTACTCTAATGCTCTATTACAGAGCTCCTATGAGACTTCATGGCAAAACATTTTCATACCAGAAACGTCTAAATTAAGTCAGCAAATGAAAGTATCTCATTTTTAATAAATAGTTTTTTTTTTTTTTTTAAATATATTTCATGAAAAATGTAACTTATATATGTAATTATAAAAATACTATTAGAAACAAAACGCTTGATTATTATTTATTTTTTCAAAAATAAACTAAAAACATTTAACATGGACTTATCTTTCTTTGATGACGGCGAGGAACTGTCGTAACCGGTCGTTATTCTAAAATAAATTCTTAATATAAATATTAATAAATTAGGCGCACTCAAAGTCATTACTGCAAATAAAAATATATCCACAGAAGCAAAGATGGCAGTACACAATGGAGTTCTAGGGCCAACCCTCATGTATGGAAGTGAAGCCTAGAGCTGGCAAACAAAGGATGAAAGCAGGATGAATGCCGTAGAAATGAGATTACTAAAAAGAATGTGTGAGAAAACGTTGTATGATAGAATACCGAACGATGAAACAAGAAAAAAATGTAAGACAGACGACTGCATCATGGATAAAATTAAAAAAGGATCCCTGAGATTGTTTGGACATGTGGAACGAATGGATGAGAAGGTGAATGGTTAAAAAGTTGTACACAAGCAGCGTGAGTGGAAAAAGAAGCCGGGGACGACCCAGGAATACATGGCATGACCAAATTAATCAATCACTAAAAGGCGGTCACATTCGAAGCCGGAATAATCGACGTCCGTGCATGGTACGATGTATGAATGTAGAGGAAGTCCGAGAGGTATGCCAGGACAGAGCATTGTGGCGATCTATCCTCTCTGCCTACCCCTCTGGGGAAATACAACACTCACATTTATTAAAAAAATAAAAATTAAATATAAAACATGTTGATGTTATAAATCATTATAACATCTGTCAAAACTGACCATATTTGTAAACAATTTTATAATATTTTATATATTTATATAATATCACTGATGGGGGTTAGTCCGAAACATGTAAAAAAAGAAACATTAAACATACACAACACAAAGTTATGGCAAACATTGAAGAAATAAATAAAAAGTTTTGATTTTTATTGGTTTATGAATATTTTTGTTAAACTAAAGGCGTTAACACCGTGGAATTCCATAATGACGACGAATTTTTTGTGAATTATAACACTGCTGTTTCCACGCAATAGTTAATTTTTATAGACATGCTTCGTAGATTTTACACCTTCACCACCGGGTGAACGATATAAACATCGAGTTTATAAATCGATACGTAATAATTTATAACACGAAATTTTAGTGTTAATGCCTTAACTTCCTTTAAAAATACAATAACTTCTTCTTCTTCTTCTTCTTCCTCTTAGTTAAGGTCGTGTGACCTGTTTGTGACGGTGATGATGATCTTGGGATGATGATGTCCAGCCATCTCTCCATCTCTTCGGCGGCCTTCCTGGCAATCTCTTGCTGCTTGGGGCTTCATCTTTAACAATGTTTGCAATTCTTGTATTCTCCATGCGGTCCACCTGGTCTCTCCAAAAGCGCCTTCTGCTTCTTTTCCATCTCACTATGTCCTCAACACCACAGACGGACCTTATTGATTCATATTTGATCCGATATTTGAGGGTTTTGCCTGCAATGGAGCGAAGGGATCGCATTTCTGCTACTCTAAGTAGGTTCTTAGTTCTATTGGTATCGGCTCTGACCTCTATTCCGTACGTCATGACGGGGCGAACGCATGCCCTGTGTATATTTTCTTTACTTTCGTTAATACAATATTTTTATTATTTTCATTTACGCGTGAGGGAATTTTAAGCTCATAATATATTTTAAAAACGAAAAATAATTTCCCACTTGTAAATTTTAAAAGCGTGGCCCTGTATCAGTGGGGTTAATCTGGATTAAGGTTGTCGCTACCCTTAACATTGGTTTCTAATCACACATCTCCAACGAGCCGAGTTTAGCTTGACAAGATTGGCCGTCATTGCAAAACAACGTAGCACCATTTTATATAATATTATCAAGCTACAAACAAAATACTGAAAGGAACATTTAGGTGATTTGGATATATTGGATAATTAAAGTTTGAACAAATGGTGAAAATGACGTGAATGTAGCACGAAATCGAGACTGTAAAAAATGGGGAATTACCAATTCAATATAATTTTCAATTTGGCCACATAGGGATTTAGGAAAATTAATGTCCTTTCTGACACTGAGATAAAATTCTGGATAGAAGTGTCCAAGAGAGTATATAATTTTATTTATTTATTGTAAATATAAGCAAACTCTGGATATCTCAGCGGTGTCGGAGGGTGTGAACCCTTTTGCTCCCCACAGATATCTCCGACAACACCAGCATAGATTGTTCTTTCTCCCGGTCGTAAAAACTTACCTGCCTTTACTGTTGCCGATGGAAAGAGCAATCAGTTGCTAAACATGATTACATCCGAGATCGGCGTCTTTCATATTAGTAAAAATGCATTCAGAAGACAAATACTCTTGACTTTAGAGAGTTTTTTGTCTTTCTTAAGTAGAACCATTCTTCGTGCGTTCCTGGTACTGTTCTTAAATAGATACCCTAAACTATAAATATGTTTGTAATAGTATTTAAATAATTAAACTGATTTGATTAATAGATTGATTAATTGATAGATGGATTGATTGATTGGTTGGTTGATTGATTGATCAATCCTGACATAAAGAAATGATTTGTTATGTGGTATATCTGGTCAGCACTGCTTTATGGTATAGAAAGCTAGACTCTTAAAGTGGTCACAGTGAGAAAAATCTTTCAATGCGGACATACTCGTATATGAGAATTCTCAAGATACCATAGATGACAAGAATGACAAATAAATTGCTGATAAATATAAGAATGGATCATCAGCTGCTCCAAAAACCCGGAGTATGTTTTATTGCATCTGATAATTGAGAAGAAAGTCATAGGAAGAAGAGGCGTGGGACGCATATCATGACTGGGAATCGTCAATAAGTGGATTGAATTGCAGACTGTAAGGAGTCTCACACACGATTCACATGAGTGAAATGGTGCAAGTGGTCGAAAGAGATGACACACGATGATGTGAAAACAGTCATTTAGTATTTTTTTTATAAAACTTACGAACCATCACGCAGTCTTCCGGAATGAATGTTATAAAATGTAAAAACCACGTAAACTTAAAAGAAAAACATGATTATACGGCTTACGGCGTTCTTCTGCGTCTGCCACTAGCATTGATCACTTTTACCGGGCTATGTGTCATGTTAAGCCGGGTCGTTTGTTAGGTAAATCGCTGATAATGCTTGATTTAGATACTCTAATATAAGGAGATTCTATAAAATATATTTGTTACCGGAGCAGTGTTGTATAAATAACGAAATAATGTCTAGAGATACGTATATTGGGAACATGTGTAAATATCATTATCCTCGTAAGTTTATCGTTTAAATTGAGACTTTGAGATATATATACTGATTAAAATATTGTGAGATAACTCTTGGTGGAAATTTTATGTTCAGAATCTGTTAACACACAAACAAACCATCACGTCATTTCCCCGGAATAGTAAGCAGAGAGAATTAACCGCCATACTTCTCTATCTTAACAAACCTCTCTAGGCTCCTCCGTATTCATACAGTGAGTCATACGAGTATATGCACGTCGATTTTTTGCCGACTTTTAAAATTGTTTAATTTGGTTACGCCATCTGTTGGTTGGTCTTCCTCGGCTTTTTTTAACACGTTTTATTTATTTAAACTAACTAACTAACCATCACGCCGTGTCCCCGAAAGGGTAGGCAGAAAGAATGCACTGCCACACTTTAATCGGTGCGGCACTCCATCCTTCTCTTTTCGCCATCGCGAAAGACGCGGTGTGATGGGTTGCGAACCTCATCGCCACCAATAGGCATCTCCCGCGTACACTTTAATCGTTCAACGTCTACATAATAAATCTAAAACAATTATTATAAAATACAATGAAATAAAAAAAGAAAAATAATTTAACACAATGTTCTTTTAAATGGTGCACTTGTCGTCAGCTGGACGATCCCGACATTTTTGTTTATTTAATTTTTATTTCACGTTATCCACTGTTTTTTTTTAATAATCTGTAAACAGACATATAAATGATAAGAAGAATTAATAGTGTATACTAGTTAATCGAAATTGAAGTTCAACTATTTTGGATTCAAAACATCCAATTAAAATAATTGAACAAAATGAAGTTTTATATGATTAAATAACTATCTAACCATCAAGCCGTCTCGCCGAAGGGGTAGGGAGAAAGCATCGACTGCCATACTTTTCTTTCCCGACATACTTCTTAAACCGCTTCCTCCACATTCATACATCGTGTCATGCACACAAATATTATATAACCAGTGGTAAGACTAAATATTTTATTTATTAACTACTGTTTATTGTTGTTTGAGCAAAATTAAATTAAATTAAAAATACATTATAAATCTTTTTGTTTTTTTGAATGTATACAAATACTTGTAGACAAATATTGGATTACACCCATTGCGAGTTAATCATTTTTAAGGATTAATTGTATCTCAATAGAGACGAAGATGTAAATTTTTTTTTGGGAACAGAATGTGGAGGCCGAGGCGTTTACAGGACTAATGACCTGTCATTGGTTGGGTTAAGCGATCGCTTGATGTTAACGCCATTCCCCATTCCGCCCTTCTTACGACCACCATGTCTGACAAATTTTTGAAAGATGTATATATGCTACTATGTTGAGACACACTTCACCGGCCACCATATTCTGTTTAAAAAAAAAACATTTTACAACTTCGTTTCTATTGGGATACAATTAATCGTTAAAAATATTGTGAACCCCCTAAAACCTATATTTTTCTCAATTTATTAATGTGACTTATTATATATTATATTATATAATACATAAACTTGTTTAGAATTATTTGATAATTTTAACGTTTACATAGCTCGAAAATTCAAACAAAACTCGGAAAATTTCCATTTCAAAAACAGCAATCTAAAATATGTTTACATCATCTGAAAAAACACGCATGAAATATTCTGTAATTATAATTTTAGAAGACCCGCCATTTTATTTTGCTTGCTAACGCGACAGACATTTATCTGGAAGAAATGTAAAAAATCCACCAGCTTAATTCTCTAATAAAAAGTTATGCGTTAAATTCACAGAGAGTTTATTTAGCGGAGTTAATAATATGTAGATTTTTGTTCGTGTGATACATTTTGCTGTGCTGTTTTTGAACAATTTGGTTAAGAGGGGATTCACGTATCGAGTTTTCCCGGGCAACCTTCCTTTTTACGTAGCACGTAAATTTAACGGAACCAGCTTTTGCATATTTAATAATTCAAAAATATCGTAGGCGTATCATTGGCAGAGTAAACTTTGCCTTTGTGAAAATAAATATACCGTATACTAAGGCTTTCTTCTGAATTTTCTTAGAGATTAATTCCTAAAACAAGTGGTAGAGTAATATTAATGGATTTAAAAATGTTAACTTAGTTCTTGTGTGTATAAGGACATGATTTGTAGATAACATATATGCACGCACTTTTTGATATATTCCATTTTAAAAAACAACGTTTCTTTTTGTCTTATTTTAAGCGTATTGAAATACAATATTTATATTTTTTTATACATTATTGTAAAACATAACGTTACATTTTCACAACATGAAATTTCTGCACAAATCAATAAATATATTCATGTATTTTTTTATATATATTATTCGATAAAGTGTTACTTTAAAAAAGGTGTTTAAATTTTATGAGTTTGTTTTATGCATATTAGAGTACATAAAGCTAAAAATTATAAATTTTAAAATACCTGTTCCATTTTCAAAAATATCCCAGAATTCTTTCAATCCGAATGTTACAACGGAAAACGTCTGTTTTCTAGAAACCTAATTTAATTGCATGGGAATTACATGTTTCATCTTGCTTAAGCATTATCAAATGCTTAAACGGGCTTCTCGAAAACAGACGTATCGTTCGAATGTTTTTTAAATATGGAGTTTTAATCGTTGTTCCTGAAACAATAAACGAAATTATTGACATTTACAAAAAGATTTATCTCATTTTTTGGCAAAAAAAAACTTCACTATTATTTATTTAAATAATGAATAAGTTAGGCTGAGGTCACACTAAATTGCAATATAGTCACGTAGCGCAGCGCGAAGCATATAGTGTTACCATCGCGATAGTACTGATAACTTTCAGCATAGCTTCAAGCATCAGATACACCCTAATCTGTGTGATCATAGCCTTACAAATCCAAGAAAGTATTCTGTCGTATAGTAAATATTTGAAAACATGTAAAAAGCTGGTGTTTAAAGCTGATGTAAAAAGCATGTAATGGTGTTCTTCTACTAACCCTTATGTATGGAAGCGAAGCATGGAACTGGCAAAAGAAGGATAAAAGTAGAATAAATGCAGTAGAAATGAGATCTTGGACGAATGTGTGGATACTCTGTGTATGATAGAGTGTCGAATGAAAATATAAGAAGAGAGTGCGGTGCGAATGATGGTGTTATGAACAAAATAATGAAATGATCATTAAGATGGTTTGGACATATGGAAAGAATGAATGAAAAAAGAATGGTAAAAAAATTATATGTTAACGATGTAAATGGAACCAGAAAAAGAGGAAGACCGAGGAAAACGTGGCACGATCAAATAAATCAAATATTGAATGTCGGCCATGTGAGGAGTCAGAGAAATCGACTCGCGTGCATGACACGATATGTGAATGTTGAGGAATCGAGAGAAATATGTCAGGAAAGAAAAGTGTGGCAGTCAATTCTTTCTGCCTACCCCTTCGGGGAGACGGCGTGATGGTTAGTTAGTTAGTTTTGTAAAAATCTGATTTTTCAAAATAAATTTCCATTTAAGAGTATCGTGAGAGGTCTCTCATATTAATCCTTTATCAAACAACTGATATGTTGATACTTTATCTTTACGATTTTAACTAATTTGTAGGTATAAAACTAATATTTCTTACTCAACCGTATCTTAGAGTAATTTGTTTTGTAAAATAGCACACACCGCGTTCGTAATGTAATCTCCATAATTCCAAGCAGTGACATTGATTAAATACATATTATGGCTATGTTCTTTGGTGAACACATAGGTAGAACTCGATATATACAATAAAGAAAATTAACCAGACTTCTTCAAGCGGCTGTTTATTTATGAGTTACTCCCAATATTTAAAATTACTGTTTTCATTTTTTTTTTTTTTTTAAAAACCCAATTGGGTTATATGGTTACATTTTTAGATCTTACTATTAATTATGTATTGTTTCAGATATTTTTTATATTGAGTTGTAGTGAGATTCCTTGTGTCTTTTGGTAGTTCATTGTAAAGTTTCAGTCCATTGTTCAATATCCTTGATTGTCCTGTCTTAGTTCGTGCAATCGGTAAGTGATATCTGTCACAATTCCTGGTCCAGTGTCTGTGTATGTCTGAATTTTTAGTTAATTTGTAGGTGCTGTCTGTTGTCTTTTCCATGGTCACTCTGTGTACAATTTTTAAAGTCTCATATTTGGTCGGGTCTGATATGTCCATTTGTTTTGTTTGTCTGTAAACTTGTATGGTTGGGGTAAGGTAGTCAATGTTATATGCTAATTTTATTATTTTATTTTGTTGTCTTTGGAGTCTGGAGATGTTCTTTTGGTTTCCTGTCCCCCAGAAGGGAATCATATATGTCAGTCGGCTTTTTACATACGCTTCGTACATCATAATTTTTTCCCTTCTTGGTATATTCACTATGAAACCGATTTGTATCTAGCATAGTTTGCTAATAAAATTGGGCGATTTTCGAAAAATGTTAGACAAAAAGGAATAATCACCACGCACTTCTCTCCTAACACACTTCTCTCGATTTTGAGACCAATTAAACTTTTTAGACCATTATGTATTTATTTGTCTTTTCTATTTTATATAAAACACTAACTTTAAAAAAATAAAATTACATATCAAACATGTTTCGGACAACCAATCCTTCCTCAGTGATATTATAAAGATACATATTTAAAATATTATAAAATTGTTTACAAATATGATAATCTTTGACAGATGTTATTAAGATTTATTTTGGAACGTTTATGCATTTGTTTTAACAAATATTATGAACCAATTTAAATTTTAAAATAATAATTTAAAGTTCATATCGGGGTTCAGGTAATTACTTACAACAAAGCAAATAAATCCAAGTAGGACTAATTTTTAAAATGTTAGTATTGTATATACAAAGTATATAAAAAAGAGAAAGACTAATAAAACGTCTAAAACACAAAGCATGGTGAACATAGAAGACATTGTGTCTTTGTTTATTATTTGTGTATTTTAATTAATGTTATTCTTCTATTTCTTATTATAATTTCTTCGGGACAGTTTTTCCATATATAAATTTTTTGCATTATATCCCTCAATTCAACAAAACATCAATGTTAAAGATTGTATTTCTAATGCATCATTTATTTTTGCATCCTTTTTTAATCGTTTTTACATCCTCCTTTCATAATTTTATATCCTTCTTTCATCCTTCTTACACCAGTTTTTTGCTTCACTTCCAAACATTAGTAAAAATATATAAACCCAATTGTACAATATAGTTTTATTATATTTCATGAATGTGACAAGGAAACTATTAAATAAATAAAATCATTTTCCAAAAGCGAAAATGGCCGTTCACAATGGAGTTCTGGTCCCAACCCTTATGTATGGAAGCGAAGCATGTAACTGGCAGAAGAAAGATGAGATCAGAATAAATGCGGTAGAGATGAGGTCCCTAAGACGTATGTGTGGTAGAACGATGTACGACAGAATCTCAAATGCTGAATGTAGAGCGAAAGAAGGTATTATGAACAATACCTTATGAAAATTATGAAAGGATCGCTGCGTTGGTTCGGACATAGGTATGGAGCGCATGGGTGAAGAAAGAAAGGTTAAAAAAGTATACGCTAACGATTTAAGTGAAGTAAGGAGTCAAGGTAGACCGAGGAAAACATGGCATGACCAAATTAATCACATACTAAAGGTTGGTCATGTCAGAAGCCGGAAGAATCGACGTGCGTGTATGACTCGATGTATGAATGTGGAGGAATCTAGAGAGGTATGTTAGGATAGAGTAGTGTGGCGGTCCATTCTCTTTGCCTACCCCTATGGGGAAACGGCGTGATGGTTTGTTGTTGTTGTTATCATTTTCCAATATTTGATAATGTCCTATCACACAACATAATTCATCACTTTAATGAAGTGTAATTATTTATTTTATATTCGCCACCATTGTATTATCACGACACTTTTTTGCACTTTTTACTAACATGTTTCGGGACACAAACTCAACTTTTTCACTCGTCATTCCCCTCTACTTCAGTCATTTAGTTTAGTATATAAGTAATATTTCAATATCATTTAACTGTTAAAATTCATACACTGAAGAAGGGAAGTTCGTGTCCCGAAACATAAAAAGTTCAAAAAAGTAATGAAATAATACAATGTTACCAAAAAGTTATTCAAAAGTGTAAGTAAGTTAACATTTTTAGCAAAATAAAATAATTATTACGGAGTTTTTCATAATCGTTCGAGAATTATTGTTCATTGTTTTTGTTAATGCATTTAATACATTTTGTTAATACGTTAATTAACTTAAATATTTGTTTAACCACTTATCAGGTATCACACATGCTGTGTGTTGCAAAGGTAATGAGCACACTAGGTGAACTGTAAACTAAATTCGCTGATTTATTTCAGGGTATTCAATCAAGTAATAATAATTGTTCCCGGTAAGGGGATGGGAAACAAACGAATTGTTCCAACTCTCTCCCCTTCCCTACCGCGCCCTCGACTGACACGTGTATTATTTACATTTCTGATTTATTCCTCAGAAGCCTTGGAGCCTGCGAAATGACTTCACAGGAGCCGCAATCTATTTCTATCGCAGTCTGCATTGTTATATTAATTTAGAAGGGTGGATATATGGAAAATAATTATTCACATGCGTTAGGTGTGTATTGATTAATTTGTAGCACTTATTCCGTCACTACTTAGACTACTTATTATACAGATTAGAATGTAAGTTTATCATCAATAAATTATTGTATTGTACATTAATATGATTTGAAGTGCATGACATTTATACATAGTTTGCAGATAAGAAGGAATAATTTTCCCTTGTTATGTTTTTCATTATTACATATAAGAAAACTTTTATTTCATGTTAATTTGCTTACAGATATAATATATCTGAAGATGAAATATATATATCCTATCTAATTTATATAATATATCTTAAATATATATCCAATAAGTATAATAAAAATATATATCCAATAAGTACATGGTTTGTTATTTTTTAAAGTTCAAATATATATTAAAGTGGTTTTACACGATTAAAATTTTTATTGAAAGGCATTTTGGAATTCCATAGTAATATACTTTGGAAATTATAAAACTTTGTGTAATCCACTATTTTTTTTTCAATAAAAATATTTAAAAAACACGACATCTTTCGGAGGTTAAAATTTTTTTTTATATAAATTATATTATCATGTATTATTATTTATTATTTCTTACTGTTACAAAATAATTGTTAGTACCTACTTACAACAAACAGCCCAGGTTAATTTTTAAATTTGAATTATTGTATCGAATTTTAAATGCGTTTTTATTAGACTTTCTTTGTTTAGTTTTTGTTTAAGTATTGTTCCGGACGAACGGTGGCTTCGACGCGTAGTGGACTGTATATGAAGATGATGGTGATGACGTTTGCGCTGGCCACTTCAAGTTCGGGGATCTAGAGCTGATTTCTTTACGATACGAATATAAAGAGAATCAAGCTTTTCGATCAGTCTTCAAGGTGCGGTTGTATCGGCAGTACTGCTGGCAGGCTCTAGGTATTTCTTGATGGCAGAAGAAAACTCAGGAATGTAGTTGTAGAGTGCTCAGGTTGATACGATGGTCAGAGTGCGAAGGAGTGCTTTGATACGTGTCGGTGATGTAATCTCGTCTGATGTAGTTTTTCGTCTGACCCGACCTGCCCCAAGGGCCATCTATTTATAGTCAAAGATCGCCGAGATCGAAAGTCTAAAAATTCTCAATTTGTTTTATCGATCTCGACTTTCATTCGCTATAAACGGACTCCCTCTTATGGTACAGATCGAGTCAAAAAATCTTGTTATGGCTGACCATTGCACCAACCTTTGCGTGTTTATTTGAATCAAATCGGTTCACAGGTTTTTGGATTAAAATTATTCTTAAGAAATTCTGTCTTAATTAATTTTACAAATTGAATCTAATTCGTGAATCTCAAGCGACCTAATTATGCCACGGAACCGAAATCTGTATCAGTCGGTAGGTATTAATGCGTACTGATGAACTACCTAACACAACCAGTCGTACGTGTTAGGGTTCTCTTGTAATTTATTAATTTATCCTAAATTAATAACACAAATATTCAGATTTCGGCCGCATTTTTGTGCAATTTTGCATTTCACTGCCTTGACATTTTAACGAGCGTAATTAATGGGCTTGCCCGCTCGACCTTTCTGGGAAGGCGCACCCGGGCGGATGTGTCGCCTGCCCGCAGTTAGGTATGGCGTGACCTGTAGGTATTATATCGATTCTGTACTGAATCTTCATTTTAATCGCGTCGCGGCGAGATTTGATAGCCCATCGTCTTATTGATATGCACTTAAGATCGCAGCAACAGGCTATCTCCTCTCGTCCGCCGCCCAGTATACCTACAGGTCACGTGCTCGAGATTCACTTGTCTAAGTACATTGTAGTAGGCGCGTTCTATCGCGCGCCTACGTGTAGGTACACATATATTATACTCTATGTACTCATGGATGCCTAGGCGTATCTTTACGCTATTTTACCAGAGTCTGGCGCTGCATGAGTACGTTCGAGCGTTTATCTTTTTAGGGAGAAAGGAAATGTACGAGCTTGCTCGCCACTCGCGAGTTCTGTCTGTTACATACTCCCCTCGTGGAGCTCGTCTTCACTAAAACGGTACAGAGAGGCTCGATTTCCGTTCTCCCTTTACAAAATATAAAAAATAAAGGATATCAATCGAATTTCAACAATTATAGTTCTCTTTAGGTATGTGTGGTCGGTTACGATCCACCTAAAACATATTCAATTAAAATTTTACAAAACAGACAAATTTAAATTTCAAATATTTAAGAGTTCTTTTCGATAACTGAGTAATTTCATGTCGTTATTCAAGCAAGTTCTTTTAGACAGTTCTAGGCAATTTCGATTCTTTGATACTTAAAGGTTCGTTAAGTCATCGCATATTTAAGTTATATCAGCAATTTCAAGGATATTTAAGTCTCAATTTCCAGTAGACATAAAAAATACAAAAAAAACATAGGTCAATTTTAAGAAGGCACAAAAACAATAAAAAACAAAACATAGATTACTTACACATTTAAATTTTATATGTTAACTTTAAGAGTATTTATGTCCGTTAATTGTCACCTTTGTACGCACTCACTTCTGTCCTTTTCATGATGACGATCAGCTTGATCGCTGGCCGCACGTACACGCCTTTCGATGTCTTCACGGTGGCGGCCCGGAATTGTCCATCCGGGGCGGTGGAGACAGCTACGATCCTTCCTCTCGGCCAGCAGTTGCGGGGCAGCGTCGAGTCTACCACCACCACCACCAGGTCACCTTCCTCGATGGGCTCGCACGGTTCTCGCCACTTCCGTCTTTGTCCCAGTCTCGGTAGGTATTCGCCCGAGTTCAGTGGCGGCCGGCGGTTCGGGTCGGTTGGAGTTTGTCCTCCTTGTCGTGTGGGAGTGTGGATGTCGGTCCGCGCCTGTAGTACCTCACATGAGGTTAGCGGCGGCCGATTCTGCACTGCAGAGGCTCGTAAGCCCTCCATGTTGCCATCAGGCAACGTTTGATCGTGGACCCTCCCATAGGTCCGGTACGCCAGCTCCATCGGAGTCTGACGGGTCTCCATTGGTGAGACTCTTGTATCGTCTGGTCCTCCTTGTCGTGGGGGTATAAGGATGTCGGTCCGCGCCTGTCGTACCTCACATGAGGTTAGCGGCGGCCGATTCTGCACTGCAGAGGCTCGTAAGCCCTCCATGTTGCCATCAGGCAACGTCTGATCGTGGACCCTCCCATAGGTCCGGTACGCCAGCTCCATCGGAGTTTGGCGGGTCTCCATTGGTGAGACGCTTGTATCGTCTGGTCCTCCTTGTCGTGGGGGTATAAGGATGTCGGTCCGCGCCTGTTGTACCTCACATGAGGTTAGCGGCGGCCGATTCTGCACTGCAGAGGCTCGTAAGCCCTCCATGTTGCCATCAGGCAACGTTTGGTCATGGACCTTCCCGGAGGTTCGGTACGCCAGCTCCATCGGAGTTTGGCGGGTCTCCATTGGTGAGACGCTTGTATCGTCTGGTCCTCCTTGTCGTGGGGGTATAAGGATGTCGGTCCGCGCCTGTTGTACCTCACATGAGGTTAGCGGCGGCCGATTCTGCACTGCAGAGGCTCGTAAGCCCTCCATGTTGCCATCAGGCAACGTTTGGTCATGGACCTTCCCGGAGGTTGTATACGTCAGCTCCATCGGAGTCTGACGGGTCTCCATTGAGACACTTCCTATTCTCACCTCTTGTTGGGTGGAAATGTTGACGCCCACCGGAGTGCGATGAACCTCGTCCGAGGTCAGGGTCGACCGGCGGGTCATGGTAGGGACGTCGGTGCCCTCCAGGGTGCCGTCCGGCAGAGCCTGGTCAAAGGTTCCAGCTTCTCTAGGCTGGACCTGTTTTGTTGCTGCTGAGCTGCTTCCGCTCATTGCCGCTGCTTGCTGTGTTGGTGTGCTAGTAGGCCTCAAGCCGCCCTCCCCCCATTGGGGGCGCACTGTGTTGGTGGCCATCTGGGTCAGGAGGCTCATGATCAAAATCATTCGCTCGTCCTCCTTTCCCTGTCTTTCCTCCTGTCTGGCCTGCCTTTCCTCGTCCTCCTTTCTCCGCCTTTCTTCCTGTCTGGCCTGCATTTCCTCCTGTCTGGCCTGCATTTCCTCCTCCATCCTCTTTTGTTCCGCTCTGTTGGTTACGTTCTCCTCGATTAGTTGTGTCATGAGAGTTTCGAGTCGTCTGGATGATCCATCAGACAGGATGCTAGATGGTGAGACACTGTCACCCGAATCGCCCCTGCGGCAGAACTCCTCGGTTACTCTTGGAGTTTGCCCCTCATCATCATGAGGTGGGCTTCCGTTTCTGGCCTTCCTGGATCTGGTCAGAGACATCCTTGTTGAGACGATTTACAAAATAACACACAAAGGTCGGACTGTTCACACAACACGAAATCACTAAATTTCACGCACTGCACTGCTCGAACTGTTTATTTAGGAGTGACAGCTGTGGAATGTTCGGAGCTTTCGTATTGTTAGTCGGTCCGGACCGATGGCAAAAAAAAACTGTTAATAATAGTGCACTTGCCCTTCGCAAGTACCTATCACGCTAACGGGATTTCAATGAAAGCGAAAGTCCTTTCGCACACTGGTATTGCCCGGCGGTCGTAGTACCTATTGCGGTAATAGGTAGTTGCAGACGAATTTTTTCGGCACTTGTTATAATTGCGGAAGAGGGTTGATTATCGCGGCACTTGCTTACTGGCGGCTATGTTATTCGCGGCACAATATCACTCGCGGTACGCGACTTTTGCCTTTCGGAGACAATTAGCGGCGGAGTAATCGGGTTTTCGGGGGCGCGAAACTGGATGCGGCACTTTCGTAGAACTCGGAACGGGTTAAAATTCGCGGACTGTGTCACTCGCGGAAACGGCAGGTTTCTTCACGGCGAATTTCGTTCAGCACTCTCGTAATTACGGCGATCTACGGCGAACGCGAAAATTGAGACGAACTTTTCGGCGAACGCGGAACGGGTTAAAATCGCGGTACTGTAATCTGACTTTCGCGGCAGGTGATGCGCAGATTCTTGAGAACTTCCGAACTTGAAGTTAGATCCGTCTCGCTAGGACCAAATGTTCCGGACGAACGGTGGCTTCGACGCGTAGTGGACTGTATATGAAGATGATGGTGATGACGTTTGCGCTGGCCACTTCAAGTTCGGGGATCTAGAGCTGATTTCTTTACGATACGAATATAAAGAGAATCAAGCTTTTCGATCAGTCTTCAAGGTGCGGTTGTATCGGCAGTACTGCTGGCAGGCTCTAGGTATTTCTTGATGGCAGAAGAAAACTCAGGAATGTAGTTGTAGAGTGCTCAGGTTGATACGATGGTCAGAGTGCGAAGGAGTGCTTTGATACGTGTCGGTGATGTAATCTCGTCTGATGTAGTTTTTCGTCTGACCCGACCTGCCCCAAGGGCCATCTATTTATAGTCAAAGATCGCCGAGATCGAAAGTCTAAAAATTCTCAATTTGTTTTATCGATCTCGACTTTCATTCGCTATAAACGGACTCCCTCTTATGGTACAGATCGAGTCAAAAAATCTTGTTATGGCTGACCATTGCACCAACCTTTGCGTGTTTATTTGAATCAAATCGGTTCACAGGTTTTTGGATTAAAATTATTCTTAAGAAATTCTGTCTAATTAATTTTACAAATTGAATCTAATTCGTGAATCTCAAGCGACCTAATTATGCCACGGAACCGAAATCTGTATCAGTCGGTAGGTATTAATGCGTACTGATGAACTACCTAACACAACCAGTCGTACGTGTTAGGGTTCTCTTGTAATTTATTAATTTATCCTAAATTAATAACACAAATATTCAGATTTCGGCCGCATTTTTGTGCAATTTTGCATTTCACTGCCTTGACATTTTAACGAGCGTAATTAATGGGCTTGCCCGCTCGACCTTTCTGGGAAGGCGCACCCGGGCGGATGTGTCGCCTGCCCGCAGTTAGGTATGGCGTGACCTGTAGGTATTATATCGATTCTGTACTGAATCTTCATTTTAATCGCGTCGCGGCGAGATTTGATAGCCCATCGTCTTATTGATATGCACTTAAGATCGCAGCAACAGGCTATCTCCTCTCGTCCGCCGCCCAGTATACCTACAGGTCACGTGCTCGAGATTCACTTGTCTAAGTACATTGTAGTAGGCGCGTTCTATCGCGCGCCTACGTGTAGGTACACATACATTATACTCTATGTACTCATGGATGCCTAGGCGTATCTTTACGCTATTTTACCAGAGTCTGGCGCTGCATGAGTACGTTCGAGCGTTTATCTTTTTAGGGAGAAAGGAAATGTACGAGCTTGCTCGCCACTCGCGAGTTCTGTCTGTTACAAGTATCCTCCGAAACATTTGGTGTTTTTAAATATTTTTATTAAAAAAATAGTGGATTAAACAACGTTTTTTTAATTCCCAAAGTTTATTTAAATTTTTCTTTTTAAATTTAGAAGGTTTGGGTTCATACCCAATTAATGAGTATTTAGACTTTTAGGGGATTTTTTTTTTAAATCCGCCTTCTTAGGGACTGTCCTTATGTTCCGGATATATATATTGAATAGTGCCAGCAGAAACTGTTTTATTCCCTAATATACAGAACCAGCCTGCCGCCGATGATGCCGATGGTGAGAATAATCAATCTGCTGAACATAATCATTTCGGAGATCCACATCAATCGTGTGGGGGAAATACTCGAAATACTGGAGTGTATTCAGCATCATTAGCATAACACTTGTTCTTGTATTCTGATTTCCGTGCATTGTCCCAAATAGATTAATTCAGTGTTTTTTAAGAGTCCATATATAAACATTTTAAATCAGTATATATACGTACGAGGACTAAACATCTATAAATCCTTCAGATCCATAAATGTTAGCAGATTGATTGAACATCATAAATACATGTTTCATAACCTTTTGATCCTGGGGCTTTCAATCGTCTTCATTATTTATAAAATATATTATATATACCTCTAGTATCTCATTTGCTTTTCTCTTATCCGATAACCCTTCTTAGTAAATAATAATTATATCTTGTAGGCATGAAAGCAAAATATCTCGCAATATTCAGGTAGCTTTGGGCGTTTCAAAATCAGGTGAACACGAATCTCTCCCGGGATAATTTAAATTCAGAATGATTTAATAAGTAAAGTTTCCTTTTGATGTAAACAAGATTCATATCTCTCACTTTGATTGCTGACGGTAATAATGTAATAATTTTAATAACACGTTAAAATTTGGTGACAGTTGAATGATTCTTATTACCTTAGATCAGTTGAGTGTATACTCAAAATTTAATTTATATTAGGATTTCACCCGGCACTTTGATTGATGTTCACGGAGGAACTATGCTAAAATGAAATAGCTTTTCGTTAACGGCACCGAACGCCGATTAATATACCTCCAGGCGCCAGAAGCAAACATGCCGTCGTCTCGTTCCAACACATTGCAAGCGGCGCCAATCGCAATCCTCAAAAATGTACAATGCGCGATTGCTTTCCGAGGTAGACAGACTTCGGAGGTTATGGGCCGTTAGCAAAATGAGTCTGGTACAAGCCTGCAAAGGCTTGACAGGCGAGATTAACAATATACAAGTCTCGGCCTTAGACTTACAAGGTTCTTTTTTCGATTCCTATTATAATAATTCGAGCTTTATGAGCTTCCTCCCTTGAGCACAATTTTCGGCGTTGTAATTTGTTTACTTAGAACCTTCTCGTTCTCGGATCTGGAGTACCGAAGCTATTGTTACACAAGTAAATGCTATTTACATAATGTTTCTGAGGAAAAACATCCTTTCAGCGAATTGAATGCCAGGCGATATTTCGCCCATTGTACACGGAATGATGTTTAGATTTTTTAACTTGATTTTCTTGATGGGCCAACATATTTCATTCGAGACGATGAAAAGGAAATCCTGTTTACGTTCGTTCAGTTTTTAAGCGTCTGCAATCAATATTTCGATTCGTGCCTCGGTTGCTTCTACCTAATTTAATTTACCACTATGGCGTGTACTCGACTTCTTACACTTCAGGTATCTGCTTCAAAACTGTGAATTTTTTTTTATATCCTTACTGAATTAAAAATTTATATGTTAAATCCCTTGAAATTTAAAAGTATATTGAAAACAAAATATTAAATAATATCTGACCAGTCTGTCGATACCAGCTGTCCTGGCGTAACCATTCGCTGTCGAATAGAAGACAAAGAGTGTCAGTAATTATTAAGTCACAACGTTATATTACTGAATTAACAATTAATATTTTAAATTCCTTGAAAATAAAAATATATTTAATACAAAATATTAAATAATATCTGACCAGTTAGTCGATGCCAGCTGTCCTGGTGAAACCATTCGCTGTCGAAAAGAAGATATAAAACGACAGTCGTTATGAAAAACATATCGTTATATTTGATTATTTAAAATGAACTTCAATAGAGAGGTTTTAGTAAAATCATTAGATTATCTTATATAAAATGTTATTAAACTTTTTTTAATTGTGATTATTTTATTGCATATAAATTGCTGACTAGGAGTTTATTCAGCAATTGACAGACGACCTTCGTGGCAGAGTGGTAAGAGCTCTGACTACCATACCGAATGTCCCGGGTTCGATTCCTGGCGATGGAGGTGTAATTGTTACACTGTCTTTATATAGAGCCATATGAATATAAATATGCCAGTTATCTCCTTGTTGCTTTCACCGTAAGGGTACTCATGAATTCGCATTAATTGCATCCAAAGAAGTCAATCTCTTTTGCGACCTTAATTAAAAGACGAATCGCTTTTAATACAGGAGAACTTCGAAAGGTCTCTGTCTGGCAATTTGGGACAAACATTAAGATATGCCCCGTGCTCAGGATTCTTGGATTGTTAATATCTTTGGATAATATTTTGAAAAAAATGCTTACCTAGAAAGATCATTCGACAAGTTTCAAGAGTGTTACAATCCAACATTCCTAGTTATACTCCCTGAGGTATAAATATCTTAAAAATCGTATGATACAATGTCGAATGAAAATATAAGAAGTGAATGCGGTGCGAATGAAAGTGTCATGAACAAAATAATCAAAGGATCAGACGGTTTGGACAGATGGAAAGAATGAAAGAAGAAATAATCTTAAAACATGTATTTGTTAATGATGTAAATGTATCTAAATAGGGGAAAAGCGAATCAAACGTGGCACGACCAAATAAAAAAAAAAAAATGTTGGCTACTTGAGAAATCGGAGAAATTGACGTGCATGCATGATAATATTGATGAATGTTGAGGAATCAGAAAATACTCGTATGTCAGAAACGAAAAGTGTGGCAGTTCATTATTTCTGCCTACCCCTTCGGAGAGACGGCATGTAGGTTAGTTATTAAGTAAATTTTTAATTGGATAAAGTTTTATAATTACCACAATGGACAAATATTTATGCAAATCAACAAAATTATACGGCAATCAATCATAGCGGATTCGTAATTTTTTTTGGCGCTAAAACTACAAATTGTTGGTATTGTGTATCAGATAATCCGATCAATCAGGTTTCGAATGACAATGACAAATTTCCAAAAACAAAGCTAAGAAGGGCGTCTTCGTAATCTGTTTGTTGTCTATTTATATAATCACTTTAGCTAATTTGATATTTTCATACCACAGTAACTCCTGATCATTTGACATACTAGTATCCCTTGGACGTACATAAATAACACAAAGTAGCTTAAGAATTAATTGTATCTCAATAGAGACGAAGATGCAAATTGAAAACAGAATATGGTTGATCGAGGTGTTTACAGGACTTATGACCTGTCATTAGTTGGGTTAAGCGCACGCTTTATGTAATACAACATTCCCCATTCCACCTTTTTTTTTTTTTCTTATGACCACCTTGTCTGACAAATTTTTGGAAGTTGTATATATTTTAATCTGTAACACCACTTTTTACATGGTAGTTTTTCAATCTACACACTAACGCCATCTACATATGATGATTGTATTTTAATTCTTGAATTGATAACCCACAATGGGTAAATACAGTATTTGTCTACAAGTATTTATATACATTAAAAATGTTGTAAAAACAAAGTAGCTTAATTAACCAAATTTTTATCACCTTCTTTATCTTATTTTCATCTTCTTAGGAAGCTGAATAAAGTGTGTTTTTTTATAGTGTTTTTTTATAGTGTTTTCTGTCAATTTGACTGTTGACAGCGCAGCGCTACGGCTAACTCGAATGAAACGCAATCGTGAAGTCCAATTTTCGATACCTTTATTGAGCAACTGGGTAAAACGTTCTGACTACAAATCAACTGTCAACTGTCAAATTGACAGTCTTTAGAAACAATGTTGCTAGTTTAAAAATCAAACCTCTAAAAAAACACCCTATACCATGTATCTTTAAATGTTTTTGGCGGTTTTCCTGGAAGACGATGCCCAACGGGCATTTTTTAGATTCGATTCTAGGGATTGGTTTGCAGCGAATTTTGTCTTCAAACATCTTTGCTGATTCTTTGGATGCCACTGAGATCTGTTTAATGTGGGAGTTTTTCGCTGTTTTCCATTCTTGTATGAAGTTAATATTTAATATAAAAATAGAGAGTACGGCCCGAAGCTAGATAATATATCGTTTAATAATGCTTTGTTGTAGACTTTGTAGAAAGATATCAATCCTCGAAGTGATCATATTTACTTTCGCAACTAAAACACATCCCTTTCATCATTTTGTTTGTTTATTAGCAGAAACAATTTTTTTTTTTTATGATTTACCTGCCCAAAATTTTAATTTGTTTTAAAAGACCATTCTAAAAAATTTAATCCATGGAATTAAATGCCTAACAGTCGGTCGGAATAATAGGAACAATCGACGAGCGATCGTGACATGCACGATTTGTGAATCTAGGAGAAGCGCGAGATTTATGTCAGGATAGAACAATGTGGCGATCCATCCTCTCTGCCTACCCCTCCAGGGAAACGGCGTGATGATTAGTTAGTTAGTTAGTTAGTTAGTTAGTCAATCCATGGGATTGATTTGCAGCAAAGTGTAACATTATTTGTTGGTTCTTAAGATGCCATTAGGGCTTAAGGCCCACGTTGCTATCGACATGTGTATAAAGCAGATTATTTGAACCTAATTACTTGCATACAATTTTTTAGCTATTAATTCACGTGACATGTGATAGGTATCTATTCTATCGCCATTTTATTGACACGTGAATTCTACACAGACCAAAGACATTATGACAATCACACTGCCATCCCCGGGAATCAAACCAAGGACCATTGATGTGGCAGTCATAGCACTTGTCACTTTGCCACGAAAGTCGTAAAAAAACATTATTTAATTTAATTGACAGTCTAAGATATTTCTTTAATGTTGATAACGGGTCCCTTTTATTACTTTAAGTCTGCTTGTCTAAATACTAAAATAAGATTCGATCCAAAGCTAATTTACGTTTTATGTTTTATATATTTTATGTATTTTCAATTAGTGAACATCACAAATTATAATTTTTAAATAGATATTTCTAAGTACTTGGGAAATTGCGTTTAAACTTCAATAACCAAAACTTTTCAGAAATTTACAGTCCAACTTTACTAATTCGCTCGGCAAAACTTTGATATAAAAATTTATCTAATTGTTTATTATAAACAGATTCAAATAGTTCCCAGTGGCGTCGCGAAACATTTCTAAACTTCTGCCGCGAAATTTTGAAATAAACAAAGTGTTAAACGAAATTAATTACAGCAGATTTAAGGTGCACGCCGCTAGTGCTCGGGGCGCCACTTAGATGCGAGAAAACTGAGGGTTAATTGATTGCCACATGAAAGTTTAACACTTTGAAATATTACCGCCCACCCTGGTCCCGCCCTGGAATTTATACCACCCTTGCGATATAAATTCGACTGCCTTAGGGTTGTTTTATTCTCGTTATGATGGCGCAAGGGTTGCATCAACAGCTTAAACCGTTCAAATCATTTTTTATTTATTTACTGTTAGTTCAATTTTCTTTTTTATTGTTACCTCTACATTCAAATTAAATTACTGAATTCCCATGAGTTAATATAACTCAATTGTTATATTTGATACTAATAACTACAAATTCATATTTATTTTGGATTTATTGTTTTTATATTATAATTTATTGATTTATTTTAAATTATTTCATAATTCATTAGATTTTTAAACATTTTTTAAGGATTAATTGTATCTCAATAGAGAAAAAGATGTAAATTGTTTTTTTTTTTTGGAAACAGAATATGGTGGCCGAGGCGTTTACAGGACTTGTCATTGGTTAGGTTAAGCAATCGCTTTATGTTACCAACATTCCTCATTCCGCCCTTCTTACGACCACCACGTCTGACAAATTTTTGAAAGATGCTACTATGTTGAGACACACTTCACATTTTTAGGTCAATCTACACTAGCGCCATCTATTAAGAATATATGTAAGCATTAAGCAGAAAATCTTTATTATTTATTCGATTTCTAAAAATTCTGTTAAAAAAAAAACAATTTACGTCTTCGTCTCTATTGAGATACAATTATTCTTTAAAAATAATTAACCCGTAATGGGTAAAATCCAGTATTTATCTACAAGTATTTGTATACATTCATTTACCTAACAGACAAGTTAGCATCGCTATACTCCCTCTTCTACAAAATACAGAATTACATACCAAGAAGGGAAAAAGTTATTATGTACGAAGCGTATGTAAAAAGCCGACTGACATATATGATTCCCTTCTGGGGGACAGGAAACCAAAAGGACATCTCCAGACTCCAAAGACAACAAAATAAAATAATAAAACTAGCATATAACATTGACTACCATACCCCAACCATACAAGTTTACAGACAAACTAAACAAATGGACATATCAGACTTGACCAAATATGAGACCTTAAAAATTGTACACAGAGTGACCATGGAAAAGCCAACAGACAGCACCTACAAATTAACTAAAAATTCAGACATACACAGACACTGGACCAGGAATTGTGACAGATATCACTTACCGATTGCACGAACTAAGACAGGACAATCAAGGATATTGAACAATGGACTGAAACTTTACAATGAACTACCTAAAGACACAAGGAATCTCACTACAACTCAATATAAGAAGTGTCTGAAGCAGTACATAATTAGTGGTAGGATCTAGAAATGTAACCATATAACCCAATTGGGTTTTTAAAAAAATAAATTAAATAAAAAAAAAAAAATAATAAAATAAAATAAAAAAAAACAGATTTTTAAACAGTTTTTATCACCACTTTTAAAATAAAATATTTAGTTGATTGTCCTTTTTTTCACCCTTATATTTTAAAGATGTTTATGTTAAACTATTGCAGCAATATATGTCACTCCTATAAAATATATTATTTTTTTAAAGAACATATGCTTTTTTTCTATATTCAAAATTACCGTGTGTTTCGGGTTCATATTGAACAATATATACTACTTTGTAAAACAACACTTTTAAAAAAATATGTATTAGATTAAAACGTACATGTTTTGGACAAAGAAGTCCTTCATCAGTGTATTGTATATATAAAATAAATATTGCGTATATAATGGTTAATTCTAATAGCTAAAAGCACCACTATACCAATGCCCTCTCCCTAGTTGGAAAGCTTGCTCGTGCACTCGACGGGTGGCGTTTTTATCACAATTCTACGGTATGCGATATTCTCGCGACACAGAAGGTAATTATAATATTTACACAACAAAAGAATAAGTATGACGGTAAATTGGTAAACGCATTTTATCGCTTAATTAAGGTAGACATTTTTATTCCACGTTGGAAGGACTCAAAACTTAATTAAAGAAGTAAGCCCAAAACGCATATTATGAAAAATTGGAGTTGTTATTAAAATAAAACGACTCCATTATATTTTTTGTCAAGATAACCGATTTAACATTTTTTTAAATTAAAATCGTTACAGTTGATAATTTTCTGAAACTAATCATCACGCCATCTCACTGAATAGGTAAACAAAAAAATGGACCGCCACACTCTTATTTCTTGACATAATTTCGATTTCTTAACATCAATATATCGTGTCATGCAGCACTTAATATCTCGGACTCCTCACGTAACCAAATTGTTATATTTGATCGTGCTACATTATCCCCGATCTTCCAATATTTCTTGTTCCGTTTACGTCTTTCCATAAACTTTCTTTACCATTCTCTCTAAATATATCCTTATAATGTGTTCAAACCATCTTAATGACCCTTTCATTATTTTGTGCATAACAATTTCATTCGCACTCTAGTCACTTCTTATGTATGCATTCAATACTCTATCATATATAAATTTACGACACATTGCCTAAGAGATATCATTTATGCTGTATTTATTCTTTTTTCGCCAATATTTTACTAATTCCATGCTTCACTTTTATACAAAAATAATATTGTGCACTGCCATCTTCATTTTTTGGATAGACTTTTTTTGCGATGGCAACTTTAAATGCATCTTAACTTTTTGTCTGCCCTAACACATCTTTCAATATGCTTCTCCACTCGCTCATAAAAGCTCCGGTGGGATCGAAACCGATTCGTTCAAAAAAAGAAAATAAAATAGTGTTAAATCCATTCACACCCGCGTTATATTTTTTTAAAATTTAAATATACTTTTCATTCAGTTTAGTCAAGTCTCAATGAATATTAATAATGTATACTTATTTACAGGACATATAAATAATAGAAAAATTACTTACTAGTTAACTAGCTTAAACAATAGTCTAGGATTAAAATTATTTGAGTTTATTTAATGTTAGGAAATTGTGATAAGATATATTTAATTACTTTGGTATGAAGCACTAAATTTGTGGTGAGGCATTATTAAATATAATATTAATACACTTTTAATTTGTTTATGCACCACTTTGTTGTTTTAAATCAAACCGTTTTCGTCGTCTAGGTTCAATGTCTTTTGTAAATCTGATGAAGCTCCAGCTAGCAACCGGTTTTTTTTTTAAGTGGTATAAAAACAAATTAAAAGAGTATTAATATTATATTTAATATTCTTTTTGATAAGCTTTAGGCGTTTACTTTTAAGATAATCTAATGATTTTACTAAAATCTGTCCCAATAAAGACCCAAAGTGGAAGACGTAATTAAAAAAACGTCGTTTTGTTGAATTATTAATTAAGGTGTTAACACTGTACAATTCCATAAAAACGATTTTTTTATACGAATTAAAACACTGTTTTCTCCATGTTTCGAAGGTTTACCTTCACTTTCGGGATAACGATTTTTTCCCATTAATTATGGTGTAATACTTTCGAAACATGTCTAGAAAAATTAACTCAAGAGTGGAAAAAATAGGGTTTAGTTCATGAAAAATAATTTTTTTCGTGTTATTTCCTTTCAATTCATATTACTTTGTTTCTCGTTTAAAAAATGAAAATAAAATCTGTTGTCCAATACAGACTGTCTAAATACGAAAATGAATAGGTTTGCTCATAGCAATTGGGTATAGTTGGGTCCTAATGGAGGGGAGCTTTAGCCGTGGTGCGCTCTTGTGTACACAGAGCATTTAATTTACTACGGAAATATGGTAAGGCGGCTGTACTTAATTTCTGGCATTATATTTGTCGGATACTAAAGGCATTTTAATTTAACTAATACTGTAGAAGAACTGTGCTTTCGGAGGGAGTATTTGGTGGGTATTTTCTTTAGTAAGAAACGTATTTGTTGCATGAGGGATGCAATGTAGATTAACTTAAATATGAATGAAAATTCACATTTGTCTAGAAGTTTTATTATATTTTATGAAAATAACATGTTTCATAGGGCACTATTAATCTTCCCCTTCTCCGGTCTCAATCTAATGATTGGTCTGCAGCAAGGCGACGCATCTCTTCTTCCACTCCGCTCGGTCCTCGGCAACTCTCTTCAACTCCGCATAAGAGGTGCAGTCCATATCTCGGCAAATCTGGTCTAGGTACTCTTGGCGAGGTCGTCCTCTGCCAATCGATCCCTCGATCATTCCCTTCAACAAATTATGCAGGAAACATTCGTGTCGCTACACATGACCAATCTATCTTGCGCGCCTCTACACTGTGGTGTTCAACACGTGCCTACTCTCTTCTATTAATCTTCTTCTTCTTCTTTCGGTGCCGTTTCAGGTCCCCCCAACGTTGGCGATCACTACAGCTAAGGCATCTCCATTTGGTTCTGAACTCTTGTTATTCCTGTCCACTCTTTTTCGCCATAGTGATTCCTGGGAAAAGGTGACCAGAGTGGTTCTGAACTCTTGTTATTCCTGTCCACTCTTTTTCGCCATAGTGATTCCTGGGAAAAGGTGACCAGAGTGGTTTCCCGTTGCCTTCTCAGGTAGATTTTTCTGTCGGGGTTACCTTCCTTTAGCTGGTTGGATCTGATTTGGAGGCACCAGAAACTCGCCTTTCATCCCCTCGCTATCTGCTATGATCACACGGTTATGAGTGTGACCCCATTGCCCGGGGTTCGCGACAGGGACGCTAACGAGTTGGATTAGTCAGTAGTGTTGCCGATGGAATGCAACTGGGCGTTTTGCAGCATTGTATAGAATCACACCCTCCAGCAAGATGTGACTCGCCGCGACCCTACTGACAATTCGAACCCCTACTCTTACTCAAATAAAAAAAGGAAAATTTGAGACTAAATTTATGACATTTGATTATACCTAAGAAAGGTGAAACATGTCATTCCCATAAACTATAATAAAATTGATAGAAAACTTACATTTTTATTTGAATAAATTATAAAAAAAATTGTTTTCATTAACCGTCGCGTTGCCATGTGGTCAATTGAGTTTCCACTGCCAATTTAAAGTTGATTTTTTTAAAACCTATGGACCCTAATATTATAAAAAAAATTGTAATCCTCCATTGAAGTGTTCTCAATATTTCGTAATAAAAAAAAAGCAAAAAATTACTTCCTTCATCCCAAAAAAAAATATTTTCTAAGACTGCCCTCACCTTCATTCGTGTTAAGGTAGAATTTGTTTTGCTAATATTTACAACATTATCAAAAGTGACAAATACTTACTCGCTGTTTTGAACATATTATAAATTATATCTTTGACCTTTTCAATAGGTACGTAATAATACCGACTGGATGAAAACGCACCACGTAACTTAATAATATCAGAACTGTGAAAATATTAACACTTTACCAAAAGGGACAAATATTAATACGTACTCGTTGTCTTGAACGTACTATACATTTTGCCTAGGTGCCTTTATCTTCGCCCCGCCCGCCGCTGCGCGCAGAAAAGTTTATACCTGATGTTTAGTCGGTCGTATTCCGTCGTATGCTATGACGCATTACATATCAGAAATCGCATGGTTCCAGAAAAAAATTAATAATGATATGTTTTTCAAATAATCCATGTATGTTATAGATATCGATCTATTCTAATGAAATTCCCTACAAGATGACATAAATTAAATTTTGATTCATCTAGTCATATGCTTGATATTTAGATAAAGTTAGCGGTAAACTGAACTTACCACATGGGAGCAAGCGTTTTGTTTTGAACACGGTACGTTAAGGGTTAAGCATTTCATATCGAGATGTACATCATTGTCGAATAAACACCTCTCTAACATTCTTTATATTCATACAGCGAGTCATATACGCACATCGATTCTACTAACCTTTTAAAAATATGATAAATTTGATCATGCTAAATTTTTCTCAGTATCCCACGACTCCGTGTTCCGTTCACATCTTTAACGTATGCTTTCTTAACACTTAATTCTTCATCCATGCGTTTCATATGTCCAAACGAACGCAGTGATCCTTTCATAATTTAGTTCATAATACCTACTTTCGTCCACTCTATATTCCTTCCTTATATCAACATTTGAAATTCTATCGTACATCGTTTTATCACACATACGTCTAAGGCATCTCATTTTTATGTACATGTACTACATACATACGTGTTTTGCAGTTAAATATGAAATTTCATAATCAATATATGAGCCGAGGAAAAAGTCGATTTACACCTTATTTTGCTAAAACAATTAGCATATCTCCGATCCCAATTAGTCCTGATAAACGACGCTCAACTGTACTTCGTTTGTAAAATAATTAAATGGCCTCCAATTTGACGGCTTCACTTTTACTCTCTAAGGCTACGAATGTAAATTTGAACCTCCCCAACTAATACCATACAATGCCCCTATTTTTCACGAGATAAATGGCGTATGTGAGTGGAAGGAGTGAAATTCATAATGCCTTTGTGTGATGTGTTTGTTAATTAAAATGAGTTAAGGCAATGTGTAACTACGTGCCATGGGCGCTGTGGAGTAGCTACAAATACTTACTATACGATGCTCGAGTAGTGGGTATTACGGGTAACTCTACAATATCGCTCACATTCACAATATTAACGAAGTTGTTAGCGGAAAAAGTTACCCCGTGTATCTTTTTAGCAGACGTTGCAATTTGCGTTTATTATTTCGGCTTAATGAACTTTCGGTTAACGGTTTAATTGCAGAAACACATTTAATTTAATTTAATTAATGATTATTATTATTTTGTAAACAACACTAAATGTAATAGTCCATTGTTTTGGCCGAAACACTATGATACTTCAACATTATAAACTGTTAAAATAAAAAAAATTGCTTTATGTATCACAACTGTATTTTTATTTTTTGAAACAGCTGTTTCATCAATCAATGTTGACATCATCAGGTGTTACAATGCAAAATAAAAATACAATTGTGATACATAAAACTAAGTTTTTTATTTATTTAATAGTTTATAACACTTAATTTATAAAAATTAAAATACAAACATGTTTCGGACAAAAAAGCCCTTAATTGGTATTTCCTTAGTTTTAGATAAAACAAAATAAGTATTTGTACAAAATTTTCATGAAGACTGGTACGGTCATATTCGATCATAAATGGGGGTATTTACAATCCAGGAGTACTGAGAAAACTAGATCCATACGTTTCCCACAGGTATAGCCGAGCAAGGTGCATATCTTATGTTATGCCCCAAATTGCCACACAGAGGCGCTTCAAAGCTCTCTTGTATTGAACGCGATTTGTCTTCTTAACTATGTGACTACTGAGATAGACCTTTTTAGATGCAGCTATAGCGACACTCTCTGGGAATAAAAAGAGATTGTGATATTATAACAGTGTTCTAAATTTTTTTAGTAATAAAAATAAATAAAAACAAACCTAATTAATGCGATTTGTTGAGTTTTTCTTACGTTCAATCTGGTTTTAGTAAAATAATTTTCATGTTATAATTTCTTGAAAGACCACGTTTGATAACGCCAGATTTGATAACGTATTTTCGCAGTTGGCGTTCTTAATAAGATTACCAGTAGGACACCAGTGAAGGAAGTGCACTAACTGTAATTAAATATTTTTGAATTACGAACCAAACAGCGTGGAAACTCAAATGCACTTGTTTTCAAAGCTTGACTTTAATAAAAGGAATTTCAAAGAATTTTCTCATTGCTTAATTAAATGTTTGATAAATTATTTCAAAGTTTTAATCTCGAAAAAAAAAAATTAAGAATCGAAAATAGTTATTCAATTTAAATTCTATTAAGTTCGTATAGTAAGCGAACTGATTGGTTCATAAAACTCAAGAATTAAATTTAAACATTCAATATGCACTTTGTGTGATAATACGTTATCAAAGCAAGAGCAGACACTGTCAGAACCAAACATCTCTTAAAAGTAGCAAAAATGAAAACATTACGACCTATTGTGGGGAGAACCCTTAGAGATGAAGAAATTCGCAAATCTTGCAAAATTGAAGAAATAGTGAGATGGAGTAGGCAAAGAAAACGATTCTGGAGGGACCACATCGAAAGAATGGATCCGGCAAGAATTCCTAATATCGTGATGCACGAGACTTCTGAGGGGCTTTGACCACCAAGACGACCAAAGAGATGGAGAGAAGGCTGGTCGTCTTCATCACAGGAAGAAAGTTGATGTCCTTTAAAAACAGATCTCAAAATCTACAATCAAAAAAAAAGAAGAAGAAGAAAAAGAGAGTGCACTTTAAAAGTATTAATTAATCATTAAAAAAATCGAGTTTGTTTCGTTCTCCTGATGATAAAGACTTAATATCTCCGAAACAGATCGAGTTAAATATAGTCAACAGAGAAAAAAAGCTTTATTTTATTTAATTAAAAATCACAATTATTGGAATTCGAATGTTTAAGTTCATTAAAAATTATTCATTCATCAATAAAATTGTGTATATTTTTTTTAATTGGTTAAATTAAACAATTATTTCTATGCAAAAAATAAGTTTTTTGAATTCTATTTTTGCAGACTGGTCATATGTCCTAGAGCAGGGATGATTAAATGAAATAAATACAGTCATTTTATGAAATACTATGAAAATATTTTATATTAATAATCTTTCATTAAAAATGTATATATGTTACGTTTTGATAATAAACGTAATGTATAACATCAAAAAATCGCTTATTTAATTGTCAGCCGATTTTATTTGTTCGTCAACATGAACTGCGACAGTCAAACAAGGTTCAATTGATTTTTTGTATATTTATTATTATACGGACAATGTCCATGATGATGATGATGATAATGATGAAATTCATAGAACCATTTTTGTGTGAGATTCAATTTAAGGGGGCTCTGCACTAGTTCTCTCTTATATATGATTCCTATGAGTAGATTATGACACTTATTAATAATGACAGAATGATACTCGACAATGAGTGTAATCGGATAACTGTTTAATGTTAATAATAATACAGTTTTATTTAAATTAATTCCATTTTTATCGTTTCTTGAATAATGGTGTAAAACTGCATAATAAATCAATTAATTCATTTATTAGTTATAAAATACAAAAATATATTTGAATAATTTTTTTTATTAAATATTTAATAAAACTTACAGAAAAAAAATATTTTCGTTCGCATTATGCCGCATTAGTAAAGGCATTATAGAATGATATTTTATAATGCCTTTGGCAGACAAAATATGTCAATCCCATAAATTAAATTCAATCTTTTAGAAAACAAACGTTTGCATTCGTATTAATTATTTAATATGGAGTTTTACATCATTGTTCAAGAGACAATAACAAAATCGATTGTTCACCAGACGTTACAAATCTAAGAAAATTGCACTAAGTATGATTCAAATGATTAAATATTTTGGTATTGATTACTTAAAAGCAATATATTTTTACTTCTAGAATAACGCCAGTCTCCTGGGAGAATTCTGCAAGGAGGACGTTCCGCGACTTTGCGACCACACTCTTCTTAGCAACAGCACTCGTTCTACAAGGCCTTGCTCACTGCAGGAGAGTTACGTGACTACTGGCCCTGAAATGACCATTGAACAAGTAAGTGATGATACCCATAAAATTATATTGATCGAATAGAAAATGTGTGTTTTTGATTTTAACGTATAACGTAACGTTTAACGTTTAAAAATATTGATAAATAATTACTGACATTGGATGGCCATAACACTCTTGAAGAAATTAGCCTCCTTGGTTATGTTTCATTCCTCTCGAACCTATGTATTTTGCTGCAATGATTGCTTCCTGCTTATTGTTAGCTAAATTAGAGGTCTTTTCTCCGCCGGGAATTGACGTATACATATTATTGATTGCACAAAATTAATGCTCCGTTTAATTCCTGTCCCACAAAGCGAGCATGGCTACCTACAGTCATCAGTTCACTCCACTGTCTGTACCAACCATTCTTCTAACTCCCACGCATCTTCTTTGATCCATCTTCATTATATTATTACCATCACTTATTCAAATAAGTATTTTTGGGATATATAATATAATTTTAAGAGCTATCATTTGCCATAAACCAATACAGTTGAACCTGGATAATTGGAACCTGGTTAATGGGCAAAACTCTATAGTTGGCAGAAAAGTTCTGGTCCCACCCCCTTAGAGCACTAAAACCTCTTAAATTGGAAAAAAAAACTTGTTTAATTGAACTCGACATTCTGGCCCTAAGCTCGACCTCGACCTCGACACCCCGAACTCGACATTCTGGCCCTTCTGTAATTGGAGAGCACTGCCTTCTCGACCTCTGTAATAGACCGGAGAGTACCTCTGTAATTGGTGAGCAGTGCTTTCTCGACCACTGTAAACTCACAATTCCTCATTTTTTATTTTTTATTCATCGAAGGTGGTCCATTTTAGATCGCAATGTTTTACAAACGTATTTATAACGGTGTTGATTTGAGCTCAAAACTAAAACTTATCAAAGAATTTGAGCTAACTAGAGACGACATCGTCAGCAGTCCACTGATTGATAATGGTGCTGAATTTAAAAATGAAGAAGATGAAGGACCCATGACTGAACCTACAATGAAGCATAAAGCTCTGAAAGCGGTCGATACTTTATTGCAATACTTTGAAACCACTAAACCTCATGACAACATTCACGAGTAATTGTTCATCGTAAAAAATATTGTGAGAAAGACCAACCCTCCGAAATAGGCCCATATAACTGATTTTTTTCAAGCCACAATAATTATTTTTATATGTATGCACGTTTGAACAATTTCAATATACTTATTAAACTTTTATTCAATTTTACTTGATTGTTTTATGCATCAAACGAAAAATTGTTTTTATTATTTTTCTGTTTATGTGGTCACAAAACCTGGTTCAAATATCAAAACACAATCTGGACCCGGATACGTGAAAAACTGCATAATTGGAAAACCTGGTTATTTGTCCATCATAGGCAAGGTCCCTTGGAATACCAATTATCCAGGTTCCACTGTATTTCAAAGAACCATCAATATAAAGAGAGACGTATATTCCGGCTCAAACTAGACGCTCGGACTCTTTGGGTAATAGGTTCTTGGAATATGCATTAAGCGCCTACAGTATGTGCTTTCACACATTAATGTCTTATGAAAATTTCACGTGCCACTCCGGGTCATCCTCATTCGAGGGCCCTCCGGTCGGCCCGTTCAATAATTCACCAAGAAACTGAATTTTTGATAAGGGTACTACGTTACTTCGTCTGTCACTGGCGATGTCTGATAGATGATTAAGGTAATGGTCTACATCTCCCATGCAGGAATTATCGCCTCGCCGTTTCATGTTCTTACGGTTTACGCGTAACAGAATCTCATTAATTGTATCATGCGTGATGTTAACTCCGAAGCTTTATTATTATATCTTGTGTGTTGTTTTTTTCTTACTTGTTTCTTTTAAGTATCAAACATAAACTAGTATCTTACATTTACATTACATAATAGTAAATTTTTAATTGTATCTCAATAGAGACGAAGAAACAAACTGGAAACTGAATATGGATGATCAAGGTGTTTACAGGACTTATGACCTGTCATTGGTTGGGTTAAGCGCACGCTTTATGTAATTACAACATTCCCCATTCCACCATTGTTATTATGATCATGTATGATACATTTTTGGAAGTTGTATATATACTCCAAATCCATACATATCTTCACGTGGCAGTTCCAGTTAGCCATCTATGTAGATTTGATTGTACTAATTAATTTTTTAAGATTAATCTATACAATCCATCCACTAACGCCATCTATGAAGAATGATTGTTTAGCATTTAGCAAACTACTTTATTAACACAATGCAAAGAGGCTACCGCCTCCTAGCGCACTGTTAGAAGTCGCCTGGAGTATCCACTCCTATTTTATACGCCAAATAATTGACCAGAATATTTACAAATATTTGTGATATTACATAATAGTGTCTACTAATTCTTGAATCTGTTGTTTAGACCAGCGTTTCCTAACCTTTTTCAGTCGCGGACCCCTAGGAAACCAAGCACAATTTTCAAAGACCCCCTTAGTAAAAAAAACAGCAAAAAATTTTAGGCCATTAATTTTAGTACTACAAATACAATTTATGTTTTTAATAAAAAATAAGTTAATAATTAACGCACTACAGCAACACTAACACGGTTAATTAATGTGAAGGTTGGTGTTGCTTTGTTTAAACTAAATTAGTGATGTTTGGGTTGATGTTACTTCTAAGTTGTAGTCTCAGATCGGATTCCACTTGTAATCTATTTCTGTATTTGTTTTTAGTATAAACAAGAGCAGAGAATGCCTTTTCACAGAGATGTGGTTAAGTGCTTCTCCTGATATTTCCTTATAATCTTTCTTTACATTCACCCAAAAACATGATAAAGAGGATTCTTTTAAATGACATTACAATGCTGAATCACAAGAAATTTCTATTAATTGGTTTTCTTGTTCCGTTATCAAGCCAGTAATATCAGGAACATCTGTGTTAAAAGGGTTTGATATCCAATCCAAAAATAATCCCGAAATGAAGACCGTGATAATGATTACGAGACTTTTGGTGGCATTTATTTATTATTGTTAAATGTTCCACGGATGTGACTGCGGACCCACATACATATATTCACGGACCCCCAGGGGTCCGCGGACCACAGGTTAGGAAACACTGGTTTAGACGAAACAATATTTAAATAGTCCATTGTTTTGGCCCAAACACTATGATACTTTAACATTATAAACTGTTAACTAACTAACTAACTAACCATCACGCCGTCTCCCCGAAGGGGTAGGCAGAAAGAATGGACTGCCACACTTTTCTTTCCTGACATATTTCTCTCGCTTCCTCAACATTCATACATCGTGTCATGCACGCGCGTCGATTTCTCTGACTCCTCACATGACATGACATTCAATATTTGATTTATTTGATCGTGCCGCGTTTTCCTCGGTCTGCCTCTATTTCTAGTTCCATTTACATCGTTAACATATAATTTTTTTATCATTCTTTCTTCATTGATTCTTTCCATGTGTCCAAACCATCTTAATGATCCTTTGTTCATAACACCATCACCCGCACCGCATTCACTTCTTATATTTCATTCGACACTATCATACACAGAGTATCCACAAACTCATCTAAGAGATCTCATTTCTACTGCATTTATTCTACTTTCATCATTATTTTGCCAGTTCCATGCTTCGCTTCCATACATAAGGGTCGGTAGAAGAACACCATTGTGCACTGCCATTTTAGCTTTTTTGGGTAGGTTTTTGTTTGCGATGACAACTCTAAGTGCACCATTCACTTTGTTGCCTGCCCCAACCCTTCTTTCAATATCCCTCTCCACTCGCCCATCTCTCGTAAACATACTACATATCTTATTACACAAACTCATCTACTTGCTCCAAATTTTCACCATTCACGCTAATGTTGCAGATTTTCTTGGAAAATCTTGGACTTATTCACATTCATTATCAGATCACTTCGCATGCATACCTCATACATACTATTCACCAGGACTTGTAGTTCATGCTCGTTGTCTGCAAGTAGGGCAGGGTCATCCGCATACAAGAGACGGCTTACTGACACTCCGCTCATTTTGGCACCTACATCCAACCCATTCAGCTCTTTCAAAACTATTCTTTATTTTTTGTAATGAATATGAATTTGCGCTGACATGTTCAAGTTTACAAAACCGTGTTTAAAACAAAATAAACGTATAAACTATAATATAATCATGTTTTTTTGTGAGATAGGCCACCACTTAGTAAATATCCAATCACTCGTTAATTTTGTTTGTAAAAATTAACATATTGTGGTTTTTTTACAGGTTTTACGTCAAGGCTCGGCGCTCTATCCTATCCAGTTCGTGATTCGTTACGAGTTTGTTGACATCAGCCAGCAGGGGCAAGCCATCCGCGGGTCTCAGAGTCCATGCGACAGAGTATTCAGATCGACCCCTGGTGGGCAAAGCTCAGGACGATTCCAATCACCAAAGAGCATCTTCTTTTATGGAAGAGGAGGCTCCCAAAACATGAGCTGCATCTTGAGATTTGAGGCGGGTGTGGGAGAAAGAATAAAACTAAAATTTACTAAAACCGCTTTCGGTAACAAGGAATGCTTTACATACAAGGATACGAGAAATGGTAGATGGAAATGTGACAGATCTTATATAAGATACCAAGGAAATAATCCAGGTTCACTTGGATTTTCTGAATTGAAGATAACGGAATACCCATGGCCTGGCATTTCTCTCCCGCGCGATTGCATATGCTCCAATATGACAGAACCCACAATCATCCACACACTGACAGCCTCAGTTGTTGAAGTGAACTTAACAATCACAATGATGAATATAACAGAAGATTTTAACGATTTCGGTTTTGAAGGAGAATACCAGTTTTTGTCTATAAATTCCGCTGAAGACAATATTTGCTCTACATGGGGAGAAAAGAGATTAAAAGGACCAAGTGGCGAAATCATTATGAAAAATCCGCAGTACGACGAATCACCTTTATCGGAGATTATCGATACGAATATTGTATCGGAAAGCGTTCGCTCGGATGATCTAGCAGACAGCTGTACTCACCAACCGTGGCTCATTGAACCTGTTGATTCCTATATGGATTACATTTACCTGAAGATCCAAGGATTCGAAGTGAATCAGATTTCATCGTCTGTCTGTCCCACGTCTAACCGCGTTCTCATCTACTACGCGCTAGAGACTCACTCACCCAAGGAAATCTGCCCAGTGCCCAGTATCGGATACGACAAAGCGAACTTTGACGTACAAACAGTGGAATTGTTTTCTAAGGGTTGGAAAATGAAAGGAGACCAATCGGACTCCGAGTTGATATTGGAACCGAACTCCAGAAGTTTTGTTGTCGAGTTTCTGCAAAGAGAGGGCGGAAAGTACATAGTCAAGTGGATGGAAGTCTCCAAAAGACAAGCTCCGAGCGGTTCCAGTTCTTCTTATGTATCTTCGATGTCTTCAATGCCGAATGTGATTCAAGATTGTCTTTACAGGTAAATATATCTTGATTCCGTTTGGTATATTTTTAGTAACAAATAAGTTTTATTTATAATCTAATAAAAAAGTTACATAAGCATGTTTGAAATGTCTTCTACTAAAAAATAATACATTTATAAGGTAAGCTTTGTGTTCGCGAAAAAGCCAGTCGGTTTGGGAAATTTGTTGCTAAAAATTACTTCTTACAGATTAAATTTAAAATAAACAAATATTATTAAAAAATAATTATATTATAATATAACAATAAAATATTTAGTTTGCGTTTTTTATACTCAAGAATAAGGTTTTAAATATAATTAATGTGTTGCTTCACTAAAGACATTAGCAGTGTGGAATTCCATTATTACGAATAAAATAAATCGACATGCAATAATATTCAATTTTTGCATATTGTATTATTTTTATTTTCAATTCCAAACGGTTCATTTTGATTCTTTATTATTTTAAAGAATCAAATTTTATTAAAAAAAATATATTATTGTATCGTACTCTCGTCATTGAAAATAAAATTTTAAAACGTGTAAGCAAAAATAAACACAAAAGTAAAAAAGAAATACTTATAAAAAATATAAGCCTCTACAGTTATCGGTTTATTATATACTAAGTATTACATACACACACACACACACAAACCATCACGCCGTTTCACCGCAGGGGTAGGCAGAGAGAATGGATCGCCACACTACTCTATCCTGGCAAACCTCTCTAGCTTCCTCTACATTCTTACAACGAGTCATACACGCACGTCGATTCCTCCGACTTCTAACATGACCAACCTTTGAAATTGGATTAATTTGGTCATGCCATGTTTATATACCTACACACACACACACACAAACCATCACGCCGTTTCCCCGCAGGGAAAGGCAGAGAGAATGGACCGCCACACTAATCTATCCCGGCAAACCTCTCTAGCTTCCTCCACATTCATACAACGAGTCATACACGCACGTCGATTCCTCCAACTTCTAACACGACAAACCTTTAAAATTTGATTAATTTGGTCATGCCATGTTTTCCTTGGTCTGCCTCGACGCCATATATACAAAAATATTATATACAAAGAATTACTCATATGAAAACATTTTTCTAAATGTGATATATTTACTAGATTCAGCCTTAAAATATACATTTGGTTCATATCTCTTAGAGCTGCCTTTACCGTAATGCCATTAAATGACACTTTCTAACGACTCCCTTCCTGATTGCCTCCGTTGAAGCAACGGCTCTATGAGACAGTTTAAAAACGAAACTTTTTAATCTTTATAATTCTGTTGCAATTGAGTTAGAATTAATTTTGTTATTTAATTAGCCTAGAACTTCTCCTGAGTAATGAATCCGAGCTACAAAATACTTAACCCATAAAAACTTTCATACTGTTTTTTTAATGATATACTTAAGAAGTATATAAAAAGCTTTAGTGTAAATATTTAGAATTCATGAGGTGTATTAAAAATATATTACGAAATAAAAAATACTTATTAATGTCATTTTTTAAAGCAGTATGCCTTCATTAATAGTCGTTTTTCTGTACGAACTAATTGTGTATAGGGTCAAAGCACCAATGAATGATCGTTGAAGGTTCAGCTTGTACTGAAATCCACATTAAAGGCATTAATTTCATTATTTCAGTGTACAAAATAAAAGAAAACAATAAAAAACACATTGACTTCTCTAAATTTTCTAACTTTTTTATTGAAATATGAGTATAACTATAATATTAATTTTATTGTATAGAACCCCCTTTCATCAATTAAATGCTTAATTCAATAACAGCTAAAAATATCGTTGTTTTAAAAAGATTCTTTTTTATTTCAATCAAATGTTTATTTTTCTGAAATTCAAATGTTTGTAATGGAGTTTTTATATGACATTTTTTTAAAACACAATGTTTTTTGTTAATCGCTTGTCGTCCTCCAACTCATTCAATAATCCTGCAGTTTGTTGACGTAAACATGAAACTTAATTACACAAAAGAAAATAAAATTAATCCCGTTAATCCTAAAATATCTTTCGTGGCGTGGTGGTTAGAGCTCTGACTTCCATACCAAAGGTCTCGGGTGCGATTCCCGGCGATGGCAGGGCGATTGTCACATGTGTATAGAATTCACGTAAAAATAAAAAGGCGATAGTTTGGCTACCTATCACATGTCATGAGAATCAATATGCCAAAATAAATTGTATACAGTAATTGGGTTCAAACGACCTTTTGTGTACAAGGAAAAAAATACCATTCTCATCTTAAAATATACAATATGTAAAAAAATATTGATACGAACAACAGAATTATAGGAACCTTAAAAGAGTAAAATGTGTTTTCATTCCCAAAAAAACACTTTATTTCTTAAAATGTGCTGTGTTTTGGTGGCGTGTTCCAACATAACACTTTCGCCAGGACACAAAACAATTTATTTACACCATTTTGCTACAAAATTACGATGAATAAAAAATGTTTTAGTACTATTAAAATAAATATTTTTATTGGTACGCAAGATCGGCTGAATTGACAGACACGATAAAAAAGGCAATCTCAAATCACATATCAGTTTTCTACTCTTTCTTATTGTTTCTTTTATTCGCGTGTTTTATTCTGCTTCGAATACACACATTTTTCGCATGCGCTGGTCAGTGGCGTAGATGTGAATACGACACCCTATTACACAGCTCATATATAAGTTTTTTTCTTCATGTTCACTAGTCTACTCCCATCCATTACTGGACAATGCTCTAATAATGGTAAACATGGCCAATAAAGAAATCAGACGCCGCACCAGGGTTGCTGACGTCATGGACCGAGTGGCAAAATTGAAATGGCAATGGGTATGACACTTGGCTAGACAGGGTGGCAACAGATGGGCACCCAGGATACTCAGTTGGAGACCATGGGCAAATAGGCGAAGTGTCGGAAGGCCACCGATGAGATGGACCGTTGATATTGTCAAAAGGGTTGGAAAATCTTGGATACAAAGGGGGCAGGATAGAGACGAGTGGAAGAAATTGGAAGAGGCCTATATCCAGCAGTGGAGGGAAGAAGGCTAGCAAAGAAGAAGAAGAAGATGGTCAATGAATAATTATGGCCAATAAGTCTAGTGTAGACTGCATCCGAGTTACGTCAAAGTGTAGTTGCAGTCATCCTGCACTTTTTTTGCCATCAATGGTCTCCAAGTCAGCAGTCTTATCCATTATTCGTCCGAACTTCAGACTACGTGACTGTTCATTACCTTTTAAAAGTCGCCATGCAGCGGATGTTATCAGTGACTTTTGTTTTTGTTTTTCGGCGTTATTATCACCTCAGTCAAGGTCTCCCAATCCTTATGATATTATTATTAGAGTGACACGGATTTTTACAAAATTTATATTGTACATTGTACTACTACAAAATGTATGATTTTATCAACATAAATATTATATTCAGAGTTAAGCATCATTGCTTTTGATTAACTTAAAGCGATATCTCCGTGAAAATCCGTTATCATGTTTTTTTTAAATTTAGTTATTTAAGTATTTATTGACCATTTACCAAGTACATGGTTTTAATACCTCCAAACTGGGGTAATCCATTCTAGGGAGGCATTTTTTGCACTCTATATTATTTCACTACATAAATTACAAATTTAGGTAACAATTAATGAACAAGGGGATCAACACATATCCTAAAGTTAATTTTAACACTATTTAAAACTACTTTTTTTTTTTTTTTAATTATACTACATTCAAGCCGCCTCTTTTTAATGTCTCCGTAGTTACGTGTTTTTTGTAACTGTGTATTGTTATTTTTTTAGAGTCGTTTTAAGTTGGTCTGATGGGTAACGTTATGTTTTTTTGTTAATGACTATAATTATTGTCTTTTGGGCTACAGTAACTGGGTAAAGTGTAATTATTGTAGTTCCTCCCCATCCTATTAAACGACGAATCCATAATATACTGTTTTAAGTGTGGCTATCGGTTATATATTTCTAATACTTCTAAACATGTAAATAAAGCTTCTAATTCTCTTGGAGACAGCTTCAATTTGGTCTGTGCATCTATGATGATCATCTAAATGGATTCCTAAACATTTGGTAGAAGTAACTAAATAATTACCTTTTTTTTCATGTGCAAAAATGAAAACTAACGCTTTAAACCACATTCTTAAGAAAAAAATATATAAATATTATTATTTACTGAGCCAGAGACATTTAGTAATGAATCATTATATAATAAACATGACAAAAGCTTTTCTCCCATATTCTACAAATAACCGTTATATTAAAGAGTCAAATGAATACTATTTATTTGAGATTTTATTAAATAATAACTTCAAAGGACTTTCTCCCACTTGACCAATAAGACGTATAAAAATACCAAGTCATCTGTGGTCACCTTATTCTATACGTTCGTTGCTCTTTATTTATAATGCACATGTCAGCGTTTCATCCAGTGTGCTTACCTTAGGACTCACACACCACTGGTGTAGGTCAACTTTGATATTCCGAACAGAAATAAGTTTCCCATTTCGGCCACATGCCTCGAGTGATTTGAATCGGTTGTGCTGCCTCGCCATTTCATATTCCCAGTAAAAGTATTGTTTTGTAATAAACCAGATATGGGGGGAACATCTGCCAGGGTAAAAAAACGTGTTTTAAGGGCTAAAATCTTCAAATTACGTAACATTTATTTTTGAACCGTTTTCAGTGCTTTCGTGCTTCATTTTATTTTTTTACGTATACATTTCAACAAATTATGGAATACAAAATTGAAAAATAGGTATATTTTAAATTTTATTAAAAAATAATAATAATAATTTCAAATTATTTCATATATTCCGGATTTTTCATTATTACATTTTAAAATAAATATATAACATTATTACGCGAAATGCTAGTGAAATTTTATGTCTAACTCACGATTAATATTTTTTTTAAGGAGGAATGAATTTTATTGTATAAAAATATCATAAATAAATTCACACCTGGCTTTGGGTTTTCACGTGGATATTTTTGAAACAGGAAGTATCGTTTATATAGACGATACCAATTTAAGAAAAACATATTCATATGAATTTGTATTTTTAATTGGATTTTTTAATACAAATAAGACACATAAAATCTTTTTTTAAAAAGAGACAATAAATGTGTTTTTTGGTGATCTTGGGAAAATCTATGTCTAAGGATTGTGAACTACCCTGATGATATATACTGCAACAATCTCCGAAACGTCTGTCAAAATAGACGAGTTAAACGAATTTTCCCAAGATTCCAAAATTATATACTGCGGTGACATAAATAGTTAGATTAGTTTATTTCTCATTTTCTTTTTTTTATATATTATACTTTGTATATACAACATTTAAATTTAAAAAATATATAATTACATAGACATGTTTCGGACAAACAGTCTTTCTTCATTGATACATACGAGTATTATACAGATACATTTTTAAAAATAATATAATTTTTTTTACACGATCTGACAGATGTTATAAAGATTTTTAACATCTGTAAGATCGCGTTAACAATGTTATAATATTTTTAAAATGAATCTTTATAATATGTATTACTAAAGAAGGACTGTTTGTCCGAAACATGTCTATGTAATTTTATATATTTTTAATATAAGTGTTGTATATACAAAGTATGTAAAAAAGAAAAAGAGAAATAAGCCATCATAACAATACAAAGTATGGCGTATATAGAATAATGTTAAATCAGGAACTAAAAACTTCCAATAGGTAGATTTTCACGTTTACCAATTTCCAACACAAAATTTATAATAACCTATCAAAGAGTTTTAATTTTATTTCAAACTATTTATCTAAGTTTAACAAGACTGAAACGATTTCCTTCGCTTTCCAGAAGCAATCAAATTTTATTTCCCAGAGACTACCCGTATCCCAGATCAATTAATTCCCGTTTCTCTCTTGCTACATTTCTTGACCTCAATCTTCCTTGGCTTATGATATAACATCTGTTGTAATGTGAAAGTAATACTTCAATTACAAATATACTCTCTGACTTAGAAGAGAATGTTATTGGAAGACATTATATATTTATACAGCAAGAAAGGTTCACGTGTCATCTCATCTTAACTTAAATAATCACCAAGAAATAGAGTTGACATTTCTATTTATAATGAAGCAAAAATGGACGTCCACAATGTACTTTTAAAACCATCCTTGATATATAGAAATGAAGCAAGGAACTGGCAAAAGAAAGAGCAGAGTAGAATAAATGCGGTAGAGATGAGATCTCTAAGACGTATGTGTACGATAAAACGATGTACGACATAATTTCAAATGCTGATCTAAGAAAGAAATGTAGAGAGGAAGAAAGTACTCGTATTATGAATAAAATTATGAATGGATCACTGCGTTAGTTTGAATGTTTGAACATACGGAACGCATAAAGGTGTGAATGGAGCACAGAGTTGTGGGAGACCGAGAAATATTTGTACTTGGTATCACCAGATCATTAAGATGCTTTGGACATATGGAAAGAATGAATGAAGAAAGAATGGTAAAAAAATTATATGTTAACGATGTAAATGGAACCAGAAATAGAGGAAGACTGAGGAAAACGTGGCGCGATCAAATAAATCAAATATTGAATGTCGGCCATGTAAGGAGTCAGAGAAATCGACGCGCGTGCATGACACGATGTATGAATATTGAGGAATCGAGAGAAATATGTCAGAAAAGAATAGTGTGGCAGTCCATTATTTCTGCCTACCCCTTCGGGGAGACAGCGTGATGGTTAGTTAGTTAGTTTGTACGACCAGATTAATCCAATTTTAAAAGTCGGCCATGTTATAAGTCGGAAGAATCGACGTGCGTGTATGACTCGCTGTATTAATGTGGAGGAAGCTATAGACGTGTTTCAGGATCGAGAAGAGTTGCGGTTCATTCTCTCTGCCTACCTTTTCGGTGAAATGGCGTGATTGTTTGTTGTTTGGTTTTATTTTCTTATTATCATCATTTCGTACGAACTAAAGTAAACAAAATTAAGTAAACAAAAAGCTTAAGCTTAGTTTTCTTGCGATCTTCAATATATCCGTATAATTTGTCTTGACCAGCGGTTCTCGGATCGAAGAACCCAAGAACCTTAAAAACGTATTGCTAGAAAATCTTTTCAATTAGCAAAATGTTTCTTCTATATATATTCGCCATCACTGTGTGTTATGGATTCACACATGAATAACTTTTTGGAAACATTGTATTATCACAACACTTTTTTGATCTTATCACAAACTTGTTTCTGGACACAAACTTTCCTTCTTCAGTGTATAAATTTTACACTGAAGAAGGGAAGTTTGTGTCCCGAAACATATTTGTGAAAGTGCAAAAAAGTGTTGTGATAATACAATGTTTTCAAAAAGTTATTCAAAAGCAAAATGTTAATTTATATTTATAGTAAAAAATAAATAAATCTTATATTATAAATTTATGAAACTTATATTTTGTAATTCTTTATTTCGAACATTAATTAAGACATACCTTTCATCTCTTTTTTGAAAGTCTGTTTTCATTTTACCTTTTTATTTTTATACTCGTATACCTACTGCTATCACGAATTGTTTAAAAAAATATTAATGAAAAAAAATTAAGTATTTATAAAGATTTTTTTCAGACAAGAACATGTCATTTAAATCAATCTTTATTTTAGAAGCCGAAATTCGGTCTATACTAAGATTATGACATAATTTTTTGATATGATACTTTCGTACAGATAAATATTCCACAAAAGTATTAATAACCCAACATTCAGTAAAGTAAGTTAGAGAATATTTTAGTTGTGATTAATGGTGTACCTTACATGCACCGTTGATCATATAAAGCGAAAACATCTCTGCATGCCGTAATCTAATTTCAGGTTCGTTCACATACCACAAAACACGCGCGAATGTTTTTATAATGCTGACGTACATCTCAGGGATTTTAATATCGGGCTGTAAAAAGGAACAAGGAATATTTCAAACGGTGTGTTTTTTTCCCTCTCGACTTGAAGTTGATTACCTCGTTCGGTTTTCCCGCCATTTCCCCGCTTAATCTGCCCGCCATAAAAATGGCGTCCTCTCGAATGGAGAATTCGCTATTTATTTTTCATTTACTCGCTGACTCTTGCGAAAACGCGAGATTACAGAAAGCGGATTAAAATTATCGATATTGCACAGGCCCTGTTTACGTTTCCTCACACGATATACATCCGTGTGTTGGCGTTTTGTTGTTTTCTATAATTATGCACCATATTGCTGAACTTTTATATAATAATAAAAGATGACTTACGAGTAAGACGAATATTCTTTTATAGCCAAAAATGTTCACGTGTCTCAACCTAAATGAACACCATGAAATATATATTGTGTTGAACAATGGTATAAAACTACATATTAAATATATAATACGAATAAAAACGTATGTACGAATAAAAACATTTCTTGAGATGAACCTAATTAATACTTCGTGATACTTCGAGAACTCGGCCGTACTGGAGGATGTTGGTCTTTTTGTCCCCGATAGATATCTCCGACAGCGACAGCACAGATTGTTTTACCTACCGGCCGCCGGAATCAATCTGCCTCTGGTGACACCGGTGGGAAGATCAATTAGTCTGCTGAATGCGGTCTCCTCGAAGATCAACGTCTTTCATATTGAAAGTACGTTCAGGGGACAAATACTCTTGACTTTGGAAAGCATCTTATCATCCTAATGTCGAACCATCACTAATGCGTTCCTGGTATTATGTTGTACGTGAATAATATCTTACCTGTACTCAATAGATGCCTTAAACATTTATGCTGTTTGTAATGTCTTTTGAGTAAATAAACTGATTTGATTTTATTTGATTTGATTTGATTTGATTTTCTAGAAGTTTTATTATATTTTATGGGATTGACACGTGTCGTCATTCTTAGACATTATCAAATGTTTTGACATTTGAAAATGTCTTTGAACAGCCAAACATGTCATTCCTATTTATTAAATATAATATAATAAAATTTCTAGAAAACATATATTTTCATTTGTATTAATTATTATTTATGGAGTTTAACACCATTGTTCGAAAACAATAAATACGCGGATATAATACAAATATGTCAAGACTACTTATATGTAAAATGTTAACATTGTTTAAGAATAATAAATAATATTATTTACTTGAAATTTTACTCATCAAAGAAATGCTCAAGGTAAAAAAATGTTTCATAAAACATCACTTAAATAAATAAAGAAATAAAAGTTTTACGTTTACTTTGAAAAAAGAATAAAATTTTCCAATTTAAAATCTTAAAATTTGCGTGGTAGTTAAGGGGATATAATACTTGACGATTTTTTTTTTAATTTTCAAATAATGTTTGTGTATTTTATGTTAACGTTCTGAAACACGTTGTATCTATCTTTTGTCTCCCTCCAGTTGGCAGTTTAACCATTTTTGAGTCTTAATTTGGCGTTCAAATGGATTCTCGTTAGTTTATAAGGGATATAACTTATCACAATTTATTTCGAATAAAGAATAACAAAAGTTGACCAAGCTTCAAATTTTTTTTAAATATTGTATCATAGAAGATTTCATTTTACCGAAACATTATCCATTATATTTCTTAAATATTTTAAGAATCCTTAAATCCCATTCAATATTTTATAGAAAATTATTTAATAATAATCTGTATTAAATGTGAAGAAGAACAAAACCTTTAATAATTTAATGTAAATTTATATTTAACTGAATTGTTTCTTTGTATGTGTGTGTGTGTGTGTTTTTTTTTTAATATAACGTTATTCAAATCATCCTAAAATATTACAACAAGAATAAATAAAAAGTTACTGGAACTTTCAAATAAGAAATCACGAGTAAAAAGTAAATTGATATTTATAAAATTAAAATATTATGAAAATAAAATACAATCGAGAAGGGTATGTACAGTCCGAAACATTATTGTAAAAGTGTTGTATTATACATTGTTTTTTTAATTAATTCAAAACGCATTATTTTTATCACATCTTCATAATGAAAATAATCACAATATATTTGTAAATATATCTGGTATTAAAGAGTCACTGATTTAAAATTTTAAAACTAAAACCAAATGTTCGTATATTTCTAGCTTTTTTGTTTATAAAGTATCATCAAAGTAGCATAAAAATGTTGAAACTTATCAAAGGTTAATCAATATTACAATAACGAAATGAAACAATGAAACGTCTTCCGATGGTAATCTAATCTAGCTTATAAAATTGTAAACATAATTAAAAGAGTATTTTAGATTTTCAAATAATAGCTCGTTAATTCTACGCCACTGACTGGGAGATTTTTCAACACATAAACATCAAGAAATACTGCTATTAGATTGGTTGTCGCAAAAATTTCCAAATTGACGTTTAGGGCTGTGCAAGATGTCTTTAAAGTGTATTTTCATAACTTTTTTCTTTTATTTTCTTCGTTCCATTTGTAATTTCAAATAAAAACGCTACGCCCCGTGGGCGGGAACTACGTGAAAAGGGCCGATCGCAATTAGGGCTCGAAATGGGACGCTCAGAAGGGAAAAAACGAATTTTTATTTCACGTCGGTGAAAAATGTCGCGACGGGCCATTAGGTTGATGAGTTTATTTCTGCCTTACACCCTCATGATCCCCATCCCTCGCGAAAACTTCCAGATACAATCTACTTCAAAAGCCAGCAGTCATTTTTATTTTCCTTATTTAATAATTACAAGCTTTTAATTAATCTAAAAACGTTGCCCCCTGCGCCATGTTCCAGCGACGAGATTTCTTCCGTTAAAATAAAATTATGATCTTATTGAAAAGTTGGCAAATTGATCTTTTATATTTTTTCGTAACTTGCTGTTCCGACATTTGATTCCCTCGTGAATGGAATCATTTCCCTCTGTGTGAAATTACTTTGCCACTGGAACCGAGGCACAAAAGATAAAACATGTATTAAGATTGTGTAACTTAAATTGAAATTTCTACCTTTATTCCTTTTCTTTCTCGCGTTTCCCGCGCCTAATGTAATTACATAAAGTACGGTTTGTCCTATTTTTGAAGGTTTTTATCGAGACCTTTTAGTTCCCGGAAAGGGAGAGCGAAAAACACATCGAGGTTTTATTTTTACTTACAGAATTTTCATCATGCTTTTAATTCCGTTTATTACACCCAACCGTAAAACGGCCTTATAATATTGCTTCGGCGAGATGAGGTTAAATGGATTAAGCCGTTTTGATTATTCCAATAAAATTCGCAATATCTGGTTATGTCTTTTTTTACATTATTTTACGCCTCATTCATAACCGTATTATACGCTTTTTATTTCAAAAATATGTTTATTTTTTATTCCAAATTCTTATGTACACAAACATAAAAACAACTTTACCTGTTTTGCTTTGATTGAAATAAATATCTTTACCTTATAGAGAAAAGGACAATCACCTTGTATAATGTCGTTATAAGCTATATAATGAAAACGCGATTGTTTTTTCGGTTATACAGTGATTTTTTATTTACGTGTATTTTCTAAAAGTTTAATTATATTTTAAATGACATGTTTAACCTTACTTAAGCATTATCAAATGCCATAAGTCAATGTATAAAAAAAATATTTAATAAAGCCTTATAGGAAGGCCTCACCTCTTTCCCATAAAATTTAATAAAACATTCAGAAAACTCGCGTGTATATTTGTATTAATTATTTAATATGAAGTTTTACATCATTGTGAAAGAAACAATCATTATGTAGGATTATCTTTTCTACAATAGATCTTTCAAATGTAATTTAACTATTTGATTGTATTTTTCAGGTGCCCGGAGCTTAACGCGTGCATATCGGCAACATTGTGGTGCGACGGTGTCAACCATTGCCCATCCGGATACGACGAAGAAGATTCAAACTGCGCATTCCAATTCGGCATTCCGTTCCTCTACATCCTCATAGGAGCGGGAGCTTTCTGTCTTCTGATTATTCCTATCATTTTCACAATGTGCATCCGCTTCTGTCAACATAAGCACAGGGAGAAGAAAAAGATAAAAGCTCAGCTCGAAGCCAATTCCAGCGCCAATAACCATCTTCACGTGAATCATATGCACTCTAACGGAACAGGGATTGGCCGCTATCCGATCCCGACCCCCGACACGTACGTAGCCAACGAGCCCAATTATACCACGACGCAGAAGTACGCGACAATAGACAAGTACAGTATGGGATCAAAGTATTCTACAGCAGAGCGTTATGGCCTCAACGATGCTAGATTCAACATGGCCGACAGCAGATACGATCAAGATGAAAGGTATACCAAGGACACGGCGGATCTTCGATACGGAGGCACTCTCGGGCGGTACGGGAGCCACCACAACAATGCGGGCTCGAGATACGGCAGCTCGAAAGGCGTGTACGTTCCGTCTACGGAGGACATGTACACGGAAGGGAAAGACAGCTTCTGTTGACAAGAGCTAGAGATGGTGGAGACCACGGTATAGCGCAGAACCCCGCCGCTATTACAATCGTTCCGTTGATGTGTCGGTCGTTTCAATGCCTGCGCGGTCTCTACTCTTGCGACTACTTATAAAAAATCGACTGATTTTTATATTTAAAAGATAACGTACATTAAACTGTTTTTAAAATTGTAAGACCGTTGAGGACGCTAATGCGTGTGATTATCGAGATTGAAGGCAATATTGTGTGTAAATTAATTACTTATTAAACAATTTTTAGCCTTTTTGTACAGAAAACATTGACGATTCGAATGAATTAGTGAAACGTTCTTAACTCAAACTCAAACGTGTACATTTTGTAATAAAATACTTTTTAATGAGGATACTCTATTAAGACTCTTAAAATGTTGTGAATAGATAATAAAACAAACCCCTGTTTTTATTTAAAAATAATAATTTCATTAACGGAGTAGTTTTTAAACCTGTTTCTTTTATTTAAAACAAATATATATGAAAACAAAACATAATTTTTTCATAAAACATAAAATGATAAGTATTATTTTGTTTTGATTATCATACCATGTAAATAGAAATATACGAATATGTAATGAAATTATACAATCATACTTGTAAGATTCGTCTCATGTATCTAGTATTTATTTGTTTTTACCTTTCTGAACTGATGGTGTTCTTGCCATATTATCGTTGTTCGAGGTGACGACAATATTTCTTCTAATTGTAAATACTCCTATTTCCCCACTATGCCCGTACATTTGTGTTTCCGTCACCGATCCAACGAAAAAAATATGTAGAAACAAACTATTCTGTAATCGAATGTTTAATATAAAATAATTAATTCGTATTTACTAATAATTTTGAAGAAAATAAAGTTCCAGGAACTCTACTGAAAACTTTTAAAATTTTTGTTTCATTGAATAAAATTAATTAATTAAAAAAACATGTTTTTTTTTCATCCCTAACCACACCTATCAAATCTTAAAATATAATTTTAAAAAACAAGACGGCTTAAAAGCGCCAATAATCTTTTTAATTAATGCTTTATCTTGGCTCCACTTAAATTAAATATATCTTTTATTAATCTTTAAATAATTCAGCTTTTTACTGTACCCCGACCACAAACTGAAAGCTTTGGTGATGTTACAAATATATAAACCACGATTTTTCTAAATACTATACAATTCCAATTAATCTGTTGTTACTAAAAAATGTAAATATCATGTTATGTTACAAAATATATTGATACACGTATATATTTCTTGTAACACCAAGGATTTAAATGATATCTAAATGTTCTCAGATTAATTTCACATATTGATAAACATTTACCAAACATTATGAAATTTAAAAAAACAACTTGATTCTTAATAAAGAATTTGATTAAGATTTTTTTATGAATTAAAACACGTTTTTTTTCCACTTCTGAGTTTATTTTTCTCGACATATTTTGAAGGCTTACTCATATTCTGAGTTTATTTTTCTCGACATATTTTACCTTTATCATCGGGAGAACGATACTTATTTACCAAAGTTAAACAAAATGAGTGTTAGATTATTTAGGTATTGAACCAGGGACCTAACAATACATCAATGGGTCATCATGAAAATCTTCATTATGAAATTCCACACTGTTATAACGTCTTAAATTTATCGAAGATTCTTAACTGTATTAAAAAACTTATTCCATGTATTATTAGGAATGGTTTATATTAAGTTTTCTAGAATACAATATCATCAAGTGATACCGAATGTTACTCTTCCAAAATAAAGTTTTTATGATATTTATAAATAGGTCTACTAGATTTAAAGTGTTGTATGATAAAGATTTTGATAAACCATCGCTCAACGAACTTAAGTTCTTCTGATCAAGACTAGGAAGTCTGTTTAGGTAATAAAATTCACTTCACGTCTTTCTTGAAAAGGTGAAAGGAATAAATAAAACATTTTTCTGCTTTTTTGAGCCTTTTGACAATTTGATAAAATTCGCTGAAATCATTCAAATGTTCATTGTGTTTCCTCACTACAGCGGCGGTAGGTGTAATACGTAATGATATGAAATAAAATAAAATATATATGGTACATTTATTGAAGTAATAAATGCTGGTCTTAAGATGGGCGAAAAATCAGAATATTTAATTTTGTATATGAAAAACATTAAGTAGGCGCATAAGATGTATACCAATTAAGAGCAAAAATATGTGAAGTATTTGGGTGAGAAAACGACCAAACTTTTTTAAATAATACACTTATTACCCTGAACCCGTAATAGATTATAGAAATGTGTATCGAGCTTAAAGATTCTGAGAAAGTTAATATTAGCGTACATTAATATTAGCTAAGAATGGCATTTGTATAAATTTGCGAGAACCAAAATATTTTAAAAGTGCAATTCGTATTTCAATTTCCATATTTATATCATCATCATCATCATCACTGGCCCTACAGTCCATAATAAGCTTTGGTCTCATCCTCCTCCAGAAGTTTTCGCGACTTCTTACCTTCCCTTGCCCACTGCATTTTGCATCTCGTCAGTTGTGGAGAACATTTTTTCGAAATTTTTACTTTCTTTCATAGGTTTGAGATGTCCTAACCATCCCAGGCGACATATTTTTATAAACCTTACAAATATTGGATTCATTGTATAGACTCTCCAAGTCATGGTTGTACCTTGTCCTTCACATTTCATTTTTACGAATTAAAACACTGTTTTTTCTACTTTTGAGTTTATTTTACTCGACATATTTCGAAAGCTTACACCTTCATCATCGGGAGAAGTTTATATCGTTGAGTTCGGGAGAGTTTATATCGTTCTCTCGATGATGAAGGTGTGCCTTCGAAAAATGTCGAGAAAAATCAAATCAAAAGTGGGAAAAAAACGTGTTTTAATTCATAAAAATTTGTCATTATGGAATTCCACAGTGTTAACGCCTTAAGTTTATCTAAAATTAAAAATAAAATAAAAACATTTTTACAGAATGGTCCAAAGAATTCCCTAGATGCCTTCCTTTCAATAACCAGTAGTACATTTTCATCCCTTTTGCTCAGCACCCAGCATTCTGCATCATATATAAGTAATGGTAGCAGCGATATCTCAATACGTAATATAATAATAAAAATGATACATGTATTTATTTATAGAATATTATTTATCTATCTTTATCAATAGACAATATGGCATAGCCAAATTAATTTAATTTTAAAAATATTATTCTTCTTCTCAGTCGTATTCCTCGTGATTGAGTGTCGTGTCCATCCTGTAAACCATTGACCATGGCACGCCATGCGCTCCTATCACTCGTCAGTCTCCAGGCTGCAGCTAATGAGAGGCCAGTCAGATCCCTGATTTGATCGGACTAGCGGCTCGGTGGTCGTCCCTGTGGTCGCTTTCCCTCCACTTTGCCCATGATGATGAGCTTTTCAAGGTTGTCTTGATCTCTCCGGGCTTTGTGTCCAAAATATTTCAGCACTCTCTGAGAACACATCCGCGAGAGTCTTCCCTTGATACCCAGCTGGTCAATGATTGACTGGTTTGTTTTTCTTGCCGTCCAGGGTATACGCAGCATTCGTCGCCAGCACCACATCTTGAAAACATCAATTTTGGAACTCTCTGATGTTCGCATACTTCAAGACTCGCAATCATAAAGGAATATGGAGAAAACAAAGGTTTGAACCAGTTTCTTCTTGGTTTTGTTGGAGATATTTTTATCTTACCATATCTTGGTGAGCTTTGTCATGGTAGTTTTAGCCATTTGGGTTCTGCATCGAATCTCCTTCTCGCATCCCTCTTGGTCAGTTATCAGCAATCCAAGATAGACAAATTCCTTGACAACTTCCAAATCTGAAAGAATGCGCATGTTTGTGAGTTAGTTAGTTCTGCTTATCATCATGATCCTTGTCATTGATCTGTTAATCCTCAAGCCTACTAGCTCACTCTCCCTTTTGATTCTTACAGTAAGTTCTGCGAGTTCACTCTCTGTGGATGCAATTATTGTTTTATCCTTTGCGTATCTTAAATTATTAATTCTTGTTCCGCCAACCGATATGCCGTGTTCCCACCCCTCCAAGGCTTCATGTTAGAAGCCGGAAAAATCGACTTGCTTGTATGACTCACTGTATGAATGTGGAGGGTACTGGAGAGGTGTAGGTATGTCTAGATAAAGAGTGTGATGGTCCATTCTCTCTTCCTACCCTTCCGTGGATATCCAAGATTTTTAATTATTTGGGTTATTTTACTAACTAACTAACTAACCATCACGCCGTCTCTCCGAAGGGGTAGCCATAAAGAATGGACTACCCCCACTTTTCTTTCCTAGCATATTTCTCTTCCTTCCTCAACATTCATACATCGTGTCATGCACGCGCGTCGATTTCTCTGACTCCTCACATGGCCGACATTCAATATTGAATTGTGCCACGTTTTCCTCGGTCTTCCTCTTTTTTTTGGTTCCATTTACATCGTTAACATATATTTTTTTTACCATTCTTACTTCATTCATTCTTTCCATATGTCCAAACCACCTTAATGATCCTTTCATTGTTTTTTTCATAACACCATAATTCGTACCGCATTCACTTTTTATATTTTCATTCGACACTCCATCATACACAGAATATCACACATTCGTATAAGAGATCTCATTTCTACTGCATTTATTCTACTTTCATCCTTCTTTTGCCAGTTGCATGCTTCGCTTCCATACATAAGGGTCGGTAGAAGAACACCATTGTGCACTGCCATTCTAGCTTTTTGGATAGGTTTTTTTTTTGTGATGACAACTTTAAGTGCACCATTCACTTTGTTGCCTGACCTAACCCTTCTTTCAATATCCCTCTCCACTCGCCCATATCTTGTAAATATACTACCTAAATACACGAACTCAACTACTTGCTCCAAATTCTCACCATTCACGCTAATGTTGCAGACTGTCATGATTTCTTCTTTTTCAAAAATCATTACCTTGGACTTATTAACATTCATCATCAGATCATTTCGCATGCATACCTCATACATACAATTCACCAGGACTTGTAGTTGATGCTCATTGTCTGCAAGTAGGACAGCGTCATCCGCATACAAGTGACAGCTTACTGACACTCCGCTCATTTTGGCACCTACATCCATTCCTTTCAGCTCTTTCATACACTTGTCCATATATAGATTAAATAATCACGGGGACATTACGCAACCCTGTTTGACACCTTTATTGATATCAAACCAGCCTTTAAGATCTCCATTTACTCCATTTTTTTTTATCTTAATAAATCAGATAAATTTAGAAATTCCGTCTTTAATCAATGTTTGTATAATTCAATCCATTTGTAATATTTAAAACTGTAGAGTTCTTAACTATTTGTTTGTTTTTGATTTCGTCGACCGCCGCTGAAGTACATACCTGTATCAGTCAATCATCAAGACAAGAGGAAATCTAATAAGAAATAACGATAAAAGATCAATACAGTAGATATACATTTCTTACTTTTCTCGTGAGGCCTATACCTTCAACCCAAATCAATGTCTTATTTGAGAATCCATTATTGGCTAAAGTTTCACTGCCAATAGCACCTCACAGACGCGGATATTTACTAGGAAAGAGTGCATGGGCAAGCAAAATAATGGTGAATTTTATGTAAAGAGATGAAGGCAATTTGAATAACTTTGTAAATTAATATCAAGTCCTTTGCATTATCCATTTCGCTGTGCTTGCTTTTTGTAGACAATAATACTAGAGATAGGTTTTTATAAGTATATAGGTAAAAATGCTGATTGTATCATATATGTAAACAATATTTCTTGACCTAAAGAACTAAAGACTTTTAACAAAACGTGTACTATTCACAAATATCAACAATTATAGTCAAAATAAAATACAATATTTTTGATTTCTGGAAAAGTGGTCTTTAATATTTTTTGTTCTTTTTTTGTTTAGAATCTACTGACTCATCATAGTCAATTTTTTATTATTATTTGCTCTAGCAAGGAAAAAAATATCACCCCACATAAAATTAGAAAACTAAGATAATTCTCAATAGTAAATATATTTAATTTCAATGGCTCATTTAAATAACTTTTGCAATAAAATATTTCATAAAGTAAACAAGAAAAACCATCACATTCTCAAAAGAACCCTTAGGATGCAGGTTATCCTTAAATGAGAGAATGCTGGAACAGGTTGCAAAGTTTAGATATCTGGGAGTGAATTTGCTCAGTCAAAATGATTTTGTCAGTGAAATAATAGGACAAGTCAACAAGGCTTCGGCGGTATCAGGTTGTCTCAATGATATAATATGGAAAAACAAGTATATGAGAACTGACAGTAAGGTCAGAATATATAAAACAATGCTATACTATTTAATTCATATTTAATCTGTGTTGTATCACTCTGACAGTTGCTAAGTGTAATCGCTCCGCTTTGTTTTTGGTGTTTACGTGATCGATCGGCTATTTTTGGAATCAATTTTGGTGGGGCGGTTGTTTTTGATATGTTTTTGAAGTGTAATGTATTAATTCGTGTATATCTATAAGTATATTTCTATTTAAAGTGATTTAAAAACAAGTGTCAAAATTTATATCTACCCACCATTGTTTTGTTTCGTTTTGTCTATTCTCAGTAGTCCATAGACAACTCAACTATTTATAAATATAGAATTCTATAGAGTACCTACCTTATAGAATTAATAAAGTTACCCCTACACTGAATATAATTTCATAAATGGCGCCACCAAAGAAAACACAGGATAACACTCCACAGTCTGCATTGTCCGAATCTTGCATTTCCTCAGCAAATGCAGGAATCATGGCGGAACTTAAAGCCATTAGAAGTGAACTCCGCAGCATTTCTTCGATAAGGTCTGACATTCAGGCCATAAAAGACGAAATGAGTTCATTCACCAAATCTCTCTCGTACGTCGATGGTCGGATGGAAGACTTTGAGAAGAGATTATCAACCTTTGACGACAGGCTAAAGAAGGTTGATGGAGTTGAGAGTTCCGTGTCACAATTGAGCTGCAGAGTGGAGGAGCTGGAGCGGAGGGCTAATGATGCGGATCAGCGGGCGCGTATTTGTAACGTCGAAATAACCGGACTTCCAGAGCGCAACAACGAGTGCCTTGTTGACATGGTCATCAAAATAGCTAAACAACTGGAGGTCAGCCTCGAGGTACGGGACATTGGCCATGTCACAAGAGTCGCCCTGAAGTCTCCGGTATCTGGTCGACCAAGGCCGATAATAGTCCAGTTTCACAACAGGATGGTGAAGGATTCCCTGATTGCTGCTATTAGAAGGAAGCGTGGTCTATCCACTGGCGATTTGGGAATTTCTGGCTCTCCTGTGCCTCTCTTCGTCAACGAGCACCTCTCTATCCTTAACAAGCAAATATTCCATGCTGCACGTTTGAGATGTAAGGAAAAGGGATTTCGCTATACCTGGACGAGGGGCGGCACAGTATTTGTTCGAAAGAGCGACGGTTCCCCGGCGATTGCAATCAAGAGTATCCAGTCCCTCGAGAGAAGCATCATTTAATTTTAATTTTAATTTTAACAGTTTTATCTTGATTTGTTTTTGCTCATTCCAATTAATATTTATATTACTACTTATATCTTTTATAGCACCTCTTTTGCTCCATACATGTCCGGCATTCGTCGTCTCTGTGCGGTGGTTCCTGTAACAGCATCACCTTTCCGCAGTGTACTTGTGTCTTTATTACATTCAATGCATACTTTATTCAATTTCATTTTCAAACTTCGGACTAGGCGAGGCCCTTAATATTTACCTGCAGAATACCAGGGGTTTGCGTACTAAAACTGATGTCTTTTCTCACAATTCCTCAATTGGCGACTATTCCATTTTGGCTATATCTGAAACATGGCTTGGTCCTGACATCGCTTCTGGTGAACTCCTCGACTCCAGGTACAGTGTTTGGCGATGTGATCGCGGCTCGCGTGGTGGGGGTGTACTGCTAGCATGCTTGTCCCACCTTAATCCCGTTGCTCGACCAGAGTGGACTTGTGACGCCGAATCCATTTGGATATCACTAACACGTGGTGCGAGCGGCCTCCCTAGAAATAATCTAAACATCGCTTGTGTGTACATACCCAAGGGATCTAACTATGCTAATTGTGTTGACAGCTTCCTAAATTTACTCTCCAGGCTAGTTACTGACCGGCCTGAAGACGACTTTCTTATTCTAGGTGACCTTAATATGTCAGACATTGACTGGTCTTGTAACACAACCGACCAATCATTGCTTCCTTCCAATTTTTCCTCTACCTGCTCTACTTTACTTGTGGACTATATGTCTCTTCTCGGTCTTCACCAGTATAATTCAATTAAAAACTCACTTAATCGTACCTTGGATCTTATACTTAGTACTTCCCATTTTGTCTCCGGAGTGTCTCGATCTGCTTTTCCGCTTGTACCCGAGGATTCCCATCACCCAGCTATTGAATTAACTCTATCATTTGAACCTTCTCAGCTACTACGTGAACCCCAACGAGCCGTTCATCTTTTTAAACATGGAGACTATGAATCAATTAATATTTTTTTATCTGAGGTTAATTGGTCAAATATTCTATCCACATATCCCCTCAACGCTGCGGTAGATGCCTTTTATATCGTGTTGAATAACTCCATTGAGCAATTTATACCCCTCCGACATTTTAAGAGTAACTCCAATTTTCCAGTTTGGTACAATAGTTCCCTCATAAAACTTACCAAAGAAAAGATCAAATATCACAAGCGGTTTACCAAATATAAAAATTCCCTTGATTATCACACCTTTTCTTTGCTGAGAACTCGCCAAAAGCGTATGGCCAGGAAATGTTTTTCTGAGTATATTCACTCTACCGAAATGAATATTACTAATAATCCAAACTCCTTTTGGCGATTCGTCAAGAGCAAGTACAAGAATAACTCCCTTCCAAAGATAATGTCTATTGATGATAATAAATCAATAAGTGGTGGCAGAAATATCAGCCATGCGTTCTCCACTTATTTTCATTCTGTCTTTGATTGTGACACTACCCCCAGTACTATAAACTCCTACGAGCCCTCAAACACCACTAACATCGGAAGCTGTCTTACAGATAGGAACACACTCGCCAGATATTTATCAGGTGTCGACACCAACAAAGGTGCTGGAAGTGATGGAATACCGCCATTATACTTATTTAACTGTGCAAAAACCCTCGCTGAACCTCTTTCTATCCTTTTTACCCGTTCTCTATCTGAAGGTTGCTTTCCAGATAAATGGAAAGAAGCCTTTATTATTCCAGTTCACAAATCAGGACCCAAAAGCTTCATCAAGAACTATCGTCCAATCTCCATTTTATCTGCCATTAGTAAGATTTTCGAGCGTATTGTATATGACCAATTATATCCCTCTCTTAAATGTGTTCTGAGTGATCAACAACATGGTTTCCTCCGTAACAAATCTGTTTTATCCAATCTGATACCGTTCACTGACTATATTATTTCGAACATGCACCGCGGACTCCAAACTGATGCCATATACACTGACTACGCCAAAGCTTTTGATAAGGTAAACCACAGCGTACTCCTAGATAAACTTGGCAGACTTGGAATCCACGGTGACCTTCTAAGATGGATAAATTCATATATCAAAAATCGAAGACAGGCTGTGGTGATTGGTGGCTTCAAGTCAGACTTCGTGGGAATTCCATCCGGAGTTCCTCAAGGCTCCCATCTGGGACCCCTCTTCTTTATTCTTTATATTCATGATATTGGCAACTGTTTCCTCTACTCCAAACACCTCCTTTTTGCTGATGACATGAAGGTCTTTCTGAATATTTCTGACATATCCGATTGCCATAAACTTCAGTCTGATCTCGACAGACTCTCTGATTATTGTAAGATAAATAAACTGACCCTCAATGCTGACAAATGTCTCAAAGTTTCGTTTTCTCGTAAAATCAATCCGCACAATCATGACTATTTTATTAATAACACAAGATTATGTAACTCAGATCGCGTGCGAGATCTCGGAGTCACAATGGACTCGAAACTCACTTTCGTAAGTCACATTGATGGCATTTTAGACAAATCCTACAGGACATTAGGATTCATATTGCGTACATGCAAACCCTTTCAGAACATCACAGCCCTCAAAGTTCTTTATACAACCATGGTTCGCTCACTACTCGAATACGTATCTCCCGTTTGGTCTCCTTACTATGCAGCGCATATTCAACGCATCGAAAGAGTCCAAAAAAATTTCATTAAACACATTAATTTCAAAATGTGCAGGTCATTTGCGAATTATAATTCTGCCCTTAAATTTTATTCCTTGGACTCTCTCGAAAATAGGCGAACAATTAATGATATGATGTTGCTTCACAAAATCATTCACTTCAAAATAGACAACTCCGAACTTCTTAGTAAATTATTACTGAATACCCCTATGCTTCGCACAAGACACACTGCGAACCAAATATTCCACCTTCCTGCTTATCGGACTAACTACGCTCAGAGTGCGGCGGTGTACCGGACGTGCAACACGTACAATAAGTGCTTTAGTAACATCGATGTGTTCCATCTTAATGAAAGTGATTTTAAAAAAATGGTTGGAGCAACCCTTCGGGGCGAATGAAATTAGTTACTCTATTTATTTTTTTTCTTTTCTTGTCTTTTTCTTTTTTCTTTTACATTTTAAAATTGTATTTTATTTTTAATTCATTATTACTAATAGTTTTCTCTTTATCTTATAAAAGTGTTACTTTATTACTCTTATATATTTAACCTTATGTCAGTTGTTATATAATATTTGTGGTAGCATGTAATTGGCCTTGTTTTGTTGTCTCTGTGTGTTTATACTCATATACTGTAATTGCTGTTTGTTACCCTCGATAATAAAAAAAATAAAATAAAAAAAATATAGCATTGAGACCAGAGCTGATACCACAAGAACGAAGGTTAAAGTACGGGTGGCAGAGATGAGAACGCTGAGGATGATAGCAGAAAGGACTATCCGAGATAGGGTGAGTAACACGGCCATCCGCGAGATCTGCAAGATGGAAGATGTCGTGAGATGGGGCAGACAACGCAGAAGATACTGCGAATGTGCACATGCAGAGGATGGATCCCACCAGAATCCCACACGCTGTGGCGTATCAGATTCCTACCGGCTGCCGTCCCCCCGGAAGACCGCCGAAGAGATGGAGAGATAGTTGGGAGTCAACATCCTAAGAGAGGCCAGCCAGATTTCAGGAACAGACCAAAAGTCTATAAGGAGAAGAAGAAGAAGAAGATAAAGTAAACAATTCTATGATATTATTTACGTAATGAATGTTTTTTGCGGAAAAAAAATCTAAATTTTCGATGAAAGCTGTAATTTATATGATACCTTCTTTATTTAAGATTTATTGTTTATAATTCACGTGAAATCTGTGAATACGTATTAACTTTTTGACATAGTCACGTATAATTCACGTGACATGAGCACGCAACGTGCTTACCCTGGTATTAAACACTTTTGCAGATGACATAATTTTACCACTTTATCGCAGAAATGAACGCAAATATTACGTATGCGCTGTTACTTCAAAACTTCATACTGGTAACTCAAAACATTACTTTCTTAGAATGTTTAGATAGTTGAAAGCATTTGTAAACTTGATTTATAATCAAATAAAATACTGTTTTGACTGTTTACTATTCAATACATATTACGAACATATTATTTTAAACCTTAATTGTTGAGAAAGATATGAAATAATCAAAATAATTTTATAATATTTATTTTCTTTGTAACACATCACATTATTTTTAAATATAAAAAATCATTTTAAATACACATTATTTTAAATATTTGTAAATCTCAAATAACATATGTTAAAACTGGCGACACCTATGATAAAATTTGTTTAACTGCAATGTTTATTTTGTATTTATAATATTTTCACTACACTGATGAAAGGCTTCTGTGACCCGAAACATGTTTGAACTAATGTATAATTTTGTTTGTATTTAAAAATAGAGTGTGTCTTACAAAGGAAAAAATTCAATTTTGAATCCGCAACACAAAGTAATGGTGAATATAGAATAAATAACCAAAATAAAATTAGACAAAATACAAGGAGGATAAAATATCAAGAGAACTTAGTATTTATTCTGTTTTTGGAGTTTTTCGATTGGGTGATTTATTTATACTCTGGGTACTTGATCTTGGAATTTTATGTAAATAAAAACTAAATAACAAAAGAAAATGTTATTTTAGTAATCGTACAACAAATTTTAATTCGATAATCCATTTATTTGCCATAAACACAACGATATTTCCATAGCATTCCCATTTAATTTGAAACACTTATTAATACTCATAGCAGTATTAAAATAGAATTATTTATTATATTTGCGAATGCTGTTGATAGTATTATAGTTGCTGATGCCAAAATTGGTTAGCGAAACAGCAGTCCTGACAAAATCATAACAAGTAAATAAACGAAAATGTTCTGTGATAACAGATATTTAATTAATTAATTATAATACAAATGATAACGTCTGTTTTCTAGAAGAATTGGAATGATATGCCTTAGCAAGGTGAAACATATCATTCCCATAAAAGATAATATAACTTCTATAAAACTGACGTTTTCATCCGCATAAGTCAACAACCCTGCCAAAGCTGTCTTCGGTCTGGCGTTTGAAAGTATTATATAATTCGCTTAACCATTAAATGGCGATAGATTAGCTTCCTATAAAGCTTTCTAAAAATATTTAATGATTAATCCCAAGAACCAGCAAAAAGTAAACCAACCCCAGGAAATGAAACTAGAGAAGAAGAACCACTGAATTTGTATTAATCACCCAATGAGGCAGACTACATCACGCCTGTAAGAAATACAACATGACGATCTCTATCGAAAAAACAAAATGTATGACCTTTTCCAAAACACCCAAAACATGTAACCTGATAATAGAAAATAAACCCATAGAACAGGTCAGGACCTTCAAGTATCTAGGCATAGACCTGATGGGAGGAGCTGATCTGCGGGAAGAAATACAAGCCCAATAAACAAGGAAGCTGCAATCTCTGGGGCTCTAAAATCCACAATATGGAATAACAAAAACATGGCCATTAATAGTAAGATGGGAATCTATAAATCATGCGTAAGATCAATAATAACATATGGCATCAAAGCAAGGGCAGACACAGTAAAGACCAAACAAGTTTTGAGGACGTCCGAGATAAAGACACTGAGGACGATAGCAAGCAAGACACTAAGGGATCGCGTGAGAAACACTAGAATAAGAGAGATACGTGAGGTTGAGGATATTATAAGATTGAGCAGACAGCAAAAAAGGGACTGGTACGGTCATGTTCAAATAATGGACACCACCAGACTCCCCTATATTTCTCTACATTATCAGCCTCATGTCTATTTAATTCATGTTCCACGTATCCACCTTTATTTTTAATAATCAGTAATTAGGCACTATAAACAAACCTACACCAGCAAGAACTTAAAAATAATATTGAAAAAATTATTCAAATTGTCATTGGAACAAATGAAAAATTTGTTTTTACATCTGTCAAAATTCTTTATACGAGTATATACGAAAAAACTTGTATAATTTTAACATCAAAACAGAACAAACGTGCTACTTATAAAAAAATATATACATCTTAATGGAATATACAGCATTTTGATTTATAAAAATTCAGTTATTTTAGTGTTTTTATGTTATTTTTGAACATAAATTAAGTTGTAAACGTGGAAATAGAATTTTGAAAACGAGAAGGTTTTTGAAACGCGTTACTCCCATTCATTCTGGCTGAGTTATCACTTTAATATATCGTAACGGCCCCGTCTGGGAATGTTGAACGCCACCGAGTTATAAAGTCGCCATGCGAGCAGCTCTCAGTGAAAAACAAAGCCTGCAATCTTACCTATAAAGGAAGAATAGTAATATTGTAAATTGCATGGGGTAATTTACATTTTTGCAGTCCGTTATGACAGCGCAACATCGCATTGCCCCAGACGAGTTATGGCAGCTATTTATTGTTTGGGAATGTACCCACTTTGCTTTATGATGTATTTCTTATTTAAATGTGTTCTTACATAAGTATATTTATGAAAGTATCAACTATCACTGCTATCAACTATCGAGGTTCGAAAAATCTCACATCTGGGTCATATACTCCGTGGGGAAAAGTACCACCTTCTCCAACTGATATTGGAGGGGAAAATTGAGGGACGCCGAGGGCCCGGAAGGAGACAAATGTCCTGGCTGCGAAACGTGAGGGAGTGGACCGGCATCCGAAATGTGGAGGAGCTGTTCCGAGCGGCGCTGGACACGGATAGGTTCGCCGAGGTGATCGCCATCGTTGGGGGGACCCAACAGGGCACTTGAAGAAGAAGATGATGAAAGTATCTGGTCAGTAATAATCATCATCATCGGCTGTCCCTCGTGTCCAAGGAAGACTGTCCTTCACGGTTGTGGGTCCGCATGTGACTGAAGAGCCCCATTCTGGACCCACATATTCTGGGGCATCTGGGGCAGGGGAAGACGCTTGTAATGGAGCCATCACTGTCTCCCAGTGGTCTCTCCTTTCTCTTCCTCCTCCTCTCTGCGACGTCGTCTCTGCGCTGTACTTCAGTAATAATTCCCATTTAAGTCAGAAAAGCAATGAAACTACATATTATATTTATAAATAATCACATTTGATATCTCAACATCACTCTCCACTTTGAATGATTTCTTTTTTTCTAAAATCATTACCTTATACTTATTCACATTCATCATCAGATCATTTCGCATGAATACTGCATGCATACTAGAAACCAGGACTAGTAGTTCATGTTCATAAACCGATAAAAACGTGGCACGATCAAATTAATCAAATACTTTATTAATTAATCAAAATTGGTCACGTGAATAGTCGGAGAAATCGACACAATATATTTAAGTTGAGGAATCGAGAGAAGTATTTCAGGAAAGAAGAGTGTGGCGATACATTATTTCTGCTTACTCCTTCGGTGATACGACTTGTGAGTTAATTAATTTAATAATCATGAATAATTATTTTTCAATTTTACTTGTTGAAACGTAAATTAGAACAACTGATTGAGTTTATATCGTTCTTCCGATGATGAAGGTGTAAATTTTGAGAACAAGTCGAGATAAATAAACTAAAAAATGGAATAAACAGTGTTTTAATTTAATAAAGAAATTCGTCATTATGGAATCACAGAGTATAAATGCCTGAGGTTTATAAAAAATAAAAACAATTAAATTTCAATTTCTTACAATAAACTTCCAAGATTTTTTCTGCCTTCACTTTGTGTTATGGATTTACATTTGAATAACTCTTGTACATTTTTTTGAGTTTTTCACAAATATGTTTTAGAATTTGAAGAGATGAACAATAAAAATAAACAAATTAATGAACAATAAACAAGTTTTGTTTTTTTAATAGACTGCACTTTTTGTTGTGGATTGATATTTACATAAATTGTGACAAGTTGTATACTCGTATTTTCAACACATTTATAACCTTTCACAAACATTATTCGCACTTTACGCATCCTTCTTCAGTGTAAAATGAAAATTATTCTAATAAAAAATCGCAACAAGTCTAGCATTAAACTCCAAAATTTATAAATTATTAATGGGAGTAAAATTCGAAATATTATATAATCAACTAGCTGACCCGGCAACGCTTCGCTATTGCTAAATTCGAGTACATAAATAAACCCAATATATATTAAACAAATACAATTAAAGTTCAATAACAATTCGTTTATTTATTGGATTAAATGCCATGTGTATGGATGCAAAAATGTGTGTCTATATCTTTAAAACAAAGTTTCAATCCAAGCAAACTCGCTGTGAATTATAAACTTGAATACATATTACTAATGTAATTGAAAAACTATTTTTTGAATATTTTATATGAAATTTAATAATCAAATAAACAATATTATATCACATTTGCAGAAAACATTCATTATATTAAAGAAACAAAACTCTTGATTTTGTTGTCCATGAAATTCACGTCAGAGCCAATAAAGTAAGTTTCTACGATCGTGATTTCGGCACTGCGAGTCCGCTGGCGTGGAATAGTAATATAGATGATAATACTACAAAAGCCTCCCTTCCCGACTTCCACAACTGTATCCCTCGCCGCTCTGCGCCATTGACCTCCTGCCACTCGTTTAATGTCATCAGACCATCTTGCTTGTGATCTGCCAGAATTTGTGTAGCTGTTTCTCTTTCGCCACTCCAGGCCGATCTTATCACCCGTTGTCCTTGCTTTATGACCGATCCCATTCCATTTAAACATTAGTCGCTGCATCGGCAACTTTGGTCCGATCCTTGATTCATCAATTTTGGGCCCTGGAATTAAAAAAAAAAAAATTTGAATTGCCATAAGGCGGACACCGAAGAGGCAAAATTTAAATTTCCATACAATGAATGAATTACAACTGTTTTTCACTTGTTTGCTGAAGATATTCTTCATATAAAAGGCAGTTCATGCTATATGCATAATAATAATTAGGCTAATTTGTCAAATTAACTAACTAACTAACTAACCATCACGCCGTCTCCCCGAAAGTGTAAGCAGAGAGAATGGACTGTCACACTTTTACTGATGCGGCACTCCATCCTTCTCTTTTCGCCCCGCGGGAGGCGCGGTGTGATGGGTTGCGAACCTCATCGCCACCAATAGGCATCTCCCGCGCACACTTCGATCGTCCAACACCCACAAAATAAATCTAAAACAAATAATATAAAATACAATGATATAAAATAAAATAACAAAATAAAAATAATTTTACACAAAATGTTCTTTTTAGACGGTGCACATATTGTCTATTTAATTTATAATATGTTCCACGTATCCACTGTTTTTTAATTTAGCACATAATGTAATAACACATAATGTTTTTTTCGATGTTGCACATGTTGACTTGGACAATCCGGACTTTTGTGTTTATTTAATTTATGTTACACGTATCCACCATTTTTAAATTATCTGTAATAAGGCACTTAACCAGCAAGAACTTAAAAATAATATTGAAGAAATTATTCAAATTGTTATTGGAACAAATGAAAAATTTATTTCTACACCTGTCAAAATTCTTTACAAAAACGATAAAACAAATAAAACCTTTTAATCTGATTAATTTGATTAATTTGTCAAATTAATTAAACTAATCAGATTTTAAAGGTTGGTCATGTTAGAAGTCGGAGGAATCGACATGCGTGTATGACTCGTTGTATGAATGTGGAGGAAGCTAGAGAGGTTTGCCAGGATAGAGTAGTGTTATGGTCCATTCTCTCTGCCTACCCCTGTGGGGAAACGGCGTGATGGTTTGTTTGTTTGTTTAATTTGTATAATCGCCGTTTTCGTGAATAGCTCACCTCAAGGGCGCTTTGACATTGTTTTTAGTCATGAAAGGTGCATGTGACAACAGCGAAATCACGATCGTAGAAACTTACTTTATTGGCTCTGATGTGAATTTCATGGACAACAAAATCAAGAATTTTGTTTCTCTAAACATATGAATGTTTTGTGCAAATGCGATATAATATTGTTTATTGATATACAGACAACCGTTGTTAACATTTTATGCGATAATTTGAAAAGGTGGGTTTTTAGGTGATATTTAAAGTCTGTCGGATTGTCAATGCGTGCAGGAAGCATATTTCAGGCGGACGAACCTGCTACTATGAAAGCCCGAGCAACACAAAATTCAGATATGTAGGTGGCACGTTTGGGAATGTGCTTAATTATTGTCTATAAACTGTAAATTTAAAAACCTTGCGTGCGTTGATGACTTTATTATTTGTAGTATAGTTTTAGTGATCTCTAATTTTGGATGGATTTGAAATGGAATTATTTTCGTCTGAGAATATAGGGCCCTTACATGAGTGTACCACGGTAGACGGAAAATATTTCTAACAGCCCGATTTTGGATCACCTGAATCTCATTAGCTTTCTTCTTTGTTATAAAGCCCCAAATACAGGAAAGGTAAGACAGATGAGAATGTATCATGGAGTAGTAAACATAAATTGTCTATATTCTTACGCATATATCGAGGTGTGGGATCCATCCTCTGGACATGCGAACTCCAGTATCTTCTGCGTTGTTTTCCCCATCCTCTGCACATGCGCAATTCATTATCTTCTGCGTTGTCTTCCCCATCCTCAAGCAAATGAAATAACCTGAAAGCAATTTAATTATCTTTGAATATTTTAAATCTCAGCATAATGTAGAATTTAATGGTCAAAAATGGAATATTACTGGACTCTTCTAACTGAGGCAGCTAATGCTGCATATAAGGATATGTTTACCTATCACAGCATTTGTTTTCAGAGAAAAACTAAAACAGCTGAAGTAACTCATAGTGTATTTGGGTATGTGTGCTGCTGGAATTACTCAGTGGAATGGAAAATAAAGAAGAATTGCAACATGCAGATGCACCAATATGGCTCATTATCAAAATAATTTCAATCCCAATACAAAAATATCCCCATTAGACCAGTGGTCTCTCACAACCAGGCAATTATTTTATCAAAACTTAATATCTAATCCCAAAGATATAGATTTTCGCCCTGCCAGAACAATTTTACATTAAAATAACATTATTAAAATAGATTATACCAATTAACTAATTATTACACAACGAAACGTCATAACCTAAAATGACACGTAAGTAAAACGAATAAATTGATATTGTATATCATTAGAACTTTCTTATCGTTTCTGTGGTAATTTTAATATTTCCCTGACCAAAGTACGCGTATAAAGAACACCTTTATGTTTGAATTCATCAAATGTCATATTAATTGTATTTTAAATAACTAATTGAAATCATAATAATAAAATAACATTAATAAAATAGCGCAATACCATTCAAAATTCTGCTTGTGTAGTTTCTTCATATTCTTGTAGAGCTTCGACGTCCAATATTTTATATTTTCGTTATCATCCTTTGAAATAACCTGAAAGCTTAGAAAACGAATATCATTAAGTAATCACCGTCGAACGTAAGAGAAACGAATAAGTTTCAGCCACACGGAAAAATAAGATTTCGTGCATAACCTCAATTAATGACGCGTAAAAATTATACTCGCCAAAATTTGGAAGTCTACGACGTACAATTTGACAGTTATAATTACTTAAATACAGAAGAAACTGTATTCATTTCAACGGCAAAAGTAACTATTTAAATACTCACCGTAAATACTCAACAAAACCGTTCACTTCCATAAATGACAGACATCGTTTACATAGATGACGCGACTAACGATTAGGGATGTGCGATGTGCGATCGACTCACTTTGGTGAGCGGGTGAGCGATGATCCATAAAAAAAGAGCGGCAGCTCAATGATCCGCTGGGTGAATCGTATATTCGACTCTTTTTAGTGAGTCGACTCTTTTTAGTGAGCTGTTTAGGGATCTGAGTTGAACGGTTTCGCTCAACAAAGTGAGCCGATTCATTTTTTTTCGGTGATCGAAATCAAATTTTTTGGTTGAGGAGCAAAAAAAAAAAAGGTCACCAATAATTTTTTCCGGCAATCGAAATCCAAATTTTTGGTCGAGGAGCAAAAAAAAAAAAAAGTCACCAATAATTTTTTCCGGCAATCGAAATCAAAATTTTTGATCGAAAAGGGCAATCGAAATCAAAATTTTTGATCGAAAAGGTCACCAATAATTTTTTCCGGCAATCGAAATCAAAATTTTTGATCGAAAAGGTCACCAATAATTTTTTCCGACAATCGAAATCAAATTTTTTGGTCGAGGAGCAAAAAAAAAAAAAAAGGTCAAAATAATTTCAACTCAAAATTGTGAACCGTGGATCGTTAAAAAGAGTCGGCTCACTTGTCAAAACGACTCATCTCAGCGAGTCGTGAGTCGTGAAAAAGAGTCAACTCACTTTGCTGAGCGATTCGTTCAGATCAGATCCCTGAGATGAGTTGTTTTGCCCATCCCTACTAACGATGACCACACAAAGAGTCAAATAGCGATGCAAAACGTGCGTGTATTATTAAAGAACGCCACGCTAAGAGTCAAATAAGCAACTAATTTGCATCTTATAACGCCAAGCGAATATAGACTCTAAAGATCGATACTCAGGTGATACGAACATGAAGGTCTATACTCGCTCGCACTACGAAAATTTATAAATTTACAAAGTTAATTAGAGCTCGATTAATAACAAAAATATGCCTATGCCCACCTATGTCTATCTATTAAGGAAGTGTATCAATATGAAAACGATCTGCTTAGGAATAACCCCGGAATTAGTCCACACACACCCGGAAGATCGCCTTTTATTTATATAGATTTTTATTTCTTATTTTAAATACCGTAAGAAATAAAAAGAAAAAGGAAAGAAAGAAAAAGAATTAGAACTTTTCTTAGGAAAGAAAAGTGTGGCAGTCTATTATTTCTGCCTACCCATTCGGGGGGATTCGGGGATAGTTAGTTAGTTACCGTTCTTAAGCAAATGGTTAATTTGATTTCAACCATCTATGTCCACTAATGTTTCTTGGACTCAACATCAAACGTTATTAACATTTAATCTGAACAGCCGATTGAAATAATCGTAGAAAATTGACAAGTAAGCCTCCTGCGCCACAAACGGACGGAAATGGCCGATATTACGTATACAAAAAGCTCATAAAACAAGTTAAATGACCATAGTTAATTGAGAAAACTTAAATGTTCCGGTCACGTAGGACGCGAAGGCTGTACGTGGCTTATCTGCATCTCGCGGATCGAATTTATGGGGGTTCCTTCAAGGAAAAACATTTTCACGAAAGTGTACTTTGTGTCATAATAGATAAACGGCTGTTTTCCGTCTAATCCGTCCCGGCACTTCAAAGTAACGACACTTGTTATTTTAATTAAATTGTCTTTTTTTACATCTTGACACCACGCCGGGCGATATTTAGGTTCAGCTTACGTTAAACAGATCTTAAAATGCTGATAGAACTTCAACATTTAAACCATTGGTTCCCAACCTTTTCATTACCACCGCCTCCTTTATACAAGATTTTAACGCCCACTCTCCCGCAACAGTTACATAAAATACGAATTATTTATGATGTAAAATTTCTGCGTTGGAGTTTATTTTTATCGCCATGTTTCGACGATTTTACACCTTCATCATCGGAAGAACGATATAAACGAATTTTTTACGTACTATCTATTTTAAAATATCAAAACATGTTTGATTGCGCGAATCGCATCTTTACTTACCAATTTACTATAACTTGTTACCAATAACATTGAACTTAATTAAGTTATACGTATACCTAATTATTCCGGGCAGCGCAAAATAGGGAAGAGTTTACCAGAGTGATCGCCAACGTCGCGTCGGGGGGACCTGACAGGGCACTTTAAGAAGAAGAAGTATACTAATACTCAATTCAAACATTAAATGTTTTATACGAGATTTTTTTTTTGTTTTCACAGATAAATAATATAATCAATCCATTATATTGAATATGAATCTTCTTGAATACCAATGTTTAAATTCAATAAATCTTACATAAATATTCGAAGATTATTTTTGTATAGAATAATGTTTACCAACCCTGCTCTGTATGTATATAATGGACTCGGTTTGCAATAGTGTCACCAGTCTGTCGATCCCAGCGAGCCTGTAGAAACCGGTCGCTGTCGAAATAAAGAAAAAAGTGGAAATAGTTTTAAAAAAAATGTTTCCTTTAATTATTACAGATAATTAAATTATTCATTAATGAAAACGATATTTTATCATTAAATTCTTAAATAAGTACGAATTCCGGTCCACTCTTCAATGTTTCCCAGCCAGGATATCAGGGCTTCTTCCCACACCGCGCCTACCCTCAATTTTCATTATCATGATGAGATGCAGCACACCGGATTCCTTGTTGCGGAGAATGTGTCCCAAATATGCCATCTTTCTAGTCTTTATATTAGACAGCAATTATATTTTTTCGTTGGTGACCATGTCAGTCCATGGGACGCAATATTCTGCGATGCAGACACATTTCAATAGCCTCTATACAAATAATTGCGTAGATTTTCACGGTTGGCAGCAATTTGTTTTGTGTGATTTTGGGTAACACCATGTGATTTCTCCTTCTCAACCGACGTTTCGGAGATCGTTGCAGTCACCATCTTCAGGGTAATGTGGTGGCGTTAATGAATGTGATATGAGTTGTGTCTACTGGTATGAGTTGTGGCTTTCTAAAAATCACACAAAACATATTGCCTCTATACAGTTCATTGTATTCAGATTTTTTCAAAGATATCCTCATACATATAAATGTGAAGTACTAAATAAACTTCGTACTTTGTTCACCATCTAAAACATATGCAAGCAACGAAACGACTCTTTAATAGACAAGAGTATGCAGATTATAGCGAGTTCATTTAAAGTCAGTCGGTCCATTAATAGTGCACCGTTTATGGGGGAAGTTTGGATAGTCAACTCATCGGGGACACCTCCGCAGTTCCTTGCCTCGCAAAGTCAACACCTCCGGGTATCCTAACAAATACAAAGCCAGAGATTCTTCACAAGCTTTAGATGACATTTTATGTGTTTTTTGCATTTGATACGAAGTTTTAAAGTTATTTTTCAGGTATATTTATTTTCTAGCTTAAGAATCATGCTATAAAATATTTTGAGTTTTTTTTAATAGAGTAAAAACAATACATGTTTATTTAGCAATGATGATAACGTCCATTTTGAGAAGTTTTATTATATTTTATGGTAGTGGCGTGTTTCGCTTTGCTAGATTCGTTATCAAATAAATATCCTTAAAACTGACATTTCATAAATATGTATTTAATATTTATTTATGAGTTTGATTTGTTATTGTAGAATCATTTTGTGCTTTGCATCATGTTTAAATTCAGTTTTCTCATTTTGAGATAATTTTTCTCGACATTTTTCGGTAATTTTATACCTTCATAGATAGAACAATAAAAACCAAGTAATTATATTTCAAACTGAAAAAGTATACTTAGAAAAAATATTTATTAAACAATACTAATTTGTTCGAAATGAGATGTTTCTTCGAAATAGGAACATAAATATAAAAAATAATATTATATTATCATTTTCATGTAAATTCGAGTTTTTAGTATTATATACAATAAATAAAGCATGGAACTGGCAGAAGAAGGATGAGAGCAGAATTAATGCAGTAGAAATGAGGTCTCTAAGACGTAAGTGTGGTAGAACGATATACGACAGAATCTCAAATGCTGATATAAGAAAGTAATATAGAGCGGAATAAGGTATAATGAACAAAATTATGAAAGGATAGCGGCATAGGTTCGGACATATGGAGCGCATGGATAAAAAAATAATGGTTAAGAAAGTATACGTTAATTATGTGCGGAGAGTACGGAGTCCAGGCCTTTCGGGGAAAACATCTTAGATGTCAGAAGAATCAACGTGCGTGTATGACTCGCTGTATGAATGCGGAGGAAGCTTGAGAGGTTTGCCAGGATAGAGAAGTATGGCGGTCCATTCTCTCTGCCTACCCCTACGGGGAAACGGCGTGTTGGTTTGTTGTTGTTGTTGTACATTAAATGGGGTTCACACAAAATCGCTACTATCAAATATTATTGATTTAAGCATTGTTTCAACGTTACCTTAAAACAAATTGTACATTGTAAGTAACGTATCTGAGAAATATCATAATAATTATATAAATTTTTGAAATACTTATTATATATAAAAAATAACGCTTGACCTTTGATTAATCCTATTGATACTCGGGTTCCGTCTTGAAAAACCCGATGAGTATCTATTGTGTTAATTATTTATATATTTTAAGATAAACTAACTAACTAACTAACTAACCATCACGCCGTCTCTCCAAAAGGGTAGGCAGAAAGAATGGACTGTCACAATTTTACTGATGCGGCACTCCATCCTTCTCTTTTCGCCCCGCGGGGGACGCGGTGTGATGGGTTGCGAACCTCATCGCCACCAATAGGCATCTCCCGCGCACACTTCGATCGTCCGACATCCACAAAATAAATCTTAAACAAATAATATAAAATACAATGATATAAAATAAAATAACAAAATAAAAATAATTTATCACAAAATGTTCTTCTTAGATGGTGCACATATTGTCTATTAAATTTATGTTCCACGTATCCGTCGTTTTTTAAATTTAGCACATAATGTAATAACACATAATGTTTTTTTCGATGTTGCACATGTTGACATGGACGATCCGGACTTTTGTGTTTATTTAATTTATGTTATACGTATCCACCGTTTTTTAAATTAGCTGTAATTAGGCACTTAACCAGCAAGAACTTTGAAATAATATTGAAGGAATTATTCAAATTGTCATTGAAACAAATGAAAAATTTATTTTTACACCTGTCAAAATTCTTTACAAAAACGATAAAACTAATATAATTTTAACAGCAAAACAGCACAAACGTATTACGTGTCACAATTAACTATTATAAAGTGCGGCAACAGTTAAATTGACCAAAACAATTCACTTATACGCGAAATATCTCCAAATTAACAGGAGGACCACATGAACCGAACCAAATTTTCAAAAACGAAAGAATAAATATTTTAAGATAAATCTAAATAACACATTTCTAGAACTTTGAACTTTTTTAAACTAACATTTCATGCGCCTTTCTGTAAATTTTGAGTATTCGGGTTTATTTTAAAGCAAAAAGTTATAAAAAGTTGTTAATAATCTAAACAGCCAGTTATTAAATAATCTTTTACGCTTTTACGCGTAAGATCAGATTTTTTTGTTAGAGTAAATCTAAAAATCACTTCTGTTTAATTTACTCAATTAACATTCATTACCGGATGGAATAAAATAAATAATTTTTTAATCTTGGAAAATCAATGATATTGGCTGATCAATAATTATTTGATATCGTTATTTAAATTATTCATCGCGATAATTTTATTAGTTTAATTTAAATTTTTAACAATCAAAACAATAACAACAAAGACTATGTATGAATGTTGGGGTAGCGAGAGAAGTATTATAGGAAAGAACTGTGAGGCGGTTCAATATTTCAGCCTAGGTCTTTAAGGATACGGCGTGATGTTAATTTAGATCATTTTTTTAAACAACAAATATGGGAACATTGAACAATCCATATTCAATAATAAGCGTCGATGAAAAAATCTAGTTTCTAGAAACGTTCGTATATTTTATAACAGCTACACGTTTCGCCTTGCTGGAGCGTTATCAAATACATTTGACGAAAGTCGAAACATTTCACTCCAATAAAAAAGGACACTACAAGAAAACGAACCAAAAAACAATTTACATCTTCGTCTCTATTGAGATACAATTAATCCTTATAAAATAATAATTTATCCGCAATGGGTAAAATTCAGTATTTGTCTACAAGAATTTGTATACATTCAAAATGTTGTGTGAAATAACTGGTCCAAGTTAAGGCATAAAAATTGAAGAGACATCTCCAGGCGTAATCTAGTACTGTATGATAATTGCAAAGCCTTTCACAGTGCATTAATAAAGGTTTTCTGCTTAATGCTTCCCAATCTTTATAGATGACGCAAGTGTAGAGTGAACTTAATAATGTTAAGATAAGCGTGGGATTCTAGCATATATACAAGTTCCAAAAATTTGTCAGACGTGGTGGTCATAAGAAAGTTGAAATGGGGAATGTTGTTCAACAAAAAGCGATCGCTCAACCAAACCAATGACAGGTCATAAGTCCTGTAAGCGTCTCGGCCACAATATTCTGTTCCCAAAAAACAATTCACATATTCGTCTCTATTGAGATACAATTAATCCTTATAAAATAATAATTTATCCGCGATGGGTAAAATCCAGTATTTGTCTACAAGAATTTGTAAACATTCAAAATGTTGAAAAAAACGAACGTTTCAGTTAATTTTACAAGAATAAATAATACTTATTTTACTGGTTTCAAATAAAAACAACATTTTATAGTTTTAATAATCAAAACTTCATAAATAAGATGTTATCAGAATTAAAATCAATATAAAAGTGTTAAAGCTGCTAGAAAGGAAAATAATTTTATAAACTACCGACACTTAAGTTCAGTTGAGAAAAAAATATCGTATTATACAGGACGTTAACTCCGTATAACGACATCTTTGTCAGAATTTGTCCCAAGATATCACTGCGCTACCAGACGGGCTTCGGAAGATAATTGCAGAAGAAGAAGAAGTAGTTAGACCAGACTCAAAGTTTAGCCACTGAACGAACTTTAACTTGGAAAACTCGCTTCGAGTTTCGCCGTAATGACGAACAAAAAACAACAAGGTCTTCCCATTGTGTTCTTTTGGATAGAGTATTTCGTAGCTTTATCGGCTGAGCAAAGGAATTAGAGGAAAGATTAAAAAGAAGCGAAAAGGTTAACGTAGAATTACTTTTAGTTACCTACTTAATCAGAAGTTGAATTGCATTCATAAGTACTAAGCCGTTGCTTCGCCAATGTTTTGTAGGTCTCATCAAAGATAGTTTATAACTTTCCATACAAGTGAAAACGTATTTTTATTCAAAAACTGTCTATGAGGTACTTAATTTGTGGTGTGACATTATTAAATAAAATAATAATACACTTTTAGTAATTTCTATTAACACCACTTTATTTGGTGTTAATACAAAATACTAAAAGTGTTATTTATTTTTATTCATATCAAATGGAAGCGAATCATGGAACTGGCAGAAGAAAGATGAAAGCTGAATAAATGTGGTAGAGATGAGGTCCCTAAAACGTATGTAGGCTAGAACGATATACGACAGAATCTCAAATGCTGATATAAGAAAGGAATGTAGAGCGGAAGAAGGTATTATGAACAAAATTATGAAGGGATCGCTGCGTTGGTTTGGACATATGGAACGCATGGATGGAGAAAGAATGGTTAAGAAAGTATACGTTAATGGTGTAAATGGGGTACGGAGTAGAGGCAGACCGAGTAAAACATGGCATGACCAAATTCATCAAATTTTAAAGGTTGGTCATGTTAGAAGTCGGAGGAATCGACGTGCGTGTATGACTCGTATGAATGTGGAGGAATCTAGAGAGGTTTGCCAGGATAAAGTACTGCATTCTCTCTGCCTACCCCTGCGGGGAAACGGCGTGATGTTTTTTTTTTTTCATATCAAAAATTTATGACATTGGTTAATAAACTGGTCACCTTCGTGGTCGAGTGGTAAATGCTTTGGCTCCAACACCTAAGGTCCCAGGTTAAATTTCTGCCAATGGTAGTTTGATTGTCACATTATCTTTGGTCTGGTGAATAAATTGAAGTGACAATAAAATGGAGATAGATTATCTACATATCACATGTCACGAGAATCAGTATGATAACTATACCCTTTACATCAATTTGGCTCGCAATGAAATGATATAAAGAGCGATTCAACAAATTAATAATAATAATAATAAAATTAACAGCACTTTTACAATATCACATTTTTTTATCATATGCTTTTTGAGAATGTTGCGTCAGCTGTTTCGCCAACCGATTCTGGCATCATCAGGTGTTACAAATAACTGTTGGTAACATTTGATGCTGCCGCACAGCAACAGCTGTCGATACATTCTTAAAAATGTTATAATAGTAATAAAAAAATTATATTACAATAGTGTTGTAAAGTTGACAGTTAATAATGTTGAAGTTTCATAATGTTTCGGCTAAAACAACGGACTTATTGAATATTAGTTTTACAAAAAAAGTTTTAGATATCGAACATTTGTTAGAAAATCCATAATCTATAAATCAAAATAATGAACCATTGCGCTCCATATTTTTAATAAAGGTAAAACTCTTATGTATTGTTTCTTTCAAATGTATATAAAACTCAAGTCTTCTTTTCAGCCTATTCTGACCGTCCACTACTGGACGTAAGCCTCCTCTCTTATTTTCCACCCCTTCTATCCTGAGCAATCCGCATCCAGTTACATTATGACTATCTTAATACCATTAGTGAATACAAGTAATTAATACTAATGAAAACGTCTATTTTCTAGAAGTATTATAACATTTTATGTGAATTACGTGTTTCGCCGGTCTACGCCATTATTACACGCCATAATGCGTTATTATATATAATTTAATGATAACCTCGTAACAAGACGAAATATGTCATTCCCATGAAATAAACTAAATCTTGTAGAAAACAGGAGTTTTTTGAAAAGAGAATTTTAAACACCATATAATGAACTTAATTAATTAAATATTTTTACATAATAAAAATATTTTCCCCAATAAATGATAATTTCAGAGGTAACCTCTTCCATCCACAGGTATAAATATAACAATAGTGTAAAATCTTGCCGGCAGATATTTACAATATATTTAAATCTAGTGGCATGTAGAGATTAAAAGAAAAAGTAGGTTAATTGAATTTAGAAAGCACTCAACAATTGAATACAAAAAGTGTTGCACTGTGCTTGATCCATCCAGAAAAGAATAGGAAAAAAAATCTATTCAAAAATCTCTCTCCGCTTACCCGAAGCTGTTATAGGGGCAGCGGCGCCTTTCGTCAGCTTCACTCGTGCACTCCCTAGCCCGTCCCCCGTCCATGCGGGACTTACGTTAAAAAAAAAATAATAATATATATATTTGCAACCAAGGGGGACCCAGACCACATTTAAGCTACGCTACTCACCCTCGATGTCCCGCCGTACACACATAGCAATACAACAGCAAAAGAAAATACAAAATTGATACATAAATAACATATAATATGTTAGAGAAAGAATAAAAATGAAATTATTAGTTATTGTAAAAACGAGAAGTCCTCTGTGTTTCCTCAGCACCGTGAAGGTTTCCCTCAGTTATCTCCTTAATATGGTCCCACCATCGCGCAAGGCCTCTACTTCGAAGATCTGCTTCTAGTTATTTTTCCTGAAACACAAAAAATTCAATACTTTTTGACTGCATTATCCAGAAGAGATTTGATTCACAGTTATGAATAATGTAATGTATTGTTTCTTGAACAATGATTTAAAACTCCATATTAAAGACCGTTATATGATTTAAAACTCTATATTTAACCACACAACCAGATTTCTTCTTCATAATAATAAGCTATTTTCTGCTCATATTGAAGATTGTCAAATAAATTCCAATACCATTGATTTATATCCCTGATATTAGACTTAAAAAAAAACTAATACGAATAAAAATACATGTTTCGTCTTTCTAACGTATTATCAAATCTTTAATAATACCTTAGAAAGACAAACATGTCAGTCCCATAAAATATAATAAAACATCTAAAATACAGAGGATTTTATTCGTATTTATTATTAACGTAAAAGATTTTAAAAATATGTAATATTAATTATTTTATTTACAATATAATAATATTATATTAGTCTTGAAACACTATGATACTTCAACATTATTACTGTTAAAATTTAAAATACTATTATAATATCACAATTTATTTTTATTCACTGAGAGTGTCGCGACAGCTGTTTCGCCAACCGATGTTGGCATCATCAGATGTTACAATAAAACTTTGTGGTCTAGTCTAGTCTAGTTTTATTTTAACACCCGATGGTGGCAACATCGGTGGGCGAAACAGCTGTCGCGAGACTCAGTAAATAAAAATAAATTGTGATATAATAAGTGTTTCAAAATTTTACAGTAATAATATTATATTATTTAATAAACAAGTAAACGTTGCTTTGAGCTTTAAAACACGTACGAGTATGAGCTCAAAAATGTATTATACTTCCTTAGCAAAGCGATCCTACAGTAAACATTTAAAGATGTAAGTTAGTTGAGTAAAAAGCTTTCAAGTTCTAACACTCGATCTGGTCTTCAAGCTTCCAATAGTGTTTACTCCAAACATTGTTCATATTTTACTTTCTTAAATATGTGGCTATATTGGTCTAATTACAAACAAATATTTACTCTTAAGAATTTATAAAGTGCTTACTTTAAGAGAGATTGTTACTTTGCAGCGTTAATTATGATAAAACATTTTATTTTAAACTATTTTCCAAGTTTATTTTAAAGAAATGTTTACAAAGTTAATATTTTCACCGTTAGTCATAACTAAATAAATTCTGAGAACCAATTTTTTTTATAATATGGCCGAGCCATAGAAGGCTCCCTCCGCTTACCCGAAGCTGTTATAGGCGCAGCGGCGCCTTTCGTCAGCTTCACTCGTGCACTCCCTACGCCCGTCCCCCGTCCATGCGGGAGTTACGTTAAAAAAAAAAAATATATATATATGTATATTTGCAACCAAGGGGGACCTAGACCACATTAAAGCTACGCTACTCTCCCTCGATGTCCCGCCGTACACACATAGCAATACAACAGCAAAAGAAAATACACAATTGATACATAAATAACATATGTTAGAGAAAGAATAAAAAAAAAAAATAATGCACAGCAGGAGGCACAGGAGGAAGGGAGGAGCAGAATAAGGGATATAAGGAAATTTATTTAATATGTGGACTAGGGAAGGTAACATAGGAAGTTTATACTATATATATTTAAGAGAAGAAAAATAATGCAATTGAACTAAAACCTATTATGTTAAGTAGGTAAGAATTAATTTTAAATTTATGGATTTTATCAATATTACTACTACTATTATTGATTCTCGGAGCTACATCTAGCTAATCTATCGGCATTTTATTGTGAGGTGAATTCTACACCGACCAAAGATAGCGGAATAATCACACTGCCATCGCCAGGAATCGAACCCGGGACCTTCGGTATGGCAGACAGACTTCTTACCACTCTACCACGAAGTCGTCCTTTCCTCAATTATTTTTAAAAAAGTTACTATTAAAATTTAAAACACTGTAATAATATCACAATTTATTTTTATTCACTGAGAGTTTAGCGACAGCTGTTTCACCAACCGATGTTGTAATCATCAGGTGTTATAATAAACAATATATGAGTTTATTGTAGCACCTGATGATGCCAACATCGGCTAGCGAAACAGCTGTAGCGACACTCTCAGTGAATAAAAAGTAATTGTGATATTATTAGTGTTTTAAATTTTAATAGTAATAAAGTTGAAGTATCATAGTGTTTCGGCCTAAACAACAAATTTTAAAAAAAGCATTCGCGAAAGTGCTTTCATGGTAAGTGTAACTGTAGTCGTTCACCATTGCCTCTATCAGAGATTTTATGTTGGGGTCACCTTCCCTTAACTGGTGGTTTCGGTTTTGTGACGACAAAGATATGTAATATGCCCTCTTCCTGTCTGTTATGACCCTGTTGGTTATGTCAGTAATCACATCGTCCGGGACTTGCAGAATCACGAAGATCATTCTAGGACGCCGGGGAGTCGTTATGACTGGAAGTCTTGCTGTTGTCATGCAAGGAGGTGTTTCACTGCATTTTATAGGTAGGCAAGTTAAATATCACCGTGACACTTCCAAATGAATAAAATTTGAGTGAAGTCATAAAATTGATCAATTCAAATACATAAATATTCATAAGAATATATTATACAACCATAAAGTCTTACGTCACATTGACGAAATTATTTTCATTTATATGCATCTAGTTCCCTCGTTAGTCGAATAGAATATCAAAAAATTGTAAAAGGTTTGGTTTAATATATCAATAGGTCAAATTTCAATTCTCATCAAAACTGTTTACCATATAATATTAAAATGCTCGTAAATGATATCACACAAATAATCAAATCTAAAATTGAACATTCCATTTATTTAAATTACCAATTTTTTTGACTAACTAACTCATATCTCGATGTCGTGCCTGCTATCGTCCTCAGTGTCTTCAAGACACTGAGAAAACCGCCATACTCCTCAGTCCTGATACAGATTTTTATCGGGATTCTTCATTCATACATTGTAACATGCACGCTTGTCGATTTTTTCCTCATTTTTAAATGTAGCCGCTTTTAAGCGTATTATTAATTTAGTCATGCTATCCTTTCGTTGGTCTTCCACGGTTTCTCTTTCTATTCACACTTCTTGTATACAATATTTAAACCATTCTTCTCTCGTTTATTTGTTCCTTATGTCCAAACTATTTCAAGGATCCGTTTTTAAATACTCGCGATGCAATCATCTGCCTTACATTTCTTCCTTATGTCGTCGTTTGGTATTCTATCATATGTCGTTTTCCCGCACATTAATTAATTTCTACGGCGTTTATCCTACTTTTATCCTTCATTTGTCAGCTCCAAGTTACACCTGCATAAATAAAAATTGGCACTAAAACTCCATTATAAACTATCATATTTGCTTTGTGGATATATGATACTTATATTGAGAGCACCAGACAATTTTGAGAGCACCATTTATTTTGAATTTGTATGTTTTTCCAATTTTGAAAAATTAATAATAAGGAATTTCTCCTATAAAAGTAACTAGCATCGATATAAACGAAACGTTATATGAAACTGAGTCTGGGAATATTCAAGACGCTGGGAAATTTAGACCAGTGAATTATGCAAACTTTGATCTTAAATTAACAAGAAGCGTTTGATATATTACCTGTGAGCTTTGCCAGAGCTGACGGGAGGACGCTTAGTGCTAAAGCCTGAATTACAGCATGCTTTGGGGGGGTTAGTGTGAGCGACAGGGGAATACAATGTCCCCAGAAACCGTGTACCGGCATTATGTACACGTATTGTGATTCTCGTTTTTATGGAAATTTAAAGAAAAATGAGAAAAACAGTTTTATACATTTTTACATATTTATGATGCTAATCTAATAGAAATCTTTCAAAACACTCTTTAAAATCATCTAATTGCTGAGATAAATAAAATATTAAGAGTTTTTAAATGATGTGTTGTTTGATAATTTAAATAATTGGGTTTTCATACTCGAAAAATTATGAAAATTACATTAATAAATTAATTTTAGTGTTCATATAAGTTAAAAAATATATGATAGAATACCAAAAGACGAAATAGGGAAGAAACGTAAGGCAAATGATTTTATCATAAGTAAAATTAAAAATGGATCCCTGAGATGATTTGGACATATGGAACAAATGAACGAGAGATGAATGATTTTATATTTAGTTTACTCTCTCACCCTGACGAAGCTCCGGCGGTAGCGAAACCGGTTGATGTTACCAAATAAAATGGTTTAGATACAAATACTAAAAGTGTATTATTTTATTTAATAATGTCACACCACGAATCAATTGATTCATACGAACGTTGAGAGAAGAATGGTTAAAATGTTGTATACACGCAATGTGAGTGGAAAGAGAAGCCGTGAAAGACCAAAGAAAGCATGGCATGACCAAATTATTCAAATACTGAAAGAAGGCCACATTCAAAGCGGAAGAAAAGACAAAAAAGAACATGCACGCTCGTTAATCAAAATGAATGTGGAAGAAACTAAAGAGGTATGTCAGGACAGAATGGTATGGCGGTCCATCCTCTCTGCCTACCCCTCCGGGGAAACGGCGTGATGTTTAATTATTTAGGTAGTGTAACTTAAAAAATCATTTTTTTAAGCTTATCTTATAAAACACTTGGTACTTAAATTATAAAACACTTTGTATTTAACCACGGTATGGTTATTATAATTGATGCTAACTAGTTTCGCTTGAAACAAAACTTGGGTCCAACTGTAACTAGTTTACATCAATTATAATAACCATGCTATGGTTTAAAATGAAATGTTTATCTATAATTAATATGTATAACCATAAAGTGAGTGTTTCTCATGAAAATCAAATCATTTTTAATCATATCCTTCCACAAGAGATGAAAGATGTGTGATTTATTAGAATTAATCTCATAAACATCTCAAAAATTATTTGTATTTTATATTTCGTTTTAAACACGTGTACTATATACTCGTTTATAATATCTGTATAATATAAGACAAAAATCTTGATTTTTATTTAAATATTCACCACAAACATTTATATTATTATTATCGACATTAGACGATGCTAACAACGATTGGCGAACAGCTGTTGCGACAATTTCATATAAATTAAACAAATAAATATTGATATATTACAACACTGTTCTAAATTAAACAGTTCATATTCAAGTATCATAGTATTTTTGCCAAAACAATAGTTTATATGAAACAATGTATCAAATAAAGCTTCAAAATCTCTTTGAATACGGTGTTCAAGATAATTTATTAGTTGTTTGGAATTATTTCAGCAAATTTCCCATTTCACTCAATACGCGCCGCTCAAATTACGTAATACAGTTAATTAATAGAAGATAGCCGATCTTACGTGAATCGACACATCTTAAAATACCAAAGTATTTTCGCAGTCGTTGAAATTTAATATTCATTCTTATTTGTCAAGGTTTCAATTTAAAACATGTTATGTCTCTAGAAAATACGAAATAAATTCATTTCGACTGTTTCAAACGAGATGTTTAGTAAATATAGAATGGAATATTACTTTCGCTTTACCTTAAGTACTTTAAATAATACGACTAATATTATTATATCGGTTTATACGTAATTTACTTTACATTTATAAAATTCTTAAAAAAAAAATTGGTATTAGAAATATCATGCTAGAAGTTCATTGTAAAAAATGAAAAAAAAAATTAAATGTATTTTAAGGATTAATTGTATCTCAATAGAGACGAAGATACAATTTTTTTTGGAACAGAATATGGTAGTCGAGGCGTTTACAGGACTGATGACCTGTCATTATGGGTTAAACGATCACTTTATGTTAAAAACATTCCCCATTCCACCCTTCTTACGACCACCACGTCTGACAAATTTTTGGAACTTGTATACATGCTAATATGTTAAATAACTTCACATTTTTAGGTCAATCTAAACTAGCGCCATCTATTAAGATTATTTGTAAGCATTAAGCAGAAAATCTTTATTAATGCAATGTGAGAGGCTTACGCAATAATCACATTGCTAGACAACGCCTGGAGTGAAACTCCAATTTTTATGCTTTTAACTTATACCAATCAGTTTTTTATACAATTTTTTTTTAATGTGAGGGTTATAAAAAAAAATGCAAAGTTATTTGCAAACCCGGCACACTCCACCAACAATCAAAAGTGAGATATGAATTGGGTCTTATTCATAATACATTTGCACACAATTTTTATTGATTTTCAGTTTCGAATTCGGCTTCATTCTGAAGAATTTTGCTATTAAAATATAGGGTTTGTTGCAAACATGGCAACCTCCACTTGAGTGTTGCAAAGCTGGCAAACTCCAAAATGAAATTCAATATTTTACTTTAATTATCAACATAGTGATGATTATTTCATGGCTGATTACTTTTAAAATACTAACTGGTTGAGATGAAAAAAATAAATATCGTAAAAAAACGCATTTTATTAGCGTATCAGTTTTTTGCGATTTACTCAAAACATCTAATGATGGAGTTTGCCAGGTTTGCAACTAATACCCTCATGTATACAAATACTTGTAGACAAAAACTGAATTTTATACCCTGGTCATACCTTTATTTTCATCACACCACCGCGCAGGAGATCTGTCTGTACTTCTTTTGCCTGGAATGATTCCTGCGATATCCAGGTTACCGACTGCATATTACAGATAGTCTTCCTGGTATTTTGAGTTCATTAAGGACTGGAGCCTTTCGTCTTTCTTTCAGTTCAAGGTATCCTCTGCATACAACGCCAAAACCACATTTCAAAGAAATATTTTACGTATTCTTACACTATACACATTCATTTCACATGTTTAGTAAATAATTATGCCTTAAAATTCACGTCACGTAAAAGATTGAATTCGTAAAACCCTCAGACATCCTGATGTTCAAAACGTATTATGGAAAACTAATAAAAGATTTACAATACAAACAGAATTTCCGCTTGCGTCTGACATGTAAGTATGAATAATACAAATTGAAGTGCATTTCAAGCATCGCTACATTTCCTGACTGGTCGGCGCCGGAGTTCTAATGCAAACTGTCAGTTTTGAATATTTAAAAAAAAACGTCAGGATAAGAAAGTATGTAAAGTTATCGAATGCATCAGACATGGAGTTTATAAATTGCACAATTCAAATATTGACCATTTTAGATATTTAGATATATCCATTTAGATATAGGACTAATGTGTGGATTTTTTTATTTTTCAATATTACAACTAGGTAGACAAGTATCATCTTCTTCTTCTTCGATGGCCCTACAGCCCATATCGAGCCTTAGCCTCCAGCATTCTTCGCCTCCAGCTCCTCCTGTCCTCCGCTTCGACCCTCCAATCTGACACTCATAACAATTAACCCCCATCTCTCCTAACTCCATCCTCTCATCGCAGCTTTGGTCGTGTCTTCTACCACCTTGGTGCCACTCCAGCAATCTTTTTGGGGTTTGAGATGACGGCATCATCTGTACGTGACCGGCCAATCTCAGTCTATTCAGTCTAACCTGTGTGGAGAGACTGGGAGGTATTTTTAAATAGTGTTCTATTTTTAAATAATATTTATTTATGGTTTCTTGAACACTGATGCAAAACTATATTTTATTAAATCCTCCGATATTTGATACTCGATGGGATTTGAATGGATGGTCAGGGCCGTGAGGGGACATACCGTGCTGGAAGGTATGTGTACCAGTAAACGCCATGATACGCCATAGTTGCATCAGCATCATCAACATCAGCAAGATTACCATCTAGTCCGACTCTGTGACGTCCACATGTGATCTTCCCACAATCCCTGGGTGTGGCATATTGGACGTACTCGTATGTTGATGTGCCACAGCTAACAGAGAGAGAGAGAGAGCGAATGGCGATTTTTGGCGCCATAAAACTGGTTACACCCAGCTATGGGAATATACACCCCTACAGAAAAACCCTGGTCCTTCTAGTAAGGAGGTTGAGTGTTAGGGCAACAACCTAATCTCGTAAAACAACCAACGTTACGAATACTTCAAGAAATTCGTTTCTTGGAGGAGGCTGAGACTCACCAAAGGTTATAGCGCCGGAGAAGAAGAGGAAGACTCGTATATATTATATAATACGATAAACTCGCATATACTCGTACTTCCGTTTTTAAAATCCCCTCCGGACGCCGTCCACCTGAAAGACCGCCTTAGAAATGGAAGGGACAGCTGGACCTCATTATCCTAAAGACAATGATTTCTGTGTCACACATCGTCAGATATATTAAAAGAAGAAGAATAATAACAAATATTTGATAATGCTTTACGATGACGAAACATGTCATTCCCTACAACTAAAATATAACTTCTAGAAAACAAACGTATGTATATATTCTTATTAATATTTTTATTTTTTAACTTACTTATACCCATTTCCTTCTTCTTTTTGGGGAAAGAAGAAGCTTCTGGAATGAACACGTCACCAGAATGGCTGAATCAAAGGTCGAACGGTTTACCTTAAGGAAGCAGACCTCAAGGACGATCTTAAAAAAGATGGAAGAACAGCTGGCAGTTCACTTCAAGAAGGAACTTGATGCCAGTAACAGGCCAAAAGTCCTAAACCATGAGGAAGAATAAAAGACTTTCACCTAAAATTGAGTTGATCTTAATCAAATTAACATATTTATAGTACAATACGCCAAAGTAAAAACTGTAAGTGATTCAGCAAAAAAAAAACGAAATTTAAAATAGCGCAAATATAAAAAAAATTAATTGATTTTAAGGCAATTATATGTTTTTCTTCTTTGCAAGGGTAGTATCAAATATTTATAATGGAAATATATGATAATGACTCAGCAAAGCGAAACATGTCTTTCCCATAAAATATAATAAACGTGTAAAAAACCGACGTTTTCATTCATATTAATTATTTAGCAACAATTTATAACACAATGGAGTTCTAGTCCCGACGCTTATGTATGAAAGTGAAGCTTGGAGTTGGCAGAAGAAGGATGAAAGTAGGATAAATGCCGTAGAAATATGGTCACTAACAAAAATGTGCAGGAAAACAATGTATGATAGAATATCTAATGATGAAGTAAGAAAATAATGTAAGGCAGATGAATGCGTGATAAATAAAATCAAGAAAGGGTCACTAAGATGGTTTGGACAAATAGAACGAATGGATGAGAGAAGAATGGTTAAAAATGTATAAACAACTAGTGTGAATGGGAAAAGAAGTCGAGGAAAGCCAAGGAAGACATGGCATGACCAAATTAATCAATTACTGAAAGGCGGCCATGTTCGAAGTAGGAACAATCGATGAGCGTGCATGTCACGATGTGTGAATGTAGAAGAGGCGCGAGAATTATGCCAGTATAGAACAATGTGGTTATCCATCCTCTCTGCCTACTCCTCCGGGGAAACGGCGTGATGATTCAAGAACCAATAAAAAATATTACATAGGGTTATATTGATTGAAAATAGTTGCACATGCGGTAAATTGTTAACAAACAGTACAAACAAACAAACAAACCATTACGCCGTTTCCCCGCAGGGGTAGGCAGAGAGAATGGACCGCCACACTACTCTTTCCTGACAAACCTCTCTAGCTTCCTCCACATTCATAAAACGATACACGCAAGTCCATTCCTCCGACTTCTAACATGACCTTTAAAATTTGATTAATTTGGTCATGCCATGTTTTCTTAGGTCTGCCTCGACTTCGTACCCCATTTACATCATTAACGTATACTTATTGAAATAACTTGTTTTGTTTTGTTAACGTAATTAGAAACCAATTTGTTCACATTTATTACAATTAGTAACATTGACCTTTAAGTTTTATTTTCTTATAATTTCTTTATATGCCATTGTTACAACGTATTCTATAAGGGATTAGTTATTTAGTACAAAGGAAAAACAGAGAGATGTGCGCTAAAGGAGATGCTGAAAGAGACAAATAGTCTTCGCGTGTTCCCGACATACTTCTATTGTGTTTTCCTAACAGATATCATGACGTTTAAGGGAAAAAAATACCCATAAATAAGAAAATTTCTCTTGCCGAATAACGAAGCTTTTTTGGCCGTTGAAAATAATGTTCTCCATAAGGCGGCTGTATAGGAATAATTTATTTGAATGTGGAACGTTTTATATGTAGAAATAATTCACTCTCTTTAGGTGAACTTCTTACTAGGCGAACAGCGTATCATTAACAACGTATATTGTGAAACACAATTACTGACATATATATTTATTTAGTTTTCGCTTATTTCAAAGAATGTAAGCGAGTTGATGGATAATTGAGTTTTTGAAATAACTTGTTTTATTCATTGTTTCTTAGACAATGATGTAAAACTCCATACTTAATGATTAATACGAAAGAAAACGTCGGTTTTCTAGAAATTTTATTTTATTAATTTATTGGAACAGCATGTTTTGCCTTTCTATGGCATTATTAAATATATATTTAGAAACATTTTATTATGCTTTAGAAAGGCAAAATATATCACTCTCATAAATTATAATAAAACTTCTAGTAAACAGACGTTTTCATTTATATGTTTACTCGTGCGTTCTATATGCCATATATAACGAATCTGCTTGCTTATTTTTTGTATTTAGTACCTTTTATACTTCAACTGTTCATATTTTATTATATATATTTCTTAAAAAGACTGCAATCACTTACTCAGTAATAAATCTAAAACTTAAAAAAAATATAACATGAAACCAATATTATTTTAATGTTATGTGATTAACCTCTCCGCTAGTGAGTTTTTTTTTCTTCTTAACTGTATCTGGGGAGTGAGTTCTCGTGGCAAATGGTTGTCACCCTATGAGAAATGTCGAATGACGTCACAGATAATTTGTTGTTTTAATTTTCAGTTCAGTAATGTAGGGAACCACTTTGAATATCTGTAAAAGTACGATACAAAGTCCATAGATGTCAACAGAAACAAATATTTTATTTGAATCAGACTACACTTGTACTTTAGGCGCGGACACGTTGATGAGTCCATACTCCTTTGAGACTTTTTTCTACTGGACGAGCCCGTGCGTTCATACTCAAGGAGAGGTTTAACCAGAAATTATTTACAAAAAAAAAACTTCCTTGACTTCTCAGTCGTCTGTTGTCCGCTGCTGAAAGTAGGCATCTTCCAAAGCACGCCACTGACCCTATCTATTGCCACTCTCATCCATCCATATCCAAAAATCTTTACAATATTGTCAGTCCAGCAAACTTCAGAACCCGTCAAACATGGCAAGACAAATATCTTTTACACATTTGATAAAAGTCTAGGATCCAAGACTATCTGTAATATGCAGTCGGCGAGTATTGGGTTTATTTGGTCACATTTCTAGGAGAGAACTGGATAACCTGAAAAAAAGTATTGTCACAGGAAGTGTTATAGGCAAAAGGAGTAGAGGCAGATCTCCTGCGCAGTGGTGTGACCAGATAAGGGAACGACTGGGGGAGACCTCTACTCGGCGGTGCGGGCAGCGGAGAACAAAGATGATTGGACGCGTTTTGTTTTAGCCACAGGTAACTCCATGGATCACTACCCTCAGTAATGAGAAAACGAAGAAAAAAAGATGTTCAAAGATTATTTAAAAAAAATATTTACGTAAGTTTTCACATTTTCTCGTAATTTGCAAAGATTGAAATGCGCATTCGAGATTTTCAATTTGTACTAAATCCTACGTCTCAATACACAGACATCAATAAGACCTCATCTTATTTTGTGCATACAAATACTCTCGGTTCTGTTTTCCCATTGAAGTTCTAAGTCCGAACCCTTTTACATGGATTGTCAACATTTTTATGTTGATATTATAAATCTACAGTTTTTAAATATATTATACAAATCATTCTACCTTGATCTGAAATATCCAATTATTCTTATATCCATAAAAGAAAAATAATTTACTTCAAATAAAAACGATTCCTTATTGATGTTAATTTTATATTATGTGCCTATACTCGTATGTATGTATTGTAATAAAACTACTCGATCTAAAAATGCTTTTATTTGTATCGTTCTAACTTTATATATGACTTTTCTATAACGCTTTGTTGTATTTTTCTATTGTTAAATATTCATATTGTACTATCTAAATCTACTGCGGACTTTATTGGAAAACTTCAGGTGTTTATCAATAGGTGCTTTTGCTCAATATTCGAGATCTATTGTCCCCAAACAGTGTCAAATGCCGTTTTCTGGACCATGGTCGCAAAATTGAAATGGCATTGGGCAGAACACGTAGCCAGACAGCCAAGTTCAAGATGGACTCCCAAAGTCTTAATTTGGAGTCTATGGAAAAACAAAAAGGGTGTCGGTCGGCCACAGAAGAGATGGGCCGACGATATTGTTGTGGTCGCCGGGAAAAAATGGATTCAAGCGCCAGAGGATAGAGAAAAATGGAGACAGATGGAAGAGGCCTACATCCAGCAGTAGAGGTAAGGCTAGGAAGAAGAAGAAGAAGAAGGACCATGGCAGGTGAAAAGCCAATTTGAGAACAAGTCCCTAGACGCAAATGGCAGTAGATCGGTCACACTCTGAGACGGAACCCAGCCTGCATCGCTCAGGGTGCACAAGACTGGTTCTCTATGGGGAAAAAGAGGAAGCGAGGCAGACCTAGAGCCACCTGGAGAAGAGCCCTACAGGACGAGGTTAAGGCAGCAGGCCTCACTTGGGATGATGTTAGGTATCAGGCATGCGATAGAGTCGGGTGGAGAAGGTTTCTTGAGGCCCTATGCACCACGGTGGTGTGAGAGGACAAAAAGAAGAAGAAGAAGACTAACTAAGTACACTTACTTTCGAATTATCGTTACTTTTTAGTGATATTTCCAAAAACTCTTTCGGAATTCATGGTTGTAGTATATTTTATATTGTTATCTCTAAATATTAGTACTTTCTTATAATGTTTAATCTGTAGTGGTATTGTTATTATTTTTTTAGATTCATACATACATATTAACGTAAGTGCATGACCCGATGTATGAATGTTGGGGAACGAGTAAGTATCTCAGAAAAGATCAGTGTGCGGGTCCATTCTTTCTGCCTACCTCTACGGGTGACGGCGTGATGGTAAGTAAGCTAATTTCTACAATTATTTTTTATTACTAACTCAATAAATTATATAAAACAGCACTACCGTGTGGTCGCTATACCAACAATATGGCGACCACAAGGACGACCACCAAGCCGCTGGTCCGATCAAATCAGAGCGCTAACTGGTCTCTTATAAGCTGCAGACTAACGCGTGACAGAAGCACATGGCGTGCCATGGTTAATGGTTTACAAGATGGAAACGACCCTCAATCATGATAAATACGACTAAAAAGAAGGAGAATATAGGAAGTAACTAGCTCATACTGTTTTCTTTTATTTTATTTTTGTTCTACTCATACATTATTTTTATTTTAAACTGTAAAATTAGAAAATTTAGAATAGACCTATGTTTACATCATCAGGTGTAACATCATCTTTATAATAATACGCAAAAAATAAATAAAAAATTGGGATACGTATTAAATGTTTTCTAATTTAACAGATAATATTGGAAGCAGCATTGTGTTTCGGCCAAACCAATTTTTTTTTTTATTTTGACATTAATGATGTATTAAATTTTTTTTAAATTAAAACCATTATAAGGGTTACCCTTTATTTACTATGTTTTACTGCTTAAAACTACTTTATATAATAATTATTATATAATTTAATATAACACACAACATATTCAGTGAATAAAATAATAAAGCATAAAGAATGAAAAGTTTAGTCATAGATCGTAGCTTTATTAAATATAATCCTTATGGAGTAAATATTTAGGCTATTACCATATAACAAAAAAGAAATATTTCACCTACATATTTAATCAAAGGTGTTAAATGTTATGAATTCATTTGATTTCATACTTGCAGGAAAACCGCACAAAGGTTTCTCTTCGCTACCTTGAACGATGGTCTTCAAATAAAAGGTACAAAACTGAAGGAGGAAGCCAAATTGCATCTCGTCTTACTTCCTTTTCAGCGGTTTCCGAAAGTACTTCCGATCAATGGGAATGGATCCCTCATACAAACACTTGCACAGTGATGCAGAAATCCATTTTCCTTATTAAATTTTGTGACGTCACAGGGAAACGTTCAATTTCAACGGTTCGCCCAACGATATTTGAAATCGGAACGATTTTGATTTCATAAAAATTAATTTTAATTTAAGCTGATGACAAAATTGTAATAGTTATATTTTATAAAAACGCGTACATTGTAAACAGTTCTGAGAAATGATTTTTTAAGGTTTTACGCGTTGTTTAATTTTTTTGATTTTCAGTATGTGTATGAATATTATTTACATATATACTAATCTCATTTTTATTCTAGAAAATGTTATGAATATCCGTCATTAATGCAACTTTTTTAAGACGGTAATTAAGAATCTGAGATTGAAAATATATTGCTTCTTGAACATTGTTGTATAAATAAAAAAAAAACTTTTCCATTTAGTATAAACCACGTTATATGAGTTAGTAGCGCCAACCGGTTTCACTTTATAGCCAGCTTCCTCAGGGCTATAAACAAACTTCCCTGAGGAAGCTAACTACAGAGTGAAACCGGTTAACGCTACTAACTCAAATAAATTGGTTTATACTAAGTGAAAAAGTGTTTAAATTTTGTTTTTAAATATGTCAAACCATCAAGTAATGGCTCCGTATTAAAGTAAGACTCCATATTAAATAATGAATAGGAATGAAAACGTCTGTTTTCTAAAAGTTTTTTATATTTTATTTTATAATGCCCTTAACTGGCAAAACATGTCATTCACTTTAAATATAATATAACTTACAATACTACTCAGTAATAATAACAAAAAGGGATAATTGTTATTTTTTAATGTTAGTTATTTAAACGAATATCATTTCAAAAACATTCCGTAAATTCTAGTTTTTTTTAGTATTACATATTTTCTTTATAAGGACATATAAAAAAAATGAGACTTAGACGAATTAATTACTAAGGTACAAATATGAAGAAAAAAAATACAAATTGTAATCAAACCCAAATGAGTGTGAAGAAAATACGTCCAATTTATAAATGAGACTTTTTGTTTTTGTTTTATGCAATAGTATTCTAAAATCGGTTAAAGTAAAAAATATGTTTTGAAAAAAGTGCGCATCACGTGATAATCACGCGCGTTCACGAGCACATCGCGTAAACATCACGTGCAAGTCACGAGCACGTCACATGCACATCACGTGAATATCACGAGCACATCACGTGAACATCACGCGCACATCGTACATAACGCGTGTACATAACTCGCCCATCACGTGCACATCACGCACAAAATACGTGGACATCACGGGCACATTACGTGGCTTGCACATTACATGCACGTAGCGTGCACGTGATGTGCACGTGATGTGCACGTGATGTGCACGCGACGTGCACGTGATGTGCACGCGACGTGCACGTGATGTGCACGTGATGTGCACGCGACGTGCACGTGATGTGCACGTGATGTGCACGTGATGTGCACGTGATGTGCACGTAATGTGCACGTGATGCAAATAGTGTTGATGCTGAACGATTTTTTATTACGTACAATTTAATTGTGGACGATAGACTTACTATAATAGATTAAAACAATCATTTGTTGTAACATACTCGATATTAAATTTTAATCATTATTAAAATTTTAATCGATATTTTTCTTGTAGTTTTAATAAATTTAAAATGTTTTCACAATATATTGTATACCGTTTGCAAATTATGTTCAAATAAGACTTTTAATTTTGAATTTGTGATTAAGGAATAAACGTTAAAAATATGCTAAAATTTGTTATTTTATTTGCTCCAAAACGCTAAATTCAAGCATCGAAACGCTATTTTTTTTAAAAAGATGCTAAAATCACGAATTTCTACTCATACCCCAGTATCCGGATTCGATGGTTCTGACCCCAAGACTTCCAACTATCATTATTATTTCTTTTAATGTTATTTCTGTTTGTTTTACAAAACGAATTCAACAAATTAAACCGAAAATTCAAAATTCGAATTTTCATAGCACAACAATAAACTGCTAAAAGAGGAATAGTGATGCATTATATTATTTGTGCTGTGTCGGCAACTTTTCTTATTGACAGTGATGGAGCTAGAGTTAAGATTTAGAGATAAAACAAAAATCGCACAACAGCATATATATCCGAAAAATTGTCAAAGCATATCCCCTAGCAAATCCCCTAGCAAACTTTATTCGGATAAGTTATACTAGTTTTTTTTTTGAAGAACCGCTCACCATAAAAGGCAATAGATTGAATTAAATATTTTTAATATCTAATCTTTGTGAATATAAGTTGAATGTAGGACAAATAATGAACATTTAAATTAATGTTGCCAACCCTCATGGATGGAAGTGAAGCTTGGAGCTGGCAAAAGAAGGATGAAAGCAGGATAAACGCCGTAGAAATGAGATCACTAAGAAGAATGTGCGGGAAAACGTTGTATGATAGAATACCGAACGATGAAATAAGAAAGAAATGTAAGGCAGATGACTGCATCATGAATAAAATTAAAAAAGGATCCCTGAGATGGTTCGGTCATATGGAACGAATGGATGAGAGTAGAATGGTTAAAAAGTTGTACACAAGCAGCATGAGTGGGAAAAGAAGCCGAGGACGACCGAGGAAAACATGGCATGACCAAATTAATCAGTTACTAAAAGGCGGCCACATTCGAAGTCGGAACAATCGACGTGCGTGCATGGTACGATGTATGAATGTAGAGGAAGCCCGAGAGGTATGCCAGGACAGGCCAGTGTGGCGATCCATGCTCTCTGCCTACCCCTCCGGGGAAATGGCGTGATGGTTAGTTAGTTAGTTATATGTTCTTGTTTTTATTTTTATATGTTCTTCAGTTTAAAATCTGTGTGACAATGACGATACCTTCGTCGGGAATCGAATCCGGGACCCTAAGTGTGGCAGTCATAGCTCTTGCCACTCTGCCACGAAGATCATCAACACATATACTGTCGACCTTCGAAGCGGAGTTGCGAGTGCAATGACTGTCTTTGGTATGTTGTAGAATTCGCGTGACGAAAAAATGGCGATAGATTTACTACATATTGTATCACATGTCACGAGAATAATTTTAATGTATTAGATAAAAAAAATGTATACAGTAATTGGGTTCCAACGACATGTTGTACAATATATAAAAAAAAAAATATCACTACTTATAATATGCGGCAAATGTTGAATACATCTTCTTCTTCTTGATTAAGGTCATTTAAATTGTTACTCTCTGCGTCAAGTTCCTTGAAAAGTAGACTGCAAAGTGTCCTTTCATATTTTTGGAGATCTTCCTTAATGTCCGCTTCTTTGGTATAAACTGCAAGACTCTTGATTCTTCCACTCTTTACTATAGATACTCTTTATTCCAGAACCGATCATGTCAGAATGTGTATGCCAGAAAATATGGTCCCGAAAACCCCTAGACAATCTATCGAAGGGTCCCCGATCACGTGGCCAACCACCGAAAAGATTCCAAGATTTATTTATTTATTTATTTATACATAATACACAAATGAGACATAACAAACGAAAAACATTTAGGCGACACATTTGGCCACAAAACGGTGTTACAAAGATAAGACAAAGATATAACGACAACATCAAACCAAAAAATCATACATATCAAAAGGAACCTAAATATGTCGACGTCAGTGAGGCAGTACTCTTTCCAGAAATTGAAATTTATTTTTAATGAATTCTGCCTCGCGGACACTGAAAATATCTAAATCCGAGAAGATTAGATTCAACGTCCAAATTACTGTTCCTACTGCCATCACCAAAGGCAGGTTGGTTCTGCGGGACGGAGCAAAGAACAATTTATGTGGGCGCTTTCGCAGGCAATTATCAGGAACAAAAATACCTATTTTCTTCAGAACATAGGGGTTCTCAATAGAGCTCCGAATCAGTTTGAAAAAATGCGTTGACATGAATCCTTCCCTCCTCAGTTCGAGGGAGTTATACACCGCATACCCAAGAGAAATGCCGTTAGATAGAGCCAAGGATATACCCCGTACTCTCTCAAGTAGAGGGCTCTCAAGAATTTCTTTTGAACGCTCTCCAATATGAGAGAATACTGAGCCTTATGATGGCAGTTGGCAGTCTACATCCACTGGGATGTGGACTACTAACTATTAATATGTGATGCAATCAACTATCATCCTAGATGCAACCAAAAACAGGTCAACAGACCTACAAAATTGAGAAGAAGAAGAAGAAGTTACTCGTTTGGTACGCGCAATATGCAGGCTACTGCGCTTTGACAAAAGCCATAATTTTCCTCAGTAACCTGTTTTCATGCGAGATACAGAAGATTTATTTTTCAAAAATTCCGTGTGATTTATGAGCTTTGCTCTTGCATGTGGTATCAAATTCACTTGACTGGCATCCTCAACTCATAGTTGACTCTGTACCATTATCTCACGGAATTACTAGAATTTAGATCAAAATAGTGAGGGGAAAACATAGATTACTAATCGCAACTTGATTATAGACTCGACAACAAAATATTTAAAATTAGGCACTTTCGGATAGTTCTTAAAAAAATATACATATGTATTGAATTAATTAAGTTATCTATTTCTTGTTTTTTGAAGGTTTGTTTATATATCTTCTTCTTCTTCTACTTCTCCTTATAGACCTTTGGTCTGTTCCTGAAATCAGGCTGGCCTCTCTTGGGAGGTTGACTCCCAACTATCTCTCCATCTCTTCGGCGGTCTTCCGGGGGCTCGGCAGCCGGCAGGAATCTGATGCGCCACAGCGTGTAGGATTCTGGTGGGATCCATCCTCTGCACGTGCGCATTCCAGTATCTCCTGCGTTGTCTGCCCCATTTCACGACATCCTCTACCTTGCAGATCTCGCGGATAACCGTGTTCCTCACCCTATCTCGAATAGTCCTTCCTGCTATCATCCTCAGCGTCCTCATCTCTGTCACTTTACTTTAGCCTTCGTTCTTGTGGTATCCGCTCTGGTCTCAGTGATATATGCCAGTATTGGCCTCGCGCAGGTTTAATATATTCTGACCTTACTGTTTATATGTAAGTTTTATAATATTTTACGAGAAAGAAAATGTTCGCTTTAGGAATTATCGTAGACATTGAAAATGATTAAGTTAGGTGATACATGTCAGTCGGATATATTAAACCTTCTAGAAAATAAATATTTACATAATAGTAAATATATTTATGAAACATTAAATATTGATCAAATATAAATGTTTTTCTATGTGGGAATAAGTTCAATATAAAGTCCTAGTTAAATTCTTGACTACAAAGGATGCAGTTGACCGTCAGTCAATATACTACTTAATACTATTTTATCATTGTTTCAAATAGTTTTTTGGTTACTTTTGTTTCAGCAATAGTGAATAAACATTTATTCTTTGGTGATCAAATATTTCGATTTAAAACATACGATTTTGTCCATCCCTAGTTCAGTGTATTTGCCCCATATGAGTAGAGAGGCGTTGGCTGTTCAGTGCTGAAGGGGTTTGGCCGTTTTGCATTTAAATTCGGGGATCGGGCATAAAGCCCCCATCAAGTGTTTGTGCTCGGCCTCGGGACGGACGCCGAAGCTCCTGAACGGATTGAGCTTTTGTCTTCTACAGCATAAAGCTCAGTTTTATATTTTAAGTGGATTACTTTAGCATGTTTAAATAAAAAAAGTATAAAAATTAATGTATGAAACTCTGTTTATTTATTTTGATCTTAAGTTTTTATTATAAAAACTTCAATTTATTTTCCAATGTGAATTTAAAAAATATGTATATATTATTAAATTTTGGTTTATATCTTCGGTGAATTTTATTGTTTAAGTTAAATAAAGTTTATTCATTTCAATGAGATAATTTGCAAAAGTGTTATTAATACCACATAAATTAGAGTTATAGAACGTTATCGGGGCTGCAATCGGCCCGTGGACCGCTGGTTGCCGACCCATGTTGTGCAGTATCAATGAAGTTACATGTTTAATTTTTTTTCATGAAAAAATCAATAAATTATACATTTAATGGTGGAAGATGATAGAATTTTCATTTAAAAGAACTTGAGTTTTGTTTATTTTGATGTTTTAATATGAAATATATTTAGTTAAAATATATTTTTTGCCTCTTCTATTAATAAAAAATAAAATAAAAACAGTGTTTAATTTTTTTGTAAACGCGCTGTCACACACTATTGAAATCAATCACCCTGAAATGAACAAACTCTACATTGAGCTGTATACCGCTCAATGTAGATATATCTTTTATCCATAATTACGAGTGTTGATAATATTAAAAAAAACAAATTTTTTATTTCAGAAAATAAAAATATTTCTTGATATGTAATTATTTGCTGATCATAATTGTTACTATACAGGTATGTAACTTATTATTCTTCTTTTAATAATTTTGACGATCTGTGACACAGAAATCATGTCTCGTCGGATTGAGATCCAGCTGTCCTTCCATCTCTTAAGTGGTCTTCCAGGTGGGCGGTGTCCGGAGGGGATTTCATAAGCGGCTGTATATGCAAGTCTGTCACCATCCATTCGGGCTACATGGTCCCTCCAGTATCTTCTTCTGGATCTACTCCACTGAGCGATATCCTCAATCTCGCAAGTTGTTCTTATGTCTACGTTGCGGACATGATCTCGGAGAGTTTTTCTAGAGAGGTATGTAACAATCTTGATTAAGAAATCAATTCCACGACTAAAGCTATCTAGCTTTTATGGGACATTATAAAAAAAGTTTATTTAATTAATTAAAAAGAGATGAGACAGACAGTTGTTTAATAATCAATGTAAACGTTAAAAAAAATCAATTCAATTTGTCAAGGAAAATGGGTTATGATAATGATCATTTATTAATATTATGTATTCACAATTACGTTTATTAAATTGATTATAACATAAAACGCGATAGAATCTCAGTCGATAATGTCTCGATAAAATGAAAGTATTCCATATTATAACAATATCTAATTATAATTTATCATCATTTTTTGGAAACTTTGTACTTTCGCAAAACTTTTTTTCATTTGACGATTGTAAAAAAATTTGTTTGTGAAAAATGTAATAATATGTTGCGAAAAAACGATGTTTTAAAAATATGTAAATGTGTATCCATAACACAAAGTGATGGCGAATATATAAGGAATTTATTTATTTTTTTATTATAATTTTTTTTTTTTTTTTATGTACACAACAGGTCGTTTTTGGACCCAATTACTGTATACAACTTTTATTTTTTTGGCTATTATATTGATTCTTGTGATATGTGATAGATCTATCAATCTATCGCCATTTTATTGTTTATAAAATTGAAATGATTTTCACAGATATTTTTTCAAAAATATATTATGACTAGTTGCAACCCGCGAAATATTCACGGAAGTTAAGATCTACCCTATAAAAATTTGGTTCACTGTATAATCGTAATAAGTAATAATTTTTAACTTTTAATGTATATCATTTTTCAGCAATCCAAATTGTTTTCCTTTTGTTTTCAATACTACTGTCATACAAGAATAATCGAAAATAATCCAGAAACCGTTCACGGGCATCGTACGCATTTCGAATATTACGAATTGCTTTCGGAGAGAATCGAAGTATTCCTCTCTCACTCTCTTGTATTCAAAATATAATATTCTCGAACTCTTTCTTGATGGCATCGGGGTTTTCACCTATTTATGTAACGATATTTAAACAGATAAGGAAAAACAGAGAGAATGGACCACCACACTACACTAGCCTGGCACATCTCTCTAGATTCCTCCACATTCATACAACGAGTCATACACTCACGTAGATTCTTCCGACTTCTAACAAGACCAAACATTTAAAATTTGATTAATTTGGTCATGCCATGTTTTCCTCGATCTGTCTCGACTCCGTACTCCATTTACATCATTAACATTATTTCTTCATCCATGCGCTCCATATGTCCGAACCAACGCAGCGATCCTTTCATAATTTTGTTCATAAAACCTTCTTCCGCTCTACATTCCTTTCTTATATTACCATATGTGATTCTGTCATTTATCGTTCTACCACACATACGTCTTAGGGACTCATCCTTCTTCTTCCAGTTCCATGCTTCGCTTCCATACATTAGGGTTGGGACCAGAACTCCACTGTGAACGGCCGTTTTCGCTTTCATTGATAAATTCTTGTTTCCAATAACTATTGTTAAATCTCTTTTTAGTTTAAATAATAATTAAATAATAATTTAAAATGAACTTCCATCAAGAGATTTCAGTAAAATCATTTGATTATCTTTTTAGTTTGTTACCCGCACCAACCCTTCTTTCGACGTCAATATCCGTTCGGCCATCCACTGTGAACATGCTACCTAAATACACAAATTTATTTTATTTATAATTGTGTCTTGCGTTTCTGGGTATACCGTTGCTTTCAATAACAACAGAATGGTTGTATCAACTCAAGAGGTGAGGTAAGAACCACTTTATCTCAAGATTATTTGCTTAGGATCTAATCCGGGTACTAGCTGCGAATTCCAATAGCTGCATTTAGCTGCCCAACTTACCCGCTGCTCTGGAACTTTCTCGGGGCGGTTGAATCGGCGCTTGTTTAATTTGAGAATTTGTTTTAACTCCTGACTCGCCAACTCGAGAATGAACGCCCAGCGGACAGAATTCTCACAAAGCAATCAAACTAGCTGATTACATAAAAAGTTTATTTTTTGTGCTAACAATAGGCAGGCGTATTCTTTAATCAACAATTTCTAATTCTTTATTATAACTAACTAACATCTGCTTCCCCAGAGGGATAAGCAGAAAATCTTCTTCTCTTCTTTGATGGCCCTACAGACCATTAATTAAGCAACCCCACAATTAAGCAACAAGCCTTGCCTCCAGTATTCTTCGCCTCCAACTCCTTCTGTCCCCCGCTTCGACCCTCTAATCTAACACTCGTAACAATTTCGCCCCATCTCTCCCAACTTCATCCTCTCATCGTAGCCTTGGTCGTCCAATAGGTCTTTTACCACCTGGGTACCACTCCAGCAATCTTTTTGGGGTTCGCGATGACGGTATCCTCTGCACGTGACCGGCCCATTTCAGTCTATTCAGTCTGACCTGTGAAGAGAGACAGGGAGCTTTGTAAATATGGTACGGCTCGTCATTATGCCGCACTCTCCAGCCTTCACCGTCGTTCACAGATCCTAGAATTTTGCGCAGCACCCTTCTCTCAAAAGTATTCAATCGCTCTGCAGATTTCGCTGTCATTGTCCACGTCTCACACCCATAATTCACCACTGTTCGGATGATTGTCTTATACACGGTGATTTTGGTTTTCCTGTGTACGTTTTTTGATTTTAGCACTGGTAGTAGAGAGACGAATGTTTTGTTGTCAATTGTGATTCTTCTTTCGATTTCGACTTCGTTTTCTTTTGTTATAGGCGAGCCCAGGTAAGTAAGCCAGGTAAGCCTAGGTAAAGCAGATAATTGTCTGCCATACTACTCTGCCCTAACATACTTCTCGAGGTTCCTCTTTATTCATACATCGTAACAAGCACGCTCGTCGATTTTTCCGACTTCGAATTCGGCCGCCTTTAACTATTTGATTAATTTGGTCATGCCATGCCTTCCTTGATCTTCCACGATGCAACACTTTCCATACTGCTTGTATGCAACATTTAAACCATTCTTCTCTTGTCCATTCATTCCTTATATCCAAATTGAAGATTACGGGTTCGATTCCCGGAAATGGCAGTGTGATTGTCATAATGTCTTTGATCTGGTGCAGAATTCAAGTGATAATAAAATGGCGATAGATTAACTACGAAAATCAATATGATGTACCCTTTACATCGATTTGGCTCGCGCTGTAATGATGTAAAGAGCGATTCAATAATAATAATAGTAATAATAATAATTATTATTATTATTATTATTATTATTATTATTATAATAATATTATAATAATAATAATAATAATAATAATAGAAATAATAAAAAACATCTTAGGGATCCTATTTTATTCTTCTTCTTGAGTTGGCATATATAACATACGAGTATGTGCATTTTTTTTATAATGGGAAAGAAAATAGAAATCAGTACTTATATTTAAATAGATATTTCATATTGGTAAATATTTTCTGTTGAAATTTAATACAAATAAAAATATACGACAATATAATAGGTTTATAGCCGCCGCATGTATGGGATATTTCTATAAAATACGTCATAAAGAGAAAATTAGATCTTGGCAGAAAATGACCAGCAATCTAAAGAAGCTATCCCTTTTGGATAGTTGTCTTCGACGTGCAAATTGAATTAACGATCATCGAGTGTCTTGAAAACTCTGTGGAAACAATCACGTTGAGACGTTTATCGACTTTAAGGTCAATCCAGTTGTTCTCAACATATTCTCGTGTAAATGTGATAATCTGCCCAAATTAAATTCATTCATATGTTTTCATAACTACACTAGCTACAATGTACAGCTTCCTTGTCATATGAGCATCCTCTAAGTTAATGATAAATAACGATGCCTGTTCGCGTTATGGTTTATGATTTAAAGTTAACCCTAATTTTGGCTCCCCGTTGGTCCGCTGTCACCCCCTCGGGAAATTCGCCCCATCCCTCAAGGAAATGGTTCTTAAACGCTGTCCAACGTTTCACCCCCAGTTGATTTACACTAACCTTACTTCTAAGACAAAAAAGATAGGATATTTCGACACTTCATAATTTAAGTGGTGGTGGTTTGATTGGGTTCAAAATTAAAATCCATTATTCCAACTGACAGACAAAAACATAGACATTGTACATCATGTTATTTATTATACACTTTTAAATCTAAAAAAACTTTGCTTTTTGTATCACAATTGTAATTTTATTTTTCGCGACACCTGTTTCGTCAACCTATGTTGACATCATCAGGTGTTACAGTAATATGATATAATATAATATATTTTATTGTAACACCTGATCATTTCAATATAGGTTGACGAAACAGCTGTCTCTAAAAATAAAAATACAATTGTGATACATAAAACGAAGTTTTTTTAATTAAACAGTGTATAATGTTAAAGTATTATAGTGTTTCGGCCAAAACAATGGACTATTTAATGTTATTGATTGTTTTATTGGTTTTGGATTTTTGTGTTTCTATTATTATACCATTTATACGAGTATATACATTTTATTTGAATTCACCCACTTATTTCAAGAAATCTAAATTATTCAATTCCAGCCAGTTCAAAAGTTAATCAATTGTTTTTGTTATAAACTGATAACCTAACATTTTAGGCTTGTTTTAATTATCAAAGTAAAGCTTGTGACTTTGATAATTAAAACAAACTCTTTATTCTGAACTGAACTGGCGAAAGAAAGAAGAAAACAAAATTAATAAATTAGAAATGAGATCTTTTAGAATAAAATGAGATAAATCGATTAACGATAGAGTGTCAAGTGCAATTATAAGAAGTGAATACAGTGCGAATGAAAATATTATAAACAAAGTAACAAAAGGGTCATCAAAATAGTTGGGATACATGAAAAAAAAATGATGAAAACATAATCGGAAAGAAAGTATATGTAAGTGATGTATGGAAGTGAAGCAAGATAAAGAGAAAGACCAAGACGTAGCACGATCAATCAAATCTTAACTGTCGGCCTTAGGAGTTGGAGAAATCGATGTGTGTGCATGACACGATGTATGAATGTTGAGAAAGCGAGAGAAGCATTGACATACTTCTCTCGTTCCTGGCGGAATGAAAATTGTAATGGTTCATATAGCCTACCTCTTACGGAAGACGGCTTGATAGTTAGTTAGTTAGAGTTTTATATTTGGCATAAAGTATTAATTTACCATTTTTTTAATAATTTGTATAAAAGGCATATTTTTTATTTTAGTTTTGCAAACACTGAACAGCCAGCGCCACAGTTTGACAACCCCCTCACCCATCCGACCTCCTCTTCCGGTGGATAACGAGATAGTTCCGACAAAATTCCGACAACAATAAACTTTTATCCGTAATCAATCTTAATTAGGTGCCGAAAATCGCTTCGTAAACCCTGTTTGGTCCGCAGTCCATCCTGTCGGGATGCAAGAGGAGTGGGGGTTAATGCAAACTCTATACGGATTGTTGTGATGACTTTGGGATCAAAATTCAGAGCCACGGTTTGATATAATCATCAGCTTGATAGGGATGGGTTCAAACTTTGGGCTAGAATGGAAATATCTTTAGTCACCGCTGCTACGAGACGAGGCTATTTATTACGTTACTTTATCGCGTTGACTTAATGTTAATCATGTTAATGATTACGAATGAAAACGTCTGTTTTATAGAAGTTTTATTAAGGACCCTCATTCTCAAAAATAAAGAGGTTGTATACCAAATACATAGAAAACTGCTTAATTCATTTTAAAATATGTCCAACCACCGAGTAATAGCTTCTTATCAAAATTTTATTAAAATTTATATGAATAACATGTTTCGTATTTCTAAAACATTATCAAACGTCTGATGTTCATTATTTAATATTGAGTTTTACATCTTTGTTCAAGAAACAATATACAACTTAATCGTGTGTTTCTTGTATGCTCGCCATACTTTGTGTTGTAGATGCTTTATTTCTCTTTTTCTTTTTTATATACTTTGTATATACAACACTAACATTAAAAAAAAAATTGTTAGACATGTTTCGGACAACCAGTCCTTCTTCATTGATACATATAATAAAGATACATATTTAAAATATTATTATATAAAATTGTTTACATGATCTGACAGATGTTATAAATCTTTATAACATCTATCAGATCATATACAAATTTTATATTTTAAATATGTAACTTAATAATATGTATCACTGAAGAAAGACTGGTTGTCCGAAACATGTCTATGTAATTTTAATTTGCTAGTGTTGTATATACAAAGTATATAAAAAAGAAAAAGAGAAATAACTTTATCATGTTCTAAATTATAACATTTTAAATAAATAATACTTGAACAACTGTTATTTGTTGAATATGTATAATATATTATTAATACGAAAGAATGAGTCTGTTTTATGGAAGTTTTTTTATATTTAATGGAAATGACACGTTTCGCCATGCTAAAGCATTATCAAGTCAAACAAACCTTAGCAAGGCGAAGCATGGCATTCCCATTAAATATAATAAAGCTTCTAGAAAACAAACATTTTCATTTAAATTAATTAAGATCGATTTTTACATCATTGTTAAGGAAACAATAAATGAGTATATTATAGTTGAAAACGTCGGTTTTTGGACATTTTGACTGGAAAGTAAGATCATGCATTCAATTTGGAATTATAGTAAAGCGACAGAAAATAAAAAATCTTCTAGAAAAAGGATTCATCAATATCAAACACTTGATATCAAGTTATACATCATTTTTCAAGAAACCTTACAGTTTTTTTTCTTAAATTCTCTTCCGATATAGCAAACTTCAAACAATCGTCGTACTTAAACCGTGATTAAGATGTATCACTGACGAAAGCTCGTTACTCCGCTGATCAATATCAGATTAAAACAATTAAATAACTACTCAACTACAAGTTTCATGGTGAAAAGAACAAAGCTTTACGAGGAAATTAGGTGAACTGATGTAAATTCTAAAAAAATAATACTAGTTAAAAAAAATTCAATTACCTACATATAATGTATCTTCATCATGCAAATGCTTTTAATAAATAATTCATACGAATGAAAACGTTTGTTTTCTAAAAGTTTTATTTTATTTTATGTGAATGACATATTTCGCCTGTCTAAGGCATGATCAGAGGCTTGAAGTCAAAGGCTTAAAATCAACGAATGGGGAATGGTCCAAGAATATACATATCTGGGACACAATATTCGATTGGGCCGAGATAACCAAACCGCAGAGCTAAAAAGAAGAATTGGACTAAGCTGGGCAGCTTTTCCAATCTTGACATGGCATGACAAAATTACTGAAAGGCATGACTCAATTACTGAAAGGCGGCCATGTCGAAGTAGGAACGAAGTAGTATCGACGAGCGAGCATGTCACGATGTGTGAAAATGTGGAAGGAATATGCCAGGATAGAACAATGTGGCGATACTTCATTTCTGCCTACCCCTCCGGGGGAACGGCATAATGATTAGTTAGTTAGTTAATTAGTTAGTTAGCAAGTTAGGTAAAATATGTCGTTTTTAAAAATTAAAATAATTTAAAAAAAAATTATCTATTTTATAATTATTCCTGAATCGACAAGAATAAACAAATAAATTAAGTGTTTCCTTAAAAAATAATGAATATGTTTTATAAGTGTGTAAATAGAATTACTTTTTTTCACCTCAGAGACGTTGGATTCTCGCATAGCGTTTCGTTCAGTTTTACAGGCAATAACTTTTCGATTAATTCATCACGCAATGCGTCTAGATACCAGGATAATAATTACTTTTGTTCGTGCTAAGTGATTTATTGCCGACCACTGAATACTACAACCCTCGGAAAATACCAGAATTGATCTCAGATAGCGTTACAACGTTAAAAAGATACTGTCAACGGTTATTGAGGAATTCCTAGGGTTACTGTTTTTTTTTTACTTCATTTTCATGCGTTAATCACACGAATACTTTATATATATGGAATACATTTTTATAATAATGATTAATTTTTTTAAATTTGTATTAATTTATATTTATTTTTACACCATTGTTCAAGAAACAAACAAATCATTTGCAAAATAACAAAAATGTTTTTATTATATATAGTTAGAATGTTAATATTCTATTTAACATGCGAGGTAAAATTCAATTAATTTCTTATTTTTTATTTTCATTATTCCAAATAAAAAAAGCATTTTTAAATAATATATATGCTCAATAGAATAAGAATTTTAAAGACAATAAGCAATAAGCTAGTAGAAGAAAAAGTTAGGTTTTATGAAAAATAATGACTTACAGAATCGACAAGAGCAGACACTGTCAGAACCAAACATTTCTTAATAGTAGCAGAAATTAGAACATTGAGACCTATCGTGGGGAGAACCCTTATATATAGGATACCCAACGAAGATATTCGCAGTCCCTGCAAAATTCATGACATAGTGAGATGAAGTAGGCTAAGAAGATGATTCTGGAGGGACCACAACGAGAGGATGGATCCAGCGAGGATTTCTAAGATCGTGATGCACGAGACACCAGAAGGCCGTGGACCACCAGGAAGACCACCAAAGATATGGAGAAAAGGCTGGTCGTCTTCATTACATGTATAATGTTGAAATCCTGCATAAACAGATCGCAAGATCAACAATGAGGAGAAAAAGAAGCAGGAATTTTTAATAAATATTATAAATTAAATTAACAGAATGCATGTCGCACCGTGAGTGTAAAACGAAACAAGTGCAAATATACAGTTTGGAGATATGGGAGTTTAAAGACTTCATATTGCTTAGAAAAACTGTTTTTTTTTTAATAAACCAATGATTTTCAGTTAAAAGTAATATACCTATAAACCGAAAATCATTGTTTTATTAAAAAAAAAAAAAACAGTTTTTCCAAGCAATATGAAGTCTTTAAACTCCCATATCTCCAAACTATATATTTGCACTTATTTCGGTTTTACACTCACGGTGCGATGTGTTATTTCTTGAGTAATATAATATAAATTGCCTTTTTTACTGAAGGCATTACAGACAGCACAGACAATGCGTAATATAAAATACGTGTGTATACAATATATGCCAAACCAAGCAAATAAATTTACCTATAAATTAAAATAATTAGTAACCTGAAGTAACATCGAGATTATCATTAAACCAACTCCAAATTACCTATTTCTAAGCTTAATGGTGTCACGTGTGGAAGGAGAATATTTCCGAAATCTCTCTGCTGTTTGGATCGTGATTTTCATTCCCCCTAATCTATATCTCTCCCCCAAGCTTTATACCTGATTTCGAGATAAATCTCTTAGCAAATGAGTTAACCCTGTATTTAAAGTCTTCCTACCAATAATAATGTATCCTTTGTTCTAGTTTGTACGTACCGCTTACTCGGTGTTTTGAAAATTGTATTTTTTATATGACAAAAGTATTTGCCCTCCCGCAAATAACATTAAATTGTTTTTTACATTTGTTTTTCAACAAATCCATTATCTACTTAATATCTGTTTCTATAAGATTTATTATAATTAATGGGAATGACATGTTTCGCCGGTCTTATGCATTACCAGAAACGATATATGAATGTTGAGAAAGCGAGAGAAGTATGTCAGGAAAGAACAGTGTGGCGGTCCATTATTTCTGCCAGCCTCTTCGGTGATGGTTAGTTAGTTATTTACTTTTTGTTCTTTATACTGACTTAGAACGCTGACTATATTGCAATAATGTGTTCCTTACTCATAAGAAAATATTAATGTAGTTTTTTTATGTATAGACATATCAATTGCAGGCATTTATTTTTTGACCGTTTACCAACTAGACTTGGACTTGGACTTGGATCTTCTGGCTTACAGAGGTTCAGCTCATGTGGCTATTCCTCTTACGTCTGATGGGAACACTGTTGGAAGGTGATTTGGTGGGTTGTTAGTTTATTCGGGGGCATGATTTGTGTGGCCCGGAGTGTTCCTCTGAAGGAGAATCGATTTTGGGCGCTTGTGGCGGCTGGGAGTGTTTGGGTCGTAATTAGAGAGGTCTTTTATTGTGGGGTTGGGATGTGAAGGGAGTCCTTTGTAAAAACGTTCGGCAAGTTTCAGAATGAATTCATCTATCATCGGGATTCCCGATTCTAGGTGCAGTTGTGTAATCCTGGTCCATGAAGGCGCACCAAGCGATAAACGGATAGCCTTATTTTGCAGGATTTGGAGTTTTTGTATGTGACTCGAAGCTGCATAGCCCCAGATTGGGGCTGCATAAGTGAAGATCGGCCTTATAACCGTTTTGTATATCAGGAGTTTATTGTCGATGCTTAGTTTACTGTTTCTAGCTAACATTGGGTAGAGGGCTGAGATTGCTTTTGACGCGGCTTTGACTTTATTTGTAATGTGTGGCCTCCGTGTCAGCTTAGAATCCAAGGTAACCCCAAGGTATTTGATTGTTTTGGTCCAAGGAACGTCTTGGCCGAACATTTTTATGTTAGGAATGTTTGGAGGAATGTGTCTTTTACTGAAAAGGGTCGCTGCGCTTTTACTCGGATTGATGGTAATGCGCAGTTTCTGCACCACACCTCTAGCACATCGGCCTGTTTTTGCACCCTGCGGGTCGCGAGAAGCGGCCTTTTAGCACTGGAGATGATGCCCGTATCGTCAGCAAATTGGGCAATGTGGGTGTTCTGATCTCGGGGAAGAGGGATATCACTGCAGTAGATATTGAACAGAGTAGGAGCCATTACTGAACCTTGGGGAACTCCTGCTCTGATAGGGCGTACAAGGGATTTGGCCTTGTTGATTTTGACGCTGAAAAGGCGATCGGACAGAAAGCTGGCTATGAGTTGAATCATAGGCAGTGGGATGTTAGCTTTTCCCATTTTGTATAACAGGCCGGTGTGCCAGACGCGGTCGAATGCTTTACTGACATCTAGGGAAAAGAAAGTGGTGAATTTGCGCGTGTTAAAGTTTGTGGCAATAAGTTCAACTACACGAAGTAGCTGATGTTGTGTGGAGTGTTGGGCACGGAAACCGTGTTGAAAATCTGGAATGATACTCTGTTCGTGAAGTGTTGTTTTGAGTCTTGATTGTATGAGTTTTTCCAACAATTTACCAGTGCAAGGAAGAAGACTAATTGGTCTATGATTTGAAGGAGCTGTTGGGTCCTTGCCTGGCTTGGGAAGAAGGATAACGTCTGCGATTTTGTAGGGTTTCGGGAAGTTACGGAGTCTAAGGGATGCGTTGAAGATCGCTGTCAGGGCACAGATGCCTTTGAGAGGGAGAGATTTGAGAATTTTGTTAGATATTGAGTCAGGACCTGGTGATTTGCGGGTATTAAGATATTTTATTTGTTGTTTCACCTCTCTAGGTGATGTGAATGGGATCGGTGGGGATGAAGGAGTTTTGGCTAAGAGTTGTGAAACGTGAGATTCGATCGAGGCCACGAATAATGGATTGTCATGTTCGTTATTTGTCGTGAATTGATCTTCTAGGCTCGATGCAAATGTTTCTGCCCTGTCGGCGTCGGAGTACACTAATCCATTTGGACCTTGTAACGGTGTGATTCTTGAGTGGGGTTTGCGAAGATTTTTAGATAATTTCCAGAAGGCTGTCTTGTCGTCATCGTTTAATGACTCTAGATAATCCATCCAGCGGTCATTGCGTAAGTCGGTGATGGCTTTTTTGACGTCAATGTTTAGTTTGTTGAGAAGTGTTTTATCCTGAGGTTGTCTATATTTTTGCCATCTTTTTCTAATGGTATTTTTGTGGCGTATTATCTGTTGGATATCGGCAGGTAGATTTGGTCTGTATATGTCGTTGTCTACAACTGTGGTTGCATTTTTTAGAGCAGTATGTAGGATAAATGTCATTTCATTCGTGACCTGATCGAGAGATTCTGGGTCTGGAATTTTTGTTGGGATTTTGATCATTTCGTGGATGATTTCGGGAAGAGAATACCAATTAATTTTATTTCTGGTGGGGAAATGGGGGTCACGGTGGAATGGTTCATCAGAGATGTAGATAAGTATAGGGATATGATCAGAGGATAGTTCATCTACTACCTGTAGGGTGAGAGGGAGGGTAAAGTTTTTAGTCATGACAATATCGATGACGTCCGGGGAATGTTTTGGATTTTTATTGAAAATTGTCGGAGTATCGTGAGCTGTGATGAATATGTCTGGTCGATTTTGGAAATAGTCGAAAAGATCTTTGCCTTTCTTATTATCTTTGAAACTGTGCCAGGCGCCATGTTTGGAATTTAGGTCTCCAGCTAGGACTGTGGGAATGTTTTCGAAGAAAATATCGTCCAGTTCTATTGGAGTGAATCGTCTACGAGGTGGAGAGTAGGCGGAAATGAATTTAAGGGGACCAGAATTTTTTGTTTGTATCACTACAGTGGTTTCAATATTTATGTTAGAAGGTGTTGTTGAGGAGCAATGCTGGAGGGATTTTTTTATTAGGATTGCTGTACCACCTCCTTTGTTATCAAGGCGGTCGGTTCGGTAGGTGAGGTAATTAGGGATAGAGTAGCGAAGGCTAGGTTTAAGCCACGTTTCTGTGACAAGAAGAATGTCAAGGTTGTAGGTCGAGAGGAAGTGTTCTACCTCCAGGCGGTGTGATCGCAGGGTACCAACCGCGTTCCAAAATGCCACTTGGAGGTTGGTTGGTAGGGTAGGTGTAGGGTTAGACATTAGATGGGTTGATGGCGTTGAAGGTGACAGTCTTTCTTAGCTCATTAACCAAGCTTGAAAAACCTTGGATTAGTGCATGGAAAGGATCAATTTGTGGAGGGATAATTTGTGGAATCGATGTTTGTGTGGGGGGGCTAGTTGATGCGGCCATCTTGGCATATGAAGGCGCTGACCATTGTGTGTTCACGAAGGCAGGGGTTCTTATTATTTTAGATGGTGATGGCTGAGGGTTTGTTTGTCCGCAAGGCTGGGTTCTTTTCGGGTGCTTTGGACACCCACTGAAGTTGGCTGGGTGTGACCCTGCGCATAGGGCACATTTGGCCGGAGTATTGCGAGATTTTGTGCAGGTGGAGGTGTGGTGCTTCTGTCCGCACTTTACGCACCTCGGATCAGCGTGGCAGCCCGAAGTTGCGTGACCGAACTGTTGACAGTTGAAGCACTGGCTGGATTTTGTTTTAGAGTGGGGTGACTCCACCCGCACCCTAAATTTGTCGACCTCTTGGAGGTCGGAAAATATTTTTTTGCCTTGGTCCGATCGCTCCAGGTCGACCATCATCATGGCGATGGGTCGCCTTTCGGGACCGGCTTTCATTCTCTGGACTTTAAGAATGGGAAACCCTAGTTCCTTAAGCTGGTTGTGGAATTGGGTCGTGGAGACCCATTCAGGAACATCTCGAATGACAGCTTTTAGTGGCTTATCGCCATTCAATCTAAAGGAATGGAATTTTTCACCTCGCTCAATCAGGAGTTTGGTGGCCATTGTGTGTGCGAGGGCGGATTTGGGAGTTATATTGATACAGTCCTTTGTGTTTTTGGCGACGAAGTCAACACCATTTTCGATCAGGGCTGCGTTGATGGAAGGCCAGTTGATGTTGGCATTGTAAATTATGATTGGAGGCACTCTCGTTATTTTCGAGAGAAAGTCTGATGGGAGAGAAGAGGAAGAGGAAGGGGGAGGAGAGGAAGTGGAGGGGAGAGAAGATGAAGTGGAAGGGAGAGAAGAGGAAGTGGAAGGGGAAGTGGAAGGGAGAGAAGAGGAAGTGGAAGGGGAAGTGGAAGGGAGAGAAGAGGAAGTGGAAGGGGAAGTGGAAGGAAGAGGAGAGGGAGTGGGAGATATAATCGTGTGAGAAGAAATTTTGTTTGGCGAAGTGTGGAAGGGGCTTTCAGGTGAAGAATTTTGGTCATGGAAGGCAGATGTTTTTCGTTTCCGATTGTTTGTTGCCGTTTCCCATTCCATAGAATGATCAGAGGTTGGTGGAGGTGAGCACGATCTTGATTGGACATGGTGTTTGGTGGGAGTGGAGATGGTGCTGGTAATTGTGGTAGATAATGAGTTGGTCACAATTTTTTTGGCCGTATCGTTTGCGGAGAAGGAGGCGGAGGGCACGGGAGTAGTAGAAGGCGTAATAACTGAATGGTTGTTAATGGAGGGGCCATTGATGGAGACTTGAGATTTCTCATTAACTGAAGAGTGGGATAAAGGGGGTCTTATGTCAGGCAAGGATGCCAACATTTCTCGGTAGATAGGGTGATTGTACGACACTGAATGTCCCTCCTCAATAACATCCTCCCTCTCGAGAGAGCGAAGGAGAATCTCGCCGAGGACCTGAACATCAGTATTTTTCATTTTGCGTTTCTCTGTTATTAGTTTTATAAATTTGTTCAGTTCGTCCATGTCAGTTGCGCTAATTTTTTTATGCATTTTGAGACACTGGTATACTGTTATGGAGATGGAATGTGAGTGATAGCGTATGTGATGAGGTAATGCGAGTGTTTGGATGGTGGAATGGATCAGGCACAGAGTAGACTGTTATTTCACTGATTGTCACTTCACTCGCGATGTATGTTTAGAAAATAAACTGATTTGATTTGATTTGATAAGTAAATAAGTAAGTAAGAAAAAGGAAAAAAATTATAGTGGATGGTCGCATCCTAAGTAAAATTAAAATTGGATCCTTGAAATGGTTTGGACATATGGAACGAATAGATGAGAGAAGAATGGTTAAAAACTTGTATAAAAAAGTGTGAGATGAAACAGAAGCCGCGGACGGCCGAGGAAAACATGGCTTGACCAAATTAATAAATTATTAAAAAGCGGCCACATTAGAAGTCGGAAAAATCGGAGAAAAGGCATGATGGTTAGTTAATTAGTTAGTTAGTTAAAAAGTAGCAGATTAATTGTTTAACGCCTACTTCACGTATTAAACTACATATATATAACATATTTAAACCACATTATGTATTTAAAACTATTTTTGTCTTCTTTTATTAGGATATTTTCAGCCTAGTAGATATCCAAATACAAATGTTCTAAGTAAACGAAACTAATTATGAAAAAATAAAATGAGTATGTGGAATAATAAATAAATAAAATGATTTAGAAACATATTTTCCACTTTGCCATTTATGTTCATTATTAATTCGCAACGTTTAAATTGAACAAGTTATTTTGTTAAGATAATCATTTGAATCGCAATTAGTAGTTTATGTATAAATCTATTATTTTCTCAAGATTCATGTTTAAACAAATGAGAAACTAAAGATTTGTATAACAGTAATACATAAAATCTAGCATTGTATTGAGGATACATAAAGAAACAAATACGGAAGAAGCCAAAACATTTATATGACCATATTACTTTGACGTATCAACACTGCAAATAAGTAAGACTTACTTTGACATATCACTACTACAAAGAGGTGTTAGAGGTATCGACACTACAAAAAGGTGAGATGTACTTTGAGGTATTAACACTACAAAGAGGTGACACTTAACTTGACGTATCGACACTGCAAATAGGTAAGACTTACTTTGACATATCAACATTATAAAGAAGTGAAACTTACTTCGAGGTATCAACACTACAAAAATGTAAGACTTACTATGAGATATCACCAATACAAAGAGGTGAGACTTATATTGACGTATCAACACTACAAATAGGTGAGACTTACTTTGAGTTATCAACATTGCAAATAAGTGGAACATACTTTGAGGTATCAACAATAAAAAACTATACGACTTACTTTGAGGTATCAATCCTGCAAATAGGTGAAACATACTATGAGGTATCAACACTACGAAGAGGTGAGACTTACTTTGGCGTATCAACACTACAATTAGATGAGACTTACTTTGACGTATCAATACTACGAAGAGAAGACTGCTTGATTAAATATGGATAACTACTTATTTTTCTTTCGGTACTGTGTCAGGTCCCCCCGTCGTTGGCGATCACTGCAGCAAAGGCATCTCTGTCCGGAGCCACTTCTTCAGAACAGGTTCTGAACTCTTGTTATTCCTGTTCACATGGATTACTACAAAGAGGGTTAAATAAAATAAGCCCCTTAACGACCAATGCGAAATCCAAAATGGCACAAAGTTGAAAAAAAAACGGTTTCATGGTATGTGTTAGAGACTTTCACTATTGATTTATTAGCGTTGTAGCTTGATTTAATTCGTCTATGTATCGCTTCTTATCCCAGACCACCGCCGTTTATCAAACTGGTATGGCATTATGCAATGTCCACAGAAACCAGTGACCGGCCAAATGACATTGGAGTGCGTATGGTATTTGTTTACGGGGAATTAGTCCATGGCTAGATTCTGACACTTTAATATTCCCACAGCACATTCCCGCGTTGGCATTGACAGTGATCGTCACATACTAAGAGGTTCAAAAGTAATTCATAGATTTGTATGAAAATCATATTAGAAAAATTCAAGATCAAAATCATAGATGACACGGGAAAACCTTAAGCCAAGACTATTTGATGTAAGGTCGATAATAATCATTTTATTTAAATTAACGCTTTTACGATTTTTCATTGCAATCTTGCACGCTTACAATGCCTACACGAATGTATGTATAATAATTATATATCAAATCGTATTATAACTAACTAACTAACCATCACGCCGTTTCCCCGGAAGGGTAGGCAGAAATAATGGACTGTCACACTTTTACTGATGCGGGACTCCATCCTTCTCTTTTCGCCCCGCGGGAGACGCGGTGTGATGGGTTGCGAACCTCATCGCCACTTAAATCGTATTATCTAATTATTAATCCATTTACTTATTGATGGTTGAGGCTTTGTTTTGCGGGACTCCATTATAAATTTTAACAAACGCGATTGTTTGACTGGTTTAACAAAGACTTTATTTATATCTCCTTCTTCAAGTGCCCTGTCGGGTTCCCACAACGTTGGCGATCACCTCGGCGAATCTGTCCCTATCCTGGCCGCTCGGAACAGCTCCTCCACACTTCGAATGCTGGTCCACTCCCTCACGTTTCGCAGGCAGGACATTTGTCTCCTACCGGGCCCTCGGCGTCCCTCAATTTCCCCCTCCAATATCAGTTTGAGAAGGTGGTACTTTTCCCCACGCAGTATATGACCCATGATATAGAAGAAAACGATAAAATAAAAATAATATAACACAATGTTATTTTAGATGGTGCACGTGTAGTCAACTGAACGATCCGGACTATTGTGTTTATTTAATTTATGTTCTACGTATCCACTGTACTTTTAAATATCTGTAATAAGGCACTTTAAACATTTCAACTCTAGCAAGAACTTGAAAGTGTTATCAAATTTTGAATTTTGAATTAAATTTAATATTATTTTAATCCTAACGAAGAAGTTACAACTAAACCTATTATTATAATCTATGGTTTTAGTAACTACTCGTATATACGTAGGAGCACCTAGCGTGTGTGAAAGATTCTCGAGCGCCATCTTTCAATTGACACAGAAAACTTCATGTTTGCTTATTAATAATATATATGAAGTTATTTCAATCTTTATTTTTGTATATTCAATTTGTATAAATATTTATATTTTTTTAATAAATTTTACAAAATAATATAATTACTTACATAGAAGATAAAAATTTGGGTTCTAATACAGTGGAATCCGAATAGGATGAGTGATTAGGTACGCATAATTTTATCGAAAATTTAAAGCGATAAAATAACAAAAAAAATTAACAACTTAAAACTCTATGCAATATTATTAATTCTGAAAATAATGAGCGTCTAGAAATTTTTTTTTGAAGCTATTCTAACAAACGCACAAATATAATTCTAAATTACAGATGTTAAATTTATTTCCAATAAACAAATATTCTGACAACAATGAAAGCAAATGATATATTGTAAAATGATCATTTTCATTAATTCGGACTACGAATTTTTTCGTGATTGAGGTTTCCTATTGTACCATGCGTTAAAATTTAAAACACTGATAAATATTTGACGTTGGAATAACCATTAATTTTTAAATAAATATCGATTAATATGAAGAATTAAATTTTGTTTTGTCATGTTAGAAAACATGACAAAAAAAATTTACTATGTTTCATAAATATAAACAACTAAGTATTACTCTATGGAGAATCACAAGTGTTAGCGTTCGCTCCAATACAATTAAGTTTTTCATGGAAACGTGTAGGTGTCGCTGTGTTCTCACGTCGGAAAAAATATATTTGCGTATTTATTTTAATTTAAAAGTTTATTTTAATTTAAAAGATATCCATTTTGCTTAACCAATATTAAACCCATCATAATTTATAGCAGATTTCATTATCTTCAAATTAGTTTAATCAATTATAATTAAGTTGAGTTAATTATTAAATAAAATTATTTCACAATATTTTTTTTATATAAGTATTATTTTGTTGAATCGCTCTTTACAAAATTCCCAGGGCCATTTTTACAACTATGGCACTGTGGAATGGATGATTAAAAAAATAATGTATTAAAAATATTTTGTGTTATTATAAATTAAATACTCAATTATTATTACATTTTGAATTGAACACTAAATATTAAATTTAAAAAAATTGTGTTTGAATTCTCTATTTATTTCTGATGGAAGATTTTCACCTTAGACTAGGGATATGAAATAAAAAGATTACAAATATTTTTTAATGTATTTTCAAAATCAAATGTTTTATTTTAACTCTATTAACATTTGGTATTATATAATATTTCATATTAGATTTTCACATAAGAAGGAAGTTTCATATTGCCTTTATTTTCGTAACTTCTTCTTCTTTGTTCTTTAAATATGCTTTCTTATACGACCCATCCGGATTATACCTGAAAAAAAAAAACGATAATGAGAAATATTATAATGCCATAGGTTGTAAAATATGTAACTTCCAAATAATATAAAAACTTTAAGTTAACGTGTATTTTCTTCATTATTATTTTTTGTATATAAAGCCTTAAATTACAAATAAGCTACAATAAATAAAATAATAATTTATTTTTATTTAAGTATATTTTAATGACTCTCATCATAATATTAAATATTGAAATTTGATATATAGTTTTTTTTGGTGAATCTTTTACCATGGAAAATAAAAATACTTATGAATCATGTTTGTGAAAATTAACAGAATCGTGAATGTAACAAACTAAAAAAAAATGCCGTTTGAAAATGTGACTAAATATTAATAATATATTTATTAGATAGATTATTCTGTTAAATTTATGTGACAACGACAAAAGCGATAGACTAACTATCTATCACATGTCATGAGAATCGATAGTTTGAAAACTGTATACAATAATCAGGTTGAATCGACTTGTTTTATGCAAAAATGTGGAACGTAATGGGAAACTAACACATTAAAAGGCCCTTAGATGGCCCAAATCCATACGATTCCAATAAAATATATTATATATAAAAAAAGTAGTGAGTTTAAATAAATAGAAAAGAACTAAGTTTATTTGCAGACATTTTTCGGTATTTATTTGGTCCTTCTTCGATGCTCAAATTTTTGCATAGAAGATAATAAAGTCTTGTGATATTGTATAAAAAAGTGCTTTTCTATTTATTCAAATGTGAATCTACAACTCAAAGTAAAGGCGAATATACAAAAAAATATATAGTAAGTCATTAAAAGGTCACGAAACTTGAGTATATAGTCAATCGGTATTAAATATTTTGCAAATTAACTAAGTTATTAGTTTTCGTTTTGCAATAAATTGTTTATCAAGTTGACAAGAAATCAAGTTGTGATGAATCATCACACGGATTTTCCTATTCCCACAAATCGATTACAAATCAAAACAAAACAAATAATTATACAAGTAATTACTGTGACAAGGCATGGTAATACGGTGATATTATAGTTTATTACCTGTAATTAAGAAACTAGAGTAATTGCACAAATATCACTCAATGCATACTTCTTTTGTAAACTAGGAAAATCCCTCAAACAACTAGCTGAATGTTTGCAATTGTTTGTCAATGGAAAACTTAGTTTATTTTAATTGCAGAAAAAGTTTATTTCAACAATATATATTTATTAAAATAGAAGGCTTAAGCATATTTCAACTATCTTCCGCCTTATTACATTTAATGTAGGTACTTTTATAGAATAGCAATATTATCAACTGTGAAGAAATATTGCAATTTCCTTACAAATTAGACTCTCTACTAACAGTTGAGAACGATTGTGCCATTTTTAAAATCGATTCCAAATGTCATTTTGCAGCACCCAGTACAAAAACTAAAGTGTAGACTATCGTGAATCATTATATGATATAATATTTTAGCTATTTTCAAAACATGGGGTTGGTTTAATGCAAAGTGCAACGTTCTGCTGATACTTGGGTGCCATTTGGGCCTTTACTGTGGTAGTTTTCTGTTGCCTTCCACATTTGTATACAACAGGTATTTGAATCCAATAACTGTATACAACTTTTCTATCGACATTTTATTATAACATGAATTCTACACCAGACCAAAGATAGTGTGACAATCACACTGCCATTGCCGGGAATTGAACCCGGAACCTTCAATGTGGCAGTCATAGCTCTAACGACCTGCCACGAAGGACTAAATAACATGTAATATAATGGAGTTTCCAGAAGTCGGATGATTTCAACAAAATTAAATGTTTAATTATATTAAAACAGTAAAGAGTTACTCACTTTTTTTCAAGTTCACTCCACCATTCGGGTTTATTGTCAATAATATAATGGATTACTTTCTCAGATCCTTCTTTCTGTTTTTCACTGCATTTACTACAGTCGTTGTCAATCGCGTCGGGCAGATTTTCTATAAAAGTTACAAAATGAATAAATAATATATTATTATATTCTTATTCATGATTGGGTACAAGCAAAACATTTCCGTGTAAATTAAACAAAGTGTCATTTAAAAAAAATGTACATACGAGTATGTCGTAATTTAAAGAATATACATGTTTTTTGTCTCCATATCAATATTAATATAAACAAATTATCTACCTAAGAAAACTTGTTGTTTACCGACGGTTTCTAAGAAAGTATATTACCATCCACATCATGAGATACTAAGTAGTTATTTAAAATACAATGTAATAAAGATGAAAACATGTATAACAGTATATCAAGAAAAAAATGTTAGAAGCTAATATAATTTTTATTGTCATATGTTTTATAAAATAGTGTAAAATAACTTGTCATGTATTTATATATTATTTTTAAATACAATAATACAATTTTTAGTTTATCATCAACTGGTTTTGCTGTCATCAATGCTTTACTGGGGTAAGAAATAAGACCAAAAATATAGTATGGAGATTTAAAAAAAAGAAAAACCACCATTTTTTTATATTATTTTTTAATCTATCAAAGCGAAACAAAAAAAAAGTGGAAGTGAAACCAGTTGGTAATTAAAATTAAAATTACATTTTAAATAAACAAAACATACAAGTTTAAAAATTTATTCGTAATGTTTTTTTGTGTGAATAAAAAAAACACTGTATTTCATTTTATTTTTTCGTTAATTCATCATCCGGATACCAATATAAACCTCGAATGTGTATGTCTCGATATAAACGTGAACTATATAAATAATAAAGGCTTATATCGTTCTTCTGATAGTGAAATTATAAATCCTTCAAAACTTGACCTTAAAGTCAAAAATAATATTTTGATGTAAATCAACTGAAAAAAAACATTAAAAAAATTAAACTTACTTTTGAGTTCTAAGCTATCAGCCGTACATTTTCCTTTATCAAGCAGGCAATCGACATAGTTCCTAAGAAGTCTGTCGCTTTTGAGGATTTCATCTAGATTTACATTGTCATACTTGGTAGTATATTTTTCTGAAGTACCATCATTTGTTGGTGTGGAGCAAGTTTCCGACGATATGATAGTCATAGCCAATACCAAACACAGAACAAGCTTCATTGTTTTGTATTGTAATCTATGGACAAATAACACACTCGTATTAGATTATAATAGTTTCATTAGAATATTCAAGGAAAATATTTAATACTACACTGATAATGGTTGAAAAAATAATAAAATATTTGCATTTAATGGTTTAATTATTTAAGATAAACAAATTACAGCTATTAAATGAAATTTGAGTAATTTACAGCAAT